>CM077114.1:11286503-11317092 GCA_039619505.1 Cimex hemipterus | reverse complement strand
GGATTGTGTTGGTTAAATTCGCAGGTTGGGACTTTCTGGCCTTAACCACCTCTTCCCTCATGGTGTCTTTGTGCCTTTCCAAAATTTAGGGTCCTATTTTATTTTTATTTGGAATTATTACTATAAGGAAGAGAATAAAGGCAAAACTTCTATGTTGGAGACCATCTGTGACTGCAAAGGTTAAGCCTACTTGGCTTTTTTTTAAACACTGGCACACCACAGGTTGATATGGTTGATATTTCTGATTTATCCATTAGATAATAACTTTTTTTATATAAAAAACCTCTAACCAGCTGTAAAATTGTTGTCGATGGCTGGTGCAATCAGTTTTGCTGCTGTTAAAATGCTATTGTAAGCTTGGTTTCTCAACTCTCGTTCCAATCTTCTCAAGTTGTCATCTCGAATAACTTCAAAAACTAGCTTTTGGCTTGGATCAACATCCTAAAGGCAATGTAATAACGGTTTTGAATTATTATTATTAAAATTTTTATACATTATTGTTCATTTATGTTTACCATTGCAGCATATCGTTCTTCGTCAATGTCGAGAGGTATGGCGAGCAACTTGGAAAAGCTTTCTTTCATTTTATCCTTGTCTCCCATCGCAAAATAACAGATTACAGTGTATAAACCTATTTTTTCGATTTAAATTAATGAATGCAACATTTTACAATTTAAAATATTTTACCCGCTTTGAAATTCGGCCTTTCTTGCATTATGTATTCAAAGCTGCTGCATGCTTCATTGTACTGGCCCATTTTGACAAACAGCAGCCCAATATTATGCATTATTTTAACCCTGAAAATTAGCAATAGAACTTATAAGTTAAATTTTAATTAATAAGTAATTTGTTTATTCAAACCTTAAGTCTTTGTAAGTATTGGGAACTTGATCAAGCGCCATTCTATACATTTTTATCGCCTTGGGTATTTGGCCAAGTCTTACATAAAGGTTGCCCATATTGACTTTGAGTTGGTTTGAATTTTGGAACATCCTGTTCGATGTAAGAGCAGTGTATGTGTTTATAGCTTCCGAGTTCATTTCATTGTTTTGGTATTGTGTAGCTAAGTTGAACAAAACCTAGAGACAAAAAATAATGATTTGACAAAAGTAAAATTATATAAATAACAATTTCATACTAAAGAGGTAAGATCGATGTTATGTGTGTCACCCATGCCAGATTGTTCCTGAACCCTTATCAAGCTTTTTTCTTTTCCTGACGCCTCTTTCGCCTTTTCGAGTGCTCCGGTGAAGTCCTTTTTACTTGCAAGGATACAAGATTCATCGACTAGTTCAGTAATTGATTTTTCAATTCTTCTTATTTTATCTTCAATTCTGAAAAAAAAAAATTGTTTCATCCTTGACTTCTTTTGTGTATGATTTTAGTTACCTTTCTTCGACTCTTTCGGTCAAAGGTGTTACAGAAGGCCTAGGAGTGATGATCATATCACTTCTCTGAGAAGTATACCCAGCGCCTCTCACAGCTGTCATTGGTCGGTTAACTTGATCAGTCATTCCAGTGACTGGTCTAAGACTGCTTTCTCGATACTAATAATTAAATTAAAATAACGTTGACACTTAGTCCTTAAAAAATTGTTTAAAAAACATACCCCCGATGATGTGCCAAGTCGCATAGCTGTACCTGGAGTCTTAAACCCAGTATACTAAAAACAATAAAGTCAATAATTCAATTATAAATAAATAAATTATACAAATTACCAGTCTTGTCCGCTTGCCGTAGGATGATTTAAGTGCATCTTGTAAATATTCGTCCTGATCTATATTTTTTGTATTGAAAGCGGGATGATAATCGTCGTAGCCGCTGTAAAGCTCATCCTCGTCCTTGGTCGGAGTGGGTGCATGCAGTCTCCCAAGAAAGGCCATCTTTTTGTGTTTTAACCAGAAATTACAAGTTGATTTCTATTGTATTTGAAGTTGATGGTAAAATAATCTAATAATAAAAAAAAATACAATTATTGACAGGTATAAATATTGCAAATTTTTTTAGAACTATCAATATGTAGATCTTCTAACATTAATCATGGATCATACTTGGTTTGTCGTTAATGTGTTCTTAATATACCTTGGGTTGGTCAGTCATTGGGAATGGCAATTTTATTTTATATACAACCAAGTGACAAAATTGTGTGGATGGATGGATACCAGGGACTGGAGGAGTTCCCTCCTGAGCACTGCAGCTGTACAGCTTATTGTACTATACCCTGGCTCCATATTTTGGGGGAGAGCTCACAACACAAATGTGAACTTGAGCCCCCGTTGTACCGGTATTCTTCCATCGAAGAAACACATTTTTGAAGGGGGTTGGGACCAGGTTCAGGGTCGCTGAGATCCGGTCCTGCCCCTTCCATTGATGAGTGCCGTGTCAATTTCTTTTAATTGCTGCCACCGGTCCCCTTAGGCGTCAGAAAAATTCCAGTGGCAACAGTGGGGATCGAACCCACGACCGTGGGGTCTACTAGCCGAGAGTCTGACGCCTTAACCACTTGGCTACTGCGGCCCCCAAGTGACAAAATTATACACACTCCTAATTGTTGTGATTTTATAATGTAATGGGTTTGTACTACAAATATTTACTCAAAGCACATGAAATATTTTTCTTCATTAAACTTTTATTTTTCAGTAAATAAGAGAAAAAATTAGTAAAATACTAAAATTAAACGATTATAGGCACCTGGGATAAAATCAATTTACAACTAATTTTAAAAATTTTATGGTGTTATCACTGTTTTATTATTTCCAATAATCTTTCTGGAATGGTTTAGTACCAATTTTGAACAAAATCTTGAGGCAAATTATTCCAGGCTGTTTTAAGTTCGTTGACAGAGTTGTACTGCTTACACTCTTGATATACCATCCTCAATCATTTTCCCCGTACATTTTTCTATAATGTTCAAGTCTGGTGGGAATGCAGGCCATTCAAGTTTTTAAAATGCTGTTCTGTAAAAACAATTCTTCAACAATTTTTGTATTGTCTATACCCATAGGTTGTGTTGTCCTGCTGGAATATTGGAGTCCTTTCGCATAATTCACCGAAACTTGTTTTCTCTTTGTCTAGTAATTTCTTGTAATATTCCAAATTAACTTTTTTTTTGGGGGGGGGGAAGAAAACAAAGTTTCACTTTTTTATTACATCCAATATACCCCCTAATCATCAAACATCCACCACCCATTTGGCGCCGAGGCATAATTTTTTCTTCTTTAGTTAGATCATGAAAGTAGTATGCTTATCCGTCCAGGCTGTACAAATTGATTTTTTTTTTTTTTTTTTCGTAAGACCAATAATCTTAATTTTTCAAAATGTGGTTTTCAGCAAATTTGACACAGGTTAGTTTGTGGTGGAGTTTCAGAGATGGTTTGCGTTTCAGTTTTCTTCGGACTATGTTTTCAGTTTTCAGTGCCATCATTGAGATCAACAACCAAGCAAAAAAAGCACCATTGACATAATCAGGTATGTTAATCATGTCCTTTTATTATTTAATGACCTGGAGGGGGGCGGTTTCTTTGTGCCTCCCAAGAATCTATGCCCTCTATGACCTCAATTATATCTAAGGTCAATAGATAAAAAACATTTGTAAAAATCATATTTGAATCCCAGAAGAATTTGGAACCATCTATGTAAACTACCATCAGGCAGGTGACTGAATCAGGCATATTACTCGTTCCTTATGATCTTTGGAAGTTTCTATCTCCCAAGGAGTTGTCCTTTATGCCCTCAAATATAGCTTAGCTCAACAAATGAACACATTTTTAGCAGTTTTATTTGAATCACAGTGCATCAGCAGTACCCAATACCACAACTCTTGACCCCCAAGGGATTTGGTACCGTCTGTGGGTGGTACCATTGTTGAGGAGCAACATTTAACAAAATCACTTACATTAGTCATGTCCATATATGATTTATTTACCATGGGGAGGGTATCTCCTAAGAATCAAAAGAGTTTGTTAAAGCAATCAAACCGGCTGAGTCATAAAGGGTATTCTCTATCTCAAGGAAAGGAAATAGGAGGCTGATAGGTATTCTGACGGGCCATTGCCCACAGAGAGGACACCTCTTTATAATAGGTATCCTACAGATCCTTTTTGCCACTTCTGAAAAATAAAGAAGAAACGGCAAAGCACTACCTCACAGAATGTGATAGATAAGCTGGGTTTTGAAATCTTTGAAGGAGAGGACATCACCAAATCACTCCCCGAGATAAAATGGTCCAAAATCTTGGGGTTTGTGAACAAGTCCAAGAGGTTTATGCAGGACACGTTAGCCGACCAAGTCCCAGACCATTTAGGGATGGGGTACGAGTCTACCCAGGCATTTAACCCCTCGGGTCTTACATATATATGTTTGACAGGCACTGAATTTTACTACACCTTTAGTGCCCTAGTTGTATTCTCGTATCTTTATTGACTGCAACAATATTGAAATCATAAGTTTTCGCACATTAAAGGAAAAAAAAATAAGGAGGTGGATCCAATGTGACTTCATATCCAGGGTGTAGACATGTTTAACTGACAGAAACTATAAAATTGGAATATGATCCTTGCTCTTAGCAACACTGAAAAGACCTGTGGTACTGGGGAAATGCATTGGCTATGTGCGATTTTATGGTTTCTAGGAGTTAAATATTTCAATAATTGGATTTAATAAAGAAATTGCAACTGCAGAAAAAAATAATAACTTGTTATTTTATTATTTTGGTGATTTTGGTTTTAATAATAAAAGGCACAGTTATTCGCATTTCATCTATTTGCAGATCTACTAATATTTATGATGGACAAAGTAAAATTATGATGAAACAACCCTCTGGCAAACTCACTGCTGCATCTGGAGAGGGCTAGACCCAGAGGAGAGATATGACTATTAATCGGTCCCTAGGATCTATTTTTTATGACCTTTTGTGATATGACCATGGTGCATCAGCTGTACTCAAAATCGCAGCTTGTCTCCCAAGGGATTTGATACTGTCTATGTACAGTAACATCATCGAGGGGCAACGTCCTATCTGAAAGCAATATTTCGCAGAATCAGGCATATTACTCGTGTCCTCATATGATGTAATGATCTGGTAGGTGGGGGGGGTCCTATGATCTTTATGGTGTCAAGTATAGCTAAGGTCAAGTTAGCACATATTTGTAAGAATCTTATTTGAATCACGGTGCATCAGCTGTACTCAAAATCGCAGCTTCTGTCTCCCAAGGGATTTGGTTCCTTCTGTAGGCAGTAGTATATCGTGGGGCAACATCCTTTTTAAAAACAACATTTAACAGAATCAGGTGTATTAGTCTTGTCCTTAAATCTTTTAATGACCGGGGGGAGGTGTTTTTTTTTTTTTTTTTTTTTTTATCCCAAGGAGCTATATCCACTGTCAGAGTTTACTTTTCCCAGACATACGCCTTGTAACATATAATAACGGGATCCCTAAAACATGGGTCTTGAGAGTTATATTTGGCAAATTGTAAAAGTCCAAAATAATAATAGTTAAAAATTAATAACAATGGAATAAATTTGTTGAATTCAGCTGGCAGACAGCACATATTGGCTGTGAATGAAATTTATTTTTCTAATTTTTAGTGATATTTTAGAACATTAGAATTTCTTATTTAATAGAAATTATTAAATTATTTATTATAACAAATTGTAATTACCAAATGGTTTTTGGATCCGAAAACATCCCCTGACATTGACAGCTTTCTCGTTCGGAGTCGTCGGCTAGTTTCTACGGCGACTGGGTTGTAAATAAAAGGAAATCAATCACTTTTTTAAATCTCCCGCGCATATTTTAAACGGCAGTTCCTAGACGTCAATTTTTGTAAACAATAAAATATTAAATGTTGTAAATATTAAAAAGGAAGAAATTTATTTTATTAACCGCATTCAGATTTTTAACATATTTTTTGGGGGTCTAAGTTTTAATGTCAGCAGTGGGTTCCGACATGAAATCCCTCTGGGAAACCTGCCTAGCCTCTAACCAACTGGCAACCGCACAGTCAGTCTTTTCTGTCCGCGAATCTATTTACAATGAAGTCAGTATTTTTATCCGTTTTTATTGAATTAATCTTTTCTCTAATAAAAACGGAAATTTGTTGATTTTTAATCGTTCGCCTTTATTTTCAGGATCGGCCTCTGCTCGTACAGCGGGTACAAAATCTACCCCGGACATGGCAAGACCATGGTAAAGTCCGACGGAAAGGTTAGTTCTATTGTTTATTCCATCGTTTCTTTTCTTTGAGGAGTCGTATTTTCCTGTTTTAAATTGTAAAAGAAAAAATAACATTATCGATCTGACGATGTCTTTACCGTTAACGTATATTCCAAAATATGTCAATTCTTGACAACAATTGCGTAAACTCAACATCTCTGAAATTTCTAAAACCAAGGGCATCATGTCCTACATGGCCACTTTATAATGTTTTAAAACACTCACACAAAACCAATATGACACCACTAGAAAAACATTTCACTTTGTGCCCTGAAGATGTCCCGAATGAGGGTCGAAACGTCGGAATAAAAAATTAAGGAGGTGTAAACTACCTCATTCTTGACCACTTCTCACGAATCCGACAAATTTATTATGCACCTGCTCGCATATTGACTGCACGTATGCAATTTTGTTTTACAATTTACAATTTTGATAATATAACAGATATAAAATATGGTTCTTACAATCAATTTGATTTTTTAACAGTGCTGAAAGTCTTGTGTATTTTGGTATTTAACATTGATGATTCGTCGGCCATAGATCGTTGCCTCGCTTCCATACTTCCTGTCTAAGTTTGAACGTATCAGTTCCTGGTTCAGGCAGTTTCGGCAGTTCGCACACTAGACAGAGTGCTACTGAAATTTCACCATAAAAAATTCGCTCGACCCGAACAAGCCACTACAGCTGAAAAGAATGAAATGACTTCAACTGCTTGGATATGCAGTTGATAACATGACTCAGTTGATCGTGCATGGTACAATGAAACTTTTTGTGTATTTGAAAGGCAATAGAGAAGCAGAAGACAAAAGAGAACATTGGATTTAACCAGTGAACATGAAAATGGTAGCCCTTGGTCAATTACACAGTATGGGAAACTTGGACGCCATCCTGTCAAGTTCTTCCTATATTATGGGTCAGACATAGAACAAACAATAAATTGGTTCGAATCCTTTCTACACCAACCTGTCATCAGTGTGTGGCGTATTACATCTACTTGGACTGTTTCGATCTGTTTAGACAGAACTCAGGGGAACATTAAATCGTCGGAGCTTGACAGAGACAGGGAAATTTTTCCGGGTTTTGACTGTAAGCACGTGCAGTGGAAATTTACATCGTATTCTGTCTAGTGTGGTGCCAGCCTGAGTAGTCATATTTGTTTCAGCATGTAGGGATAGATATTAAATCTATAGATTCTCAAGTGAGGTACTGCAAATTTAATTTTGTGCTGTACTTTCTTCACTTTTAGTTTCAGTTCAAAGAAGCAGTGTGTTGCTTAAAAGTTTAAACAGCATTGTTTGTGATTCCCCGTTCGTTAAAACATTCCTCTATGATTCTTAAAAAAAACTTTCTTCATTAATATATAAAGTTACTAACTTAAAGAAATTGTCTATTAATGCATTTATATAACACAGTAAAAATTCATCCATTTCTATCTATCTCAGCACAATTCCATTTGTAGCAATTGTTATTTGCTTATCATTAAAATGTTCTACATGGATTAGGAAATAAACCTGTAATCTCATTGGACATTTGATAAAGTCTACAAAGTAACAAGTCGGCTACTTAAAACTTGCCTTAAGTCCAGGAAATGGCTCGCAGTTTCCAAAGCCCACTGCTGTGATGAAAGCATGGGGGCATTTAAATAAAGAAAGGTAAAATAAAAAGCAAAGTAAACCAAAACATTCTTGACCAAGAATAAATTTATTGACTTAAAGATGGAATTTATACAAATTAAAAATAAACAGGCCTCAAACTTTCTTATGGCAATTAATAATTAACAATTGAGTGAACGGAGGTGCTTAATCAGTGGAGACAAAAACACTTATGGTTTAACCGGTTAGAGAAGCTAGGATCAGTCCGCAGCAGAGATCAGGAGCCTTGTCTTTATTAGTTGGAAATTTGATTGACCTACCGTCTGTGATGCAAGGGGCATTTTTCCCACCTAAATGTGACCCCTAGCGCCTCGTGACAACATAATGCAATAATTTTTAAATGCCGTATAATTTAAGCAATCCATTTTCAGTTTTGTTTCGTACAGTCATGTTGAAACTTATTTTTTCAGACATTCACGTTTCTTAATGCTAAGTGTGAATCTTCCCACTTAATGAAGAGGAATCCAAGGAATGTCACATGGACAGTCCTCTACAGGTATTTATCAACTTATTTTAATTAAAAATTGTATCAGCATGTAGTACGGGTGTTTTTTCCTTTAAGGCGTAAGCACAAAAAGGGCCAGGAGGAAGAACAGTCTAAGAAGAGGACGAGGAGAACGCAGAAGTTCCAGAGAGCCATTGTTGGTGCATCCCTCACAGACATTCTTGCCAAAAGGAACATGAAACCCGAGGTCAGGAAGGCGCAGAGAGATCAAGCCATCAAGTGAGTTATTTTTATTTATTTTTTAAAATATGATTTGGCACATTCAGTAAAATCCAATGGGCTGGTCGGACGCTCAGATACGTCCTCACCCCTTTTATGATCTTTGATGATTGGTGGGGGGTGGGTTTCTGACCTCAGTTTTTTTAAATTTTATTTTTAGACATCCATTGTGTATTAGATAGTATTTCCTTTAATTGTCTTGTGCTCAATTTTTTAAAACAAAATTAATTTAATAACAATTTAGTATCCTTTTGTTTTATTTCTTCCCTTTTCTCTGGTCTTTCCCCCTCTATTTTTAAGAAAACCTGTCAAGTTCAGCTCAGCTCAACTCTTTCTCGATTATTAAGGTAACATAAATACTTGCAATTATGCATAATGCAAAATGGGTTAATGCGACTTTTGTTTTTTAATAAAGACATTATTTCAATTATTAATTGTTCATTAGATATTTCTTTAAGATATATTTCCATTTTACAGGGCTGCCAAAGAACAAAAGAGGGCGACCAAAGCAGCCAAAAAGCCTGAAAAGGTTGCCCCTAAAGTGAGTTATTTTTCCATTTAATGTTGTTATTTAATATTAGGTCTGTTTAAAAAAAAAAAAAATATTTTTTAGGTCAAGGCACCTCCTAAAGCCAAGGTATCTAAGGTACAACAAAAATCTGCACCTAGAGTCGGAGGAAAACGATGATTTGTAATAATGTTAACTTAAATACATGTTTCAAATATATTTTAGTTTTTATGATTTTTCCCTTATCGAGTGTTACAGTATTTATTGTAATGCTTGGTGGTCCAATACAGATGAAAATGTTCATATTAATTTTAAGTCTGATAAAATGGTGCAGAGAAGTAACCGGGTGGTTAAATGAGTTTATTTATAATGCGCCCATGTGAAGAAAAAAATTGTGTTTTACATGTTGAGCACCTCCCATATACCTTCTGAATACTTCACAGCACAAACCACGTCCAACTCTTCATTAATCTACTTGGTTGGGAATATTTAACCACTATCCGGCATATCATAAATTTGACTTGGTCTGTCGTTCTTTATTAGACATTAATTGTTGCTTAACATGCACATGACATGGTGAGACATAAATATTTTCCCAATGCTCGAAATAGTAGGTTTGACAAATAGTAGGCCAATCTAATTTTATTCTTACTCCCTGATTATGAACATTCTTTACTTGTACTCTATTACTTGAAAAAGAAATAAATCAAAATATTTCACAGATTGCTCATTGTTCTATATTTCTGTAATTGATCAAAAATCATCAGGAGAGGAACAGAATACTGCTTGAGATTGTGCAGTTTCAGGTAATTATATTACCTTTTGTTTTTTTTTAAGTTGGCATATGTGAAAAATTACACTACTTCCTAGTTACTATTGAAATTTATCTTAGTTTTTCTGTTGTTTATTATAATTCAACTTTTCTTACATTCTCTATTTAGATTCTTTACTTTCGATTGACTAGTATCCCCTGTTTTATTACATTTTAAATCTAGTATCAGGGGGCAATTAAGAAATGTAAAATTTGTGTATTTACCTTCAGCCTGTGAATTTGTGTCATTATTGCCATTAACATTCAACTGTTAACTTATCCAATATCAAAAATTATAAGTTTTGCTCGAATCATGCCAAAGGTTTTTTTTTTCTAAAGTTTTCTTATTAATGATGTGGAAATGTAGAATTTTAAGGGTATGGGGCGGTTATTCTGAAATTTTAAAGAGCTTATTGCATTCTCTCTTCATTAACTACAGTGCCCTTCATATTTTATGAAGAAATTTGATTATTGCCCAAATTTGTTTCCTCGACTATTGTGTTGTAAATTCGATTTGGATTTAATTTTTCCAACTTCTTTCGTTGCATGCTGTGATTTATGTTCCACTTCTAGTGGGTTTTAGCATGATTGTGTGCAGCAGGCCATTATTCCCTCATACGCTTGCTTTATCTTCTAGCCTAAGATGTTCTTGGGACCCAGTAGGTAATTATCACCATCCTCAAATTGATGATTTTTGTTAAAAGCAATGTCTTAAATTTTGTACCGCTTCGTGTTCCTTAGCCCTTGAATTATGGATGTATAGATTAAGCCGTTTGTCGCATTGTCACCACAAAAGCAGGGAGTAGTCACAAACCGTTTAATAAAATTAATTATCATTAATTGATATAAATTTATATGATTTCAGCTTCTCCACCCAGGAAAGAACAATCTGCACTAATTTATTCCGCACACAGCTGGAAAGTATACTGCACTCTGGTTTATCTTCCTTTGGGTGATATTTCTTGTATACCTTCTTGCATTCTAGGTACCATTCTTAAAAGAGGTGTTTTTCTTTGCCATTCCTTTTTGGCAAGCTGAGATTTATAAATCTCTCTCTCTCTAAAAAAAAGAAAAAAAAAAAAAAAGAAAGCAAAGTAACTCCATTTTTCAGCAGGCTGGATTTATGGATTTAATCAAAAATTAAATTTTCTTTATTAAATTAGGGGGCTTGGGGTGTATATAAATAAACTACACTTCCCTTGCACTTAGTGTAATCAAAAGTAAAAAAACAAATTTTTTGCTGTGTACCTCAGAAAAGCCTTCACAAAACAACATTTAAAACGTATCAATGAAGTTGGCAATGTGTGGCAGACAGAGCGACCAAAAAAGACCCCTCAATTCTTGCCAACCCGGCAAATTGAAACATATCAATTTAAGAAATGGTAAAAGAATAAGAATTTATACATATACGTAAGTGTATGTGTGTCACGGAAGCAGCATGCCAAGGGTGATGTGCGAGATATAGGACACAATTAATAGGAATATATACGCATAATTTTATATCATATAAAAATCAGATTTTATTAAATGTTATGGCATTTGAATAAATAAAGTTTTTTGGGATTACACAATAGCAAATGATAATTAACTGGTTTAAATTTGCAATACTTAACAAATAAACAAAAATGAATTTGTTTTCAGCACATTACAACCACTTTAAAAATTAGTTTTGAGTCTTTTTTTTTTGTAAGATTTTTTTTTTTTAAGTTTCACTCAACACTAAACAATATTGCTAGTGCCTCCGTTGTCTCTCCTGTGTGCCACCATTTCCCTGAGGTTGTTCTCGCTCTCTTTTAACGATTTTTCCAATAAAGATTTTTCGACCTGAAATAAACGGAATATTTAACTTTTTCTTTCTTTGCGGAAATTGTTTCGTAATTTACCTCGACGTTTTTCCTTTTGTTTTCGCACAGCTTCGATTTTTCCTCTAGACGGCTAATTAACACCGACGCCGGTTGCACCATGAAAAACCTTCCAATCGATTCATACAATTTCGTATTTTCAGGTAGTCCCTAAAATAAAAGAAAAAAGTTTTCTTGAAATTAAAACAAAGTAAAATCAATAATAACAATACTTTATTGATAAATTAATAATAAAAATACTAAGAAACAAAATTATATTGCAACAATGGAATTTTATTTTGACTGGATGATGAATTCTAACAAAGAGAATAAAAATATACATTAACAAATAAATATTTATGTTGTAGGTAAGTACAAAAAGAAAAAGACAAAAAATATTTATAATAATAACTTTTTTTTATGAGGGTTCGCAACAGCAGAGGTCATATAAACCCTCAGGGTGCTGGTGTTTTTGAAAAAAGCCCATTTGTAAGTATGTCGGGTTCGAATGCAGCGGCCCTGCATTCGAACCCGGGACCTTTACCTTACAGCAGTGTCAAAGACAGAACCTTGCAGCCCCTCCCTAATAATTACTTAAAAATTAAATTGTTCAATGAGCTACCCAACTACTCATGACACACAAAAATTTACTATCTACAGGCTTGGTTCATTTAGGCCTGTAAACTCATTTCTACAAGTCTTCTCATTGAGAGTGTACAATCTAAAAAATCGGTTGCTATTGGTCTTGTCATGTAGTCTCCAGCTAAACGTACCAGTACCGCCGAAAGCCCTCGTATCGCTTATGTCTTCGTCCTCAGTGAGTATAATGAACACAGGCTACTTAGTAGCAGATTATCAGATTTATCTTTTCCAGTATTGTTAGTAGTTTTGACTACTGCTTCTCTGTTTGGTTTACTTCGGAATTTTCAGACTTATTTAATCAAATTGGAAAAGGTCAAAAATGTTTTGCAAAAGACATGGTTTTTAAACCAGGAAGAAAAGGAATATGATATTTGGGCTCATGACCGTTGAGTACAATAGTTTGGTCTTTGGCATGTTTCATTTAAATTGAAGTTAGTGAATGGGATCTATTATAGTCCAGAGTTATTAATTATAAGTAAAAGGATGTTAATTTGTTTTATCCACAATTTCATCAAATTCGTTAGACAGTGTGGGTCAATCTCTTTTTATCATTATTCGGATGCTGTCAGATGCGGTCTGGTGTGAAGTAGGTTTTACAAAAACATTTTCTTTATCGTGCCAACGTTTGATCTTTATTGAGATCATCTTCAGGGCTCAAAGTGTTTGTGTGTGTAAAGAATATATTTTTTTAAAACCTGCAACCTTGAAATAATCATTAAGTAACCGATACAAAACACCACACACTTTTTATCAGTGGGCTTTTGATGATAAATTTGGCAACGAGTTTCTCGGCTGTACATTTAAAAAATTAAAATTGTCATTTACGCTGTTTTTATTAAGTTTATATTTTGTAATTTGTTATGTACCAGATTTACTTTTGACTTTGCACTTGGCATGCTGCTTATAAATTTTATATATATTTCTCATTACTCATATATAAATTTTATGTTATTATGTAAGATCACATCACTTGGGAATTTTTTTATAGTGTACTTAATAATAAAGAACGGGCATATTGTAATTGTTTTTTGTTTCATACTAGTGAAAATAAAGGCATTTTTAAAGGATTTAATGGCCTTGTTGATGGGAAAACTTTAAAAATTTCAAATCAAATTATGAATTAAGCAGTTTGGCCTCATAATGGGCAACATAAACTAATAGTTTATATCTAATTTTAATCATTAAATAATTTTTTAAGAAGTATAATAAAAAATTAGGTTAATACATTGACAAATTAAAAAATAAATTAAATTATTATTCAGATATCGTGAGATGCGGTCTGGTGTGATGTAGATTTCAGAAAAACCTTTTCTTTATCGTGCCAACGTTTCGATCTTTTATTGAGATAATCTTCAGGGCCTTGGATTTACAAACATAGTTTAAATTTAGAAAATACATATAGGATGTGGAAAAGTGAATTTAATCAATGCAAAATATATTTTATATTCAATCGAAGTATTTCTACTCACTCAAAGTGTTTCTTCTTCTGTGTAATCGGGCCATTCTTGCCATTGTTTTTCTGATACCTACATCACACCAGACCGCATCTGTCTATTAAGTCATTAATCATTGCACAAATAAATTAAAATTTTCTATAGTGTGTATTTGTGATGGATGTTGTGTCAAGGCCTGTTTGCCTATTTTTGCCAGTTTTGTCCGTCAGTTGTTCTTGCATTTCGCCTACTCCAACGGTGAATCCAATAAATTGTAAATGATAGACAAATTCTGTGTGAAGTGATGAACCGTGGGTTTTTCTCTGTCAGTCGCATTTTGCCATCTTCAATGGCGAATCAACGATTGCGAATAATAGGCAAATTCAGGGAAATATAATTAAACTGCAGGATGATGTCGATAAATATTACAGGGCTGCATTATGCTACGAACACCTTACAACGTTGGACGATTGTTCTCGTCACCAAACTTCAAACATACAAGCATCCAATGTCAAGCATTGAACATTTATGTTCCGACACATTCGGTTTTCATTTACATTCGAGACAGGGAGGTCTTGAAGGAAAGAAGGCATTTATAAGTTGGATCAAACAGTCGAATGAGTCAAGGTTCAACGCATCGTGTAATGTCAGTTTTAAAAGGGAAAAAATACTAACGCCAAACGACAATGTGTTTTCTTAAATTAGTTGTAATTTTCCGTTAAGTGAGACCCATAAATAGAAAATATATAACTGAAAAACACTCACTTTTATAACTGCACTTGTTATTTCCGCTTTTTGCTTGGCCTTTTTAAGGGACTCGGCCTGTAAATCCATTAGTTTCACCTTACGAGTCGTTTCTACCATTTTTTGATGGAGCTCGGTAAAAGCCTGGAAGGGGGAAACCAAAGAAAATAAGTTTTGCCGGACTTACACGCGAAATTACCGTATTATTTTCAATTATCAAACATACCACTTTAAGCTCCATATCAACTTTCGCCGCGCACATTGTTTACAAACAGTTAAAACTATTAAATTCTGAACAATTTCAATTTAGTTTGAACTTTTCAAAACTTCTCGCACCCTAGTTACTATGTTATAACCTTTTCTTTTATGTTAAGGAAAGGTTAAAAATTTATGTGGGATTATCAACCAGGGATGCCACAAAAGAAATTCTCTTTTTTTCAACAAGAAATTGTGTGCGTTTACATCTGAATAATTATTATTTAAGCTGAATGAAAAATTAACATATTCACGATCTTGTTTCATAATGTGTAATTGGTATCTTTTATAATTCTTTTCATTCTGATGAATTTAGCCAATTCCATTTTTTTTTAAACTCATTCATCTTCACTTTCTCTATTGATAATATTGCTCTTCCTTCTAAAATTACAACTAAAAACCTTGTTTTGTTTTTTTTACCACAAATTAAGTTCTACTGCACAGATTGATCATATTAAATCCTGCAGAATTTAATTTGGGGAATTTTTTGTATTGATGTACTGGAACTTTTTCAATCCAGCCAAGATTTGTATTTGGGTATGAAAGACATGCAGTATTTTCACAAACAATTAAATTTAAATTGATTAACGTTTTTAGTTGAGATAAAAAAGCCAGTGTCGCGAGCGGGATTCGAACCCACGATCTTTGGCCAGGTACACTGCTGCTCTACCACTTGAACTATCGTGCACCTCAATCCATTCTGACACCCCACCTTTTTGAATTTTCCCTCCTTTTTGCCATTTTTTTTAAATCTCAACTAAAAACCTTAATTAATTCTAATATATTAATTTGTCGAGTAGACAACTAAATTAGTGTATTTATAAAATTTAAAGGTCTCACCAATTTCTCTTGCTTTGTGCCCAAGAATCTGACGATTAAAAAGTTTAAACTTCTTAAAAACCATTTTTTTTTTTTTGTAATTTTTTTGATTGATGGAACTTTTTCAATCCAGTCTAGATTTGTTGAAATTGTATTCCACTGGAGACTATGTTGAAATTTCTCATAGATACTAACTCGAGCTGAGTCCGCGAGACGGTGCGTCGTTGGTGTTCCTGTTACACTTGCATACAAGTTGTCTCGGCCCGTGAAGCGATTTCTGCTGTACGCTGTCAGATGAAGTAAAATCTCCCAACGATTCTCTGTCGACGGCCGACGCCTTTCAAAAGGCCGCATCTTCCACCTTTTCCCCAGCTTTGTCCGAGTCGGGACGACGTGTCCGGTCATGGCGAGTAAAAGGCCGGATTTAAGCAATCAATGTTTTCTTTCAGAAATCGGGTCGAACGTTATATCGTTCTGCCCATAGTTTAGTTGTTTTTTTTATCAATTCCTGATTTGTCTCTTGAGAATTTGTTTCCCTTTCGTTATCGGGTTTGGGAAGGAAACGTTTAAAAATCATGCGAACAGCAGCGACTTTTTCGGATTTCCCAGTCAAGGTACGTCATACAGATCAATTAAAAAAATAAACAGTTCCTTTCGAGATTAAAATTCAGCATTTTCACAAAGTTACATACTCCTACCATACTTAAATTAAATATGTTAAAATATGTCAATGTTACTGTTTTATTAAACTCAATTTTCTCCCACAAACTAATTATTATTAACTATTATTTTATTTAGCAACTATTCAATTTGAACGACTGCTTACTTATGCTAAGCTCATCCCAAGGAGCCCTGCTTGGTACCCAATTATCTGATTTTTAAAAAACTTCTTGAAAACAAAGTCTTTCTAAAGATTTTCAAACAGAATTAGTATTGATGTACTCGAATTCTTTCAATCCTGCCTAGATTTTGATTCGGGTATGATAGGCATACAGATTTTTCACAAAATTGCATACATACTCTTACCATACTTCATTGAATAATTAAATTTAATGGCTGCTTTAATGTTAAACTTCTTGAAAAACAAACCTTTAGTTTTGATTAATTTTTGTATTGATGAACTGGAATTTTTTCAATCCAGCTAAGATTTGTATTTGGGTATGAAAAACAGGCAGCATTTTCACAAAGTTTGTTTGGATACTCTTACCATAATTAAATGAACAATTCAATTTATACGGCTGTTTACTTAGGCTAAGGTCACACTGAGGTGTCTTGCTTGGTGCCCGACCTCGTGATTAAAAAACTTCTTAAAAACCAAGTCTTTCTAAAGATTTTGTTTTTTGGGGAAATTTTTGTATTGTTGTACTGGAAGTTTTTCAATCCAGCTAAGATTCGTATTTGGGTATGAAAGACATGCAGCATTTTCACAAAGTTACATCCATTCGCTTACCATACTTCAATGAAACAATTCAATTTAAATGGCTGCTAACTTAGGCTAAGGTCACACCGAGTGTCTTGCTTGGTGCCCAATGACCCGATGATAAAAATACTTCCCAAAAACCGAGTCTTTCTAAAGATTTTCAAACAAAATTTGTATATTGGGTTGTCCGGAAAATAATGCAGGATTTTGGTATTAAACAAAAAAAAAGAAACTAGTTACTTTAAAGCAATGTTCTTTAATCAAAATAATTTCCCATACTCTCAATACATTTCTCCCAACGTGTTGGTAACTTATTAATTCCGTCTGAGTAGAATTCAGAATTTTTAGAATTGATAAAGTCAATAAATGCATTTTCCAGTTCCATTTGATTTTTGAATATTATGTGTTGTAAGTAGTGGTCCAGGTGTCTAAAAAAATGGTAGTCAGTAGGCGAGAGGTCCGGAGAGTAGGGTGGGTGAGGCAAAGTTTCATAGCCAAGCTCCAATAATTTTTGTGACGTTACACGTGACACATGTGGTCGAGCGTTGTCATGCAACAAAATGGGCCCTTTCCGATTTCACTTTTCCAATCGCCTTGAGGTGGTCAGCGACGGTCGTTTTACTGACTTTGAGTTGCTCTGCAAGTTCTCGAACAGTTGTTTTGGGGTTTTCTTCCACCACTGATCGCAGAACATCATCATTAAGAGAGGAAGGCCTTCCACGACCTTCTTCATCTTCAAGGCTGAAATCTCCCTCCCGAAATTTTTTAAACCACCTTTGCACAGTGCACTCATTAACACAACCCTCGCCCCAGACTTGGTTAATGTTTCTAGCCGTTTGGGCTCCGCTTCGGCCGAGTTTAAACTCGTAAAAGAAAATCGTACGAAATTCTCGCTTTGACATTATAAGGATGACTGAATTATTTCCAAGTAGCGGAATGCTACAGAGGTAAACAAACAATATCATTTGGAAGAGGATTAATAAGTGTTGACATTCATACAAATGAGTAATCCTGTAAACGTAAACAGAATATTTTATATAGATTTTTTTAAATGAAAACTTAAAATCCTGCATTATTTTCCGGACAACCCAATAGATGTACTGGAATTCTTTCAATCCTGCCTAGATTTTGATTTGGGTATGATAGACATACAACTTTTTCACAAAGTTACATCCGTACTCTTATACTTAAATGAACAATTGAATTTAATGGCTGCTTACTTAGGCTAAGGTCACACCGAGTGTCTTGCTTGGTGTCCAATTATCTGATGATCCAAAAATATTCAACTTCTTAAAAACAAAAACCTCGTAAACTTTTTTCCACATAATATTTATTATTGTTTATTTATTAATAATTCAATTTAAAAGAGTGATTACTTTGGCTAAGGTCACACCCAGGTGTCTTGCTTGGTGCCCAATGACCTGATGTTTAAAATACTTCTTAAAGAAAAAGCTTTTTTATTTTGGGAAACTTATGTATTTATCTACTGGAAATCTTTCAATCCAGCCTATTTATCTATTTTGGAATGCTAGGCACACAGCATTTTCATCAAGTTACATCCATACTCTTACCTACACCTGACTGAAAGATTTTAAAACATACCAATGTTATTGTTGCATTACACTTTCAACTTTTTTCCACATATATTTTAAATGAGAGCTTACTTTGGCTAAGGTCACACTGAGGTGTCTTGCTTGGTGACCAATGACCTCGTGATCAAAAAACTTCTTAAAAACCAAGTCTTTCTAAAGATTTTGTTTTTTGGGGGAAATTTTTGTATTGATGTACTGGACCTATTTCAATCCAGGCTAGATTTGCATTTTGCTTGACGTGTGCAAGCATTTTCATAAAGGTGCATCCATACTCTTACCATTACTTAAATGAAAGATGTTAAAACGTGACACTTTTATTGTTGATTAAACTTGAAATATTTTTTTACATGATATTTATCATTATGCTTGATTTTATTTATCAATAATTTAATTTAAATGACTGCTTACTTAGGCCAAGGTCACACTGAAGTGTCTCACTTTGTTCCAAATTACCTGATGACTTGCCTGGTATCTCGTGCCTACATGCTTCGATGTGCTGTCACCAGAGTTCTTTGATAATTCACATTATTGAAACAACATTGACCAGATAAATTCTTTTGGGAGAAAATCTGTTATATTATCTTATTTTTCGTCGGCAGGCCAAACTTAATTTTATATTAGTTAAAAACCATCATTATTGGTGACAGATCAACTGAAAAGGAAATAATTATCGATTAATGGCCACTAACCACCACACAAAATAATTTAAATAATCAACGTGTTACGTTTAAATATGTATTTGCAATTTTTTCCACTGCAAAAACTTTTTCTTTTTCTTAGATCTATGTGAGCAGAAGTTATTTTGCCTAAGATCTATTGTTCACTTGGATGTAGTCTTGGTAAATTTCTTAATGGACAAGGTTCTGTACAGATCCATTTTGAAAGAATTCATAAAAAAATTATATTGGTTTGGCTATAAATTTTCAGTCTGGTTTTTACACGCGATCAATAGTTGAGTTTCTATTTGTCCCAACTCTTTAACCTCTTACGCTTCAGACTCTGATATAATTAAGACATTGATTACATTTTTAAAAAATATAAAAATATTAATAATGAAAGCATAACTGTAATTTCAGGCATATTATATTTATTAAAAAAAAATGTTTATTTAACAACTCGTTTTCTTTTTTACTTGTGCAGTGAAGGCGTGAATAAACTTCTATCAAGATGAACATTATGAGGAAGCTGAGGGGCAGTGCAGCGAATGTTGTCAACACGGGGGCAATTGACGAGAACAACGCCAATACGCAGCATGCAGCTTTGGGCTTGATGCACCTTAAAAAATTATTTTCTGAATACACCCATCCCCCACAACCACTTTCTGAAAAAGAAAAAGATGACAAACTCTACAATATGCTTCCTCTCTTTTGCAAGGTTTTTGGAAACTGTCCCTCATCGGATATGATGGACAAATTCCGAGACCTTGTCTCTTTCTGCCAGCAAGTGTCAAAGTTGATGGTCTCCGAGATCCGGCGTAGGGCGAGCAACCTGTCGACAGAGACGGCGAGTTGTGCCATCGCCAAATTTTTGGAAATTGAAGGCTCTGAGGAGTCGAGCAACGGTTGGATGCTACTGTCGACGTTGAACCTTCTCGCGGCAGCAGGAGATCCACCGCTTGTTCAGATCATGACTTCGGTCTCGTTGCCTTCTACTCTTGTGAAATGTCTCTATCTTTTCTTTGACCTTCCTGAAATGATTGAGCCGGATAGAACAGATGCAGACAGTGAATTCACGCCCAGGGAGAGGCGGATCTTACTACAGAAAATCTTCGTTCAGGTGCTTGTAAGGTTGTGCAGTCATACCGAGCCTGCTGAAGAGCTCTCTAGAAAAAACGACCTTACACTCCTATTCTCGGCCATAACTAGCAGCTGTGCACCACACAATATCCACTGGCGTAAATCCGCCGCTGAAGTTTTGATGACTATATCTCGCCATGGGCTCACACCTCCTGTCGTTGCTTACATCCACAGCAAAGCCTGCGTTGCTCTTTGCCTGGAAAACATGCAACGAGGTCAAGACCTCTCACCTCTCGAAATTGTCGAGATGTTTGTTGCCGTGTTTTGCTTCTTAAAAGATTCCAGTGAAGTGTCACAGACTCTCTTAGAAGATTTTAGGACGTGTCAGGGTTACACTTTTCTCAACGACTTTCTATTAAAGTAAGTTTCTACATTTCGAGTTGTATTGATTATTATTACTGATTATACATGGTTTTTTTATTATTTTTAAGGCTTGAGAATGATAAATCTGCTGAAGCAGTTGAAGCAATGCGCAATTTAGTCCTAATGATAGCTTCATTGTCTATGTGTGGCCAAACTGAACTGAGACCTAGCCAAGCCAGCATGGGTTCATTGTTTCAGATGCTTGGTTTTACTCTGCCTCAACCGTCTGGTAGAGGTATATAATTAACTGGAATCCAATCTAATCATTTTAATAAATACTGTTTGTTGTACAATTTAATATTCTTTTAATAGAGTAACAAACATAACAGAACAAGGAAGTATAGTAATAAAAAAAAGAAAATATTTTTGTTCATTATTAATTGAAGTTTCTTGCGTTAAACTACCCCAAGACCTATTGTGGACAGGAGCAAAGGCAGATCATTTGTGTAATGCTTTTATGAATCGACTGACAAAATACTTATTTCTTCTCCTTATCTGGCTCAGTCTTCAACTAATAATCAACAAAAATGGAATTCAACGTAGCAATGAAAATACAGTGCTCTCTCAGTAATCAGAACTAATTTCTCTATGGGGGGATATTCAGATTGCAGAGGGTTAAAAAAAATTACACTTGATAAAAAATATTATTTAGAGATTGTGATATGAGGCCCGGTGTGATGTAGGTTTAGAAAAATGTTTTCTTTAGGTTTTCATACCAAGTTTCAATCTTCAAATCTTAATTGAGATCATCTTTAGGACCAGGGATTTATAAAGAAAAGCGAATATGTTTTGTTGTAGATGTAGATTTGTATAAATCTACATAAACTAAATCACATCTCATGATCTCTAAATAATTGGTAATTAATGGTAACTAAATAGCACACACTTTATTGCACGGTTAATCGCATACCTTTTAGAATACATATATTATCAATAAAAATAAGTTTTAAAAAATTATTTAAAATTATATGTTTATTAAATGTAAAAATTTCTTTTTAACCCCTTTCTCTCACTT
The DNA here is from genome assembly GCA_039619505.1 of Cimex hemipterus. Taxonomy (NCBI): domain Eukaryota; kingdom Metazoa; phylum Arthropoda; class Insecta; order Hemiptera; family Cimicidae; genus Cimex; species Cimex hemipterus. The sequence goes on along the minus strand of CM077114.1, from coordinate 11,295,263 downwards.
TCACTCTCTCTCTTACTGTTACTCTCTCTCTTTCCAACCTTTCTCTCTCACTCACTCATTCATTTTCTTTCTTTCACTCACTTTCTCTCTCTATCTCACCCTCATTTTCTCTTTTTCTCACTCACTTTCTTTCTTTCTCATTCTCACATTCTTACTTTCTCTCACTCTCTTTCTTTCTTTCTCACTCTCTCTCTCTCTCTCTCTCTCTCTCTCTCTCTCTCTCTTCTCACCCTCACTTTCTTTTTTCTTATCACTCACTTTCTTACTCTGCTCACTCACTCACTCTAACTTTCTTACTTTCTCACGCTTACTTTCTTTCTTTCTCACTCTCACTCTCTTTCTCTCTCTCCCCCTAAATAATTTTTCATTTGTTTCCTTTAAAATTCTCACTCCTTTCCAGTTTGTTTAAAGTTTTTTTTCCAGTTTGAATTATTGGAATAGCACTGTATTATATAATATTTGTACTGTCCTTAAGGAAAATGCACGTGCACATAAATATTTGATGTAACTAACTTGTCTTTATCATTTAAACTTTCTGTTATGACTGTTTATTATTTTCATTTTTATTTGTTTCCATTTTCAGTAACAACAAACAACATATTTTGACCTCGCTATAATAATATATTTAATGATTGATATTTTTATCTCCCTCCTAACATAAGTAACTTTGTTTTCTTTTGGTTAACAATAAAATAATTAATAATGTAGAATTTGAATAAAAGAGTATGTTGTGGGATAGTATGATACAAGGCCAAGGAGAGACCCAGTTTAAAAAATTCCGCATTAAAAGTGCTGAAAGACACTGAAATAATTATGAATTCTAGTATTAATTTGTATTTTTAATTTTAGGAGCCAGTGTCCGAAACATACAAGCCTTTTTAGTTCTCCAGACCTTATTTTTAAAATCGAACTCAGCAAATCTGTGCTGTACCATTTTAGATGCCATTTCAAGCGTTTACCATGCGGACAATGCCAACTATTTCATTCTAGAGAGTCAGCACACGCTGCCCCAATTTGCGGAGAAAATACACTTAAAACCTCTAGAAATTCAGGTGAATTTTCATCCGTTCTGTTTTGATTTTATTAAAATTCTACTACAGCTGTCAAAAGCTTTGAGACAAATTAGACCAATTGAGGATATAGGGGATTTATAATTAATTTTACAATTGTTGTTTTTCAGAGTTCGATATCAATTTTTTTATTATTATGTTCCTAAATTAAACTTCTTATTCTTTGCTCATTATTGTTTTAGACATTCGTATTAATTTTCTTTAATTTTTTTTTTCCAGGAGAAATTTTTTAATCTTCTCGAATTCATTGTATTTCAACTGAACTTTGTACCTTGCAAAGAGCTCATATCATTATCAATATTGTTGAAGGGGCAAAATTCAGTATCTTGCAGCATAATTTGTATGAAGACTCTACTTAACATTCTTAAGTCAGTGTTGTTTCACTGTCGTATTATTCTTAATTATGAGACTCTTTCGAGTTAATAATTTGATCGCAGGCACAATGTGATTTTCAAAGATGTCTATCGGGAGGTTGGCATCCTGGAGGTTTTCGTGACTTGTCTCCAGCGTTACAGCACACTTCTGAAAGAGAGACAGCAGTCGCAAGAGAAGAACATCGAATTTGTAATAAACCCGGAGCAAGAGAACCTTGGCATGCTAGTCATCGAAGCCCTGACATCCCTCTTGAACGGAAACACGAGCAACGCCAACATTTTCCGAGAAAGTGGAGGAGCAAAATGTGCTTTGAACATGGTCTTGTATCCTGAATGTCGACATCAAATCTTAGGTATTTGTTTCATTTGTTCCTTTACGTTTTATTTTGTGTAAAAGAAAAGATTTTAATGGGAAAATTATACTTTACAGGCATAGTACGGGAATTAATGTTAAATGTAGGTGGGGATGATGACATGGGTACTTTACTAGCTTTAATGCACGGTTCTCCAGCTGAGGCTATTGCACTGAAGGGACATATTTTGAAGGTAAATAAATAAATTATTACATAGTACGACAGCTTATAATTTTACTTTGTACGCTTCTAGTGTGTTCTTCAGTGCCTTAGAGAAAGCCACAGAACGCGAAATGTCTTTCGGAAAGTGGGTGGATTTGTGTACATTTTAAGCGTTATTGTTTCGATGGAAGGTAGCCTGAAAAACGAGCCACAGCCTCCTTGGGACAAGTTCACCCCACAACAGATCCTCAGTTTGCTGCATACCATCTTCAACACGATCACAGTCGCCATGCGCTTTGAGCCGGCCAACGCTAAATTTTTTCACCAAGAGGTTCGATCTTTTATCCAAGTTTACGATTTAAAAAAAAAAAAAAAAAAAAAAACTTTTAAACCCTAGCAGAGAGAACCAGAGCAGGTCGGAAATAGTTTGGTTTTTCAGCACGACTACTAAAAACTCAGGACTAGTCTCATTTATTTCAAGTTCATCTTCTTCAGACTTGTCTTCTGATTTTTTTTTTTTTTTTTTTTTTTTTTTTTTTTTTTTTTTTTTTTTATGACAAGAGGAGTTGGGAGTGACTTAAAACCCTTAATAGTACTTATTTTGCCAGGCGGTATGATAATGTGGAAATTATTTAAGCATTTTAAGTTATATTGTACTGTGTAGTCAGCAAATGAACCAGAAAAAAAAATTGCATTGTATCATTAGATACAAAACTATCAGAATTATTTAAAAATTTGTAAGAAAAATTAACTGTCCCAAGTAAGGATTCCAGTTGCGCTTTTTTGGAACTTCTTCCGGACTTTTACTGCCCTGGGAATAAGCTCTTTATCCTGTACGAAACTTGCTGTTGAAACAAACCTAATTATGTTAAAAAAAAAAAAAAAAGATTATATTTAAAAAAAGACTAGGCTATGTTCTTAATATACATTTTTTTAAAAATAATTTTTATTTTATTATCTTTTTTAGATATGTTTAACAAGCCTTTGTGACACACTCCGTCTCCTGGGATGCTTCAGTGATAAGACATTATTTGAAGTAGCCGATAGTTCCATTCTTCCTTCAACTGACGATACATTTCATAATCTTTTCATAGGAAATGTCCAGGAACCAACGTAATTTTTTTAAATTTAGCCTTTTACAAAGCAAGACGTATAAAAAAAATTCTAATGAACTCTTACAGGTTACCTGAGTCTCTGCCTAAACATGTGGCCTATGCATGCCTCGTAATTAGGTTGTTGTACGATGTAGCCATAGATCTTTATGATAAGCCCAATCAGAATAAGATGCTTTTTAGATCACCGTCGCATAAACATATCGAGGTACGGAAATTTTAATCTGCTATTTAATTAAGCACAAGTTAAATAATTGTTTGTTTTAGGGGCAGAAATCTTTGGAGTCGCCCTATTTGACTCGTAGAGTCACTAGTCTCAACTTGACCCCTCCAACGCCTGACCCAATAATTGTGCATTCCGGTGTCGTTATAGCTCTATTTCACATGATTCCATCAATCTTTCATCAAAATTACCCCCAGGTACGGCACCTCACTTGAAATTGTTTCAACTCGTTAGCAATACTGCCATTTTTAATATTGTTTTATTTTAGCAAACACTTCAATTAGAAATTTATTGTGTGGAAATTGTGAAATCTCTCGTTCGTTCCGAAAGAAATCAGCAGATCATGTGTGAGGCAGGACTTCCTGCTGAGCTTTTGTCGATCGGTTCTGTACCGCTCCAGGACGAAAACCATCCCCTTCATCAACCCTTACAATATATGATCGAACGCCTTGCTACACAAGCAGTCGAACCTAAGGATTTAAGGTATATTAACTTAAATGGAAAAATGTAATTATATTCCTCATATTTTTAATATTCTTGACTGAAGAATTGCAATTTTGGATCTTGATGTGTTTCAAAATGATAGCCATTTATTTTCTGAGTTGTTGCAGTCTCAGAGCCCTACTGTTTTTTAAATTTTTTTTTTAAATCCCTTTGATTGATGTGGAGATCACGCATCAATAAAAGATATCCCATTCACTAGCAAACAACTTGAGGAAATCCAACAAACTACAAGAAATTTGATTAAAAATTAAATAAACCTTAATTAATTGACGTGGCCTGAAATGCATTAGCAATTAAAATATTTTGCATAAAAATAAATAGTGTTTAATTACAAAAAAAATCTAGATTTAAACGTTGATATAATAATAATAATAATAATGGCTAGTGGCAACAATGGTTAATTTATTGGCACAGTAATCATTATTTGAAGGATCCCAATTTTGAATTTCAGGGTTTGAACCCAAAGTGTAGTACTCTCTCTCTAATCCATCAGTACTCCAAACATTCTGGTAATCTGTACTGGAAAAAAAAAAAAAAAAAAAAAAAAAAAAGTAAATAAAGAGTGAGAGGTTTAGAGAAACATTATTTGTGCGGTTTTAACCGACGGAGGACCTCCCGAATATAATCGGGAGGCGGGGAAAAAATATAAAATAAAATAAAAACAGTTTAAAATAAAAATGATTGAAATATAAAAAAAATAAAATTAAACAATAAAGACTCACCCAGCTGATGTTGTGGCGAATGATAAAGGTGGGCAGGAAATAGAGGGATGCAGGAGCGATGAAAGTAGGGTATTTTGGGGGAGGACGGCCCACTTACAGGTACCAGCAACTTCGGCATTTCGGTGAGGTGCAAAATCACTCCAGACAGATTCCAATCGATGCTGGAAGAGATGTTGCAGGAAGCGGTAGATTGAAAGCGTTTGCGGGTTCTCACAAAAGAACTAGTAAAAATATGTAAATCGGAGCGTGCTGAAGTGAACCTGTCTCGGTCATAAAAGCGACTAACTTGTGTTACCCGGAGTGGGGCGGCCTATCCTTTGGACCGGGTTCCCGGTATAGGATAATACATAAACAATAACAGAATAGGCGGTTCTTTAAAAGTAAATGAAAAAAACGAAAATCCAAACATTATTTGTGGGAAAAAAGAGAGCGTCAGCCAAATAGACAAAGAATGTGTGTGAGAGAATGAGTTTGAAAGAGCATAAAAAAGAGAGACTGCGAGCAAAAAAAGAAAAGAGAAAAAGAGAGTAAGTGAATGAAGGAGAGTGCATGAGTTAGAAAAAGAGGAGAGAGAGTGAGAATGAATGAATTAGTAAAAAAAGGAGAGAGTGAGAGCGAGAGTGAAAGAGGAAAAGGAGAGAGAGAGAGAGAGAGAGAATGAATGAATTAGTAAAAAAAGGAGAGAGTGAGAGTGAGATAGAAAAAGGAGAGAGAGAGAGAGAATGAATGAGTAAAAAAAGGAGAGAGTGAGAGTGAATGAGTAAAAAAGGAGAGAGTGAGAGTGAGAGCGAGAGTGAGTGGAAGAGAAAAAGGAGAGAGAGAGAGAGAGAATGAATGAGTAAAAAAAGGAGAGAGTGAGAGTGAGAGCGAGAATGAGAGTGAAAGAGAAAAAGGAGAGAGAGAGAGAGAGAGAGAGATTGAGTGAGTGAGAGAGAGAAAGAAAAAAAGAAAGAGAGAGAGAGGAGAGAGAGAAAGAGTAAAAAAAGAAGAGAAATGGTGCGGGGAAAGTTTGAATGAATATCATTTTATTTTAACAAATCTCACAAATTTATGTCGCGAATGTCTTCCTTTACAATTAATGAGAACGAAGAAAAGAAAAAGAAATGAGAGAGAAGGAGAGCCATACGAAAGACAAAGACAAGCTTATACTATACAAATTTTGAAATATTTCTTTTGCCTAGTGGATCCAAATATTTTATCAAGTTTTTTTGATTAATTTTGTACAGGGAATTCTTAAGACTTGGAAATCCTCTTAGCTGTTTATCGTACAAGGATTTGAGCAAAGGGTTAAAAGGTGGTGGTGCAGTACCACTTACAAGGGTAAAAACCCTGGTTTCAATGACTACACCTAGATCTCAGGGGACGAATTTCTCACCACCTTTTACTGAATTTGACATGTCTGCTGAGGGCTTTGGCTGTCTTTATTTACCAAGCGTAGCTCCTCAGTCGCCAAACGGACCATCCGTTGTAAATGTTGCCACGTTGACTTCATCTGACACAAGTGTCGTAGGCGGAATCGGTGCAGGTAACTACAGTTAATTCAATTGATTTGACAAAAGACTACATTTGATTTTTTTTTTAGGTGATAGGATGTTTCCTCCTCAGACTGGTTTGAGCTATTCCACATGGATTTGTGTCGAGCGTTTTTCAGATCCCAGATCCGATCCTCATTGTGTGCGACTTCTTACTTTAGTGCGAACTTTACAACCAGCTAAGGATCAGCACTTAATATGCCTAGCAGTTGTCCTTTCAGCTCGAGACAAGGCAATTATTATTACAACACAAGAAACTCCACTTTTAAACAGTAAGTTGTATTTTGAAGGATATTTATAAATTTTAGGCTGTAAGGAAGATTTTAAAAGAAAATGTTTATTTTTATTTTAGCTGGGAATGATTGGGAGCCAGAAGCAGCGTCTGACTGGACAGCTAGGGTTTGGTGTCCTGACTTGCTACAAGAAGGTCACTGGCACCATCTCGTCCTTGTACTTAATCGGGCAGTGCTCAAAAATAGCGCCCTTTCGATATACGTCGATGGCCAGCACATCCATACACAGAAACTTCACTATATCTCACAGAACCCTGGTGGGGGTGCTGCAAATCTGACTGTTGCTTCTTCCGTTTATGGCTACATCGGGACGCCTCCAATGTGGCGCAGGTACTCCAGGCTTTCTTGGAAACAAGGCCCTTGCCATTTAATCGAGGAAGTGCTCAGTCCTCATTCTGTTCCTATCATGTATCAACTCGGACCGCATTACCTAGCAAGCTTCCAAGCGCCACACATCCATGGTATTTGTCATTTTTCAATAAATGTATAATCATTATTTAGCAGTTTCAGTAGATAATTTAGTTTTGTTTTTTAAGGTAACGAGCCTATGCCACCAATCGTAGCAGAGGAAAAAATAGTATTTGCACTTAATGCGAAAGCAGTTTCTCATTTGACATTAGCAAAAATAAGAAAGCTTTATAGCCGCGCAGATAATAAATCTATCGCCAAACAGGTAAATGGTTTTTCCAAATTTATATATTTCTTGCAAACTTGTAAAAAAAAAGCATATATTTCCATAAAAAAAATGTCATTAGTCTTTTATTTTATGGTTTCTGATATTTCACTAATTTGTTTTTACAGGTTGGGATGTCGTCTCATGAGAATGCGACACCAATCAGAGTGTTGCACAATGCAGCTGGTCATTTGTGTGGAGCAGCCAGGTCGCTTGGTGGCGTCATAGTCGGATATTTGGGCGTGAGAGTCTTTACTCCGCGTCCAGTCTCAAAGGTGATCGACAGTGTAGGAGGCTGTTCTGTTCTGCTCGGGCTCATCTCGATGGCGCAGGATGTCGAAAGCTTGTACGCTGGAGTCAAAGCCCTCGTCTGTGTTGTGAAGAGCGATAGGGTCGCTCAGTGCGAGATGGACCGACGGAGGGCGTACCAAACGCTCGCTATGCTACTGAGGCGGAAGAAGCAAATTTTAAACAGCCACATTCTTCACTTAATCTTCAGTCTCGTCGGGACAGTTGATAGCGGAAGAGAGAGTTCTTCTATTCCTAACATAATGGCATTTCAAGATTTACTTTGTGATATTGAGGTAATAGTTTTAAGCTTGTTAGGTTTTTAGTTAGCCCAAACAATTAAAGCACGTCAGCCTTGGGTTTCTCTAAATATTTTGTGAACTAATAGTCTGATAATATCGAAAATTACTTAATTTCCCTCCAATATGAAGAACCTCCTGAGGAATTTTTTGCAAATTTTAAATTTTACAATTTTTTACACAATGTTAAACATTTCATAAAAATTTGCCCTTAATTACAATCTTTAAAAAAATTCTCAGGGCCAAAATTTTATTTCCAAGACAGCGCTCAACACAACCTTTATTTATTTATGTTTTTTATCCTTATTAAATTGGGGGGGGGGAATAAAAATAAGCAATTCAAAATATTGAACAGAGAGACCGAGAAAAGGTACATGAAAGTAAAAATGCAGTTTTTTTTAAAGCTTATGTTCAAAGTAAACAGTTCAATAAATAGTATGTACGTATATTTAAAAAAAAAAAAAAATTTTTTTTGGTCAAAATTTCCAAAATTGCAAATCCTTTAGATTGTTTACACCAAACTTTGCATAACAATCTAGTTTAATTGTTTAAAAATTGAAATAAATTTGTGGTCAAAATTTTCAAAAATGTTTTTGACTACTTCCTGTGTTCAAAATTGCACATCCTTTATGGCAAACGAGTAACAAAAAAATCATAGTTTAATTTTTTTTTTTAAATGCCTTTTTAATACCAAAACTGGTTGACACTTTTATTTTTTATAATTAATTAAAACTGAGAATAACATAATTTATAGTAACAGGTGTATTTTGAATTTGTCTTAAAATCTGTTAAAAGGAAGAGTCTTATTACAAGTCAAGTACAAACTGTTAAATAATTCCAAAACGAATAAAAATATTAATTTTTTTTTTAAACTTGGACTTTGAAGCGAATGTAAAATTGTGACTTTTCACCACAGGTGTTTTTTTCTTTTTTTTAGTTTATCTTCAAAGTAAACAATTCATCAATATGTAGATTTATAGAAGAATTTTGGCTCAAAAAGTTTTCATAAGCTTTTCCAACTTTTTGTTTTAATAATAAAAAAAAAGTTTAAAGTAAAAAAGGTAGAAAAGCTTAACGAAATCTTTATAATCCAAAAATCTGTTCTTTTTTAAATTTATATTTTAATATATACATATATATATATATATATATATA
>CM077114.1:11196149-11286103 GCA_039619505.1 Cimex hemipterus | reverse complement strand
AGAATATATACATATATATATATATATATATATATATATAATGTATAATTTATTTAATTGTTTACTTTGAAGATAAATGAAAAGTCACAATTTTCCATTCACTCCAAAGTCCAGGTTTTTAGAAAATATTTTTATTGGTTTTGGGATTATTGTACAGTTTGGACTTGACTTGGAATAAGACTCTTCCTTTTAACAGATTTTAAGACAAATTCAAAACACTTTTCTTTTTTTTTCCTAACTGAGACAAATATAATTAATGTCTTAAAATCTGTTAAAAGGAAGAGTCTTATTCCAAGTCAAATCCAAAATGTTAAATAATCCCAAAACAAATTTTAAAAAAATATTTGAATTAAAAATGAAAAATATTATTTGAAATAATAATAATTAATAACAATAAATAATCATAAATAATAGTGTAAAGTTGCAAGGGGTTTAAGCAAAATTTAATAATTTATCCTCACAAATAGTCCGGGTGGCCAAGGACTGCACAGTCAGGCCATGTTGGGACTGAATTTGTTTTCAAGGAAATTTAAAATTTTCTGTAAAAAAACTTCCGCCAATTTGTAGATATATTTAAGATTGTTTTGCCCTGCCTGATTTTGGCCTTAAAATAGGTCGAAAGCTTGGTAGAAACAACTGAATTTTCATGAAGACTATACCACGATCCAGAGTATTTGTGGGTAGAAAAGTGGTCGATACGTCTAAAACTTAATAATTCAAAATAAAATATACAAATAATAACTACAATTTTTGTATATACGTACTCACTTTTCCTCTTAGGTCTGGCATGAAGCACCCGGTGATCTTCAAAGAAGTCTTTTCGAGCATTTGTATGAATTAGTGGCCGAGTCTAGCGAGAAAAAGTGCAATATCAATTTGATAAGGCAAATGAGGCTTATCCAACGCCTGCTCTACATCCTCCCAGCAGTTGCGAGCAACCCTACAAGAGATTTGATGCTTACGCTGCTCGGAGCTCTTCTCCTGGCTCAACCTGATACCAGTGATATTCTAGCGTAAATTAATATAGTTTTGTGCGCTGTTAACCGATTGAAATAATATATTTTGAATTATCTAGGTTTGGTCAGTTCATTATATCGACTCTTCCTTGTTCCACGACTGCATCAGAGAAAACAATCGTATTACAAGAACCTTCGCATACTTCTTCTGGGAATTCTTTTGACCATGCTGATCAGGTCGAGATCTTTGACAGCGGTGAAGGGGCAAGCTCAATCATTTTGAGGAATAGATGCTTGCAGCTCCTTCACAGCCTGTTATTCACCCCTAGGAATGCTGTGAACACTAGGTTTCTTGTTTTATCGATGGATTTATTTTTTTAAATATATTTTTTTAAATGATAACTTTGGGGTTTAGCTTCTGTGAGGAGATCGCTCTCGTGCTAGGTATGGACTGGCCCTTGTTGTTTCTCCAGCCGCAGCTTCACTCTTCAACAGTGATATGGGGCTTGCGGATCCTCGTCGTCTTGTGCTCAATTCCCAGCCTCATGATTAAGTTCAAGGATGGGGCAAGTTGCGGTGGATGGCTGCATGTCGCAGATCTCGTACTGCAAAATCGAATGGGTGTAGTTCTAGGTAAAGGAATTTTTATTATAAATTTCTGATGTTAAATGCATTCAGTCTAAATTTTTAATCTGTTTTATCATGAATTTAATTTGATAATTTCTTTTCTTGTTCATGTGTATTTTACTAAAAAGTTTGTGAATTTTTTTTACCTGTTTCTTAAATTAATAACATTGTATTATAGCTGGTTGCCAACTTGGATCTGCCATACCAAAACGAGAGTCGAAAATCGAAAACACAGGCACTCCCGGATTTCAACAGCTCACCTGGCTCCTTCAGCATCATACGGATGTTTCACAAATATACTTCCTTCTTATGGCGCTGATGATGGGCCAACCTGTCAAACTCCTCCCCGCTGATTCAAAAGTAGGTAAAAATTTGAATAAATGTTTTTATTTCATTCATTTATTATGTGCTTTAAAGCTCGACCTCCTTAATGCGTGGAGTCTGTTGTTTGGAGTACCGGCAAATCAGCCGATGGCGAGCGTCATGGGAAAAATAGTTCTCTGTGCTGAAGCGGTTACCGCAATGCTTTCCATGGTTCGCGTTCTTTTAAGTAACCACATAAAAATGTAAGAGCAAATTACCAACATCATCCACTATTTCATATTAAATAACGTATATTTTTAGATCGTCCGAAGCCGAATCTGACAGAGTGCATTATGCAGTGAACATAATTCAGTTTTTATTCCTCGTCTACCATAGCAATCCTCACTTGATGTCTGTATTTATGAGTCAGGAAGTTTTAACTGCTCTTGCAAACACTCTTTTTCCTGTATCAAGTGAACCACCGACACCTGCGGACGAAGTATTACTACTTATTTTCTCATACAAATTCGAAAATTATGACATTTTATTTGTTTAAGGTTTTTCAGCCAGAAGTGGCAAGGGTGTCAAGCCATGATAACGTCAGCAATCACCCTGCTCATAAATTTGTAATGGATTTTATCAGATTCATTATTATGGACTCCCTCTCGCTCCCGGTCACTGCCAAAAGCACACCGCCTCTTGATATTGTACTTGAGGTATTTATTCTTTTTAATAAAACACTATTTCTTTTCCATTTTCCTTTCTTATAGTCTATTATATAGAATAATATATAAGTATGGAATCATAAGCTGATTTATTTCAAAAAGCAAAATGTTTGTTAAAAATTGTTTTTATTTTGTGTATTGCTCCGCTTATCAAATTTATAATCCTGTCAATTGTAATACAGTTGCGCTCTCATTAATCTGACCTAATTATTGCAGGAAGGGAATAAAAAATTCATATGTGCAAAAAAATATTTTTTTCAACAACACTTTATTATTTAGAGATCGTGAGAGGCGTTCTGGTGTGATGTAGATTTCAGAAAAACATTTTCTTTATCATGCCAACGTTTCAATCTTTATTGAGATCATCTTCAGGGCTCAAAGTGTTTTTTCTGTATTCGTGCGTGTTGGGTTGAGAGTGCCACATTTTATTATTATGTGCACAAACATTAAACCAAGGGATTCACTGCAAAAGAAATAGTGTAAAATTCATATAGCATAAGCCGGTCTTGATTTTTCTTTCTCTTTCTTTATTTTTCTCTCATTTTTTCATAGTCTTTTGCATGATCCCTTTCACTCAATCTGTCTCCTCTTTTCTCCTAAATACTGCTTCATTTGTTCCCTTTAAAAATTTTCCTTGAATTTTATTTCCAGATAAGATTACTGGAAAGTTGGGAGTAATGAAATCAGATTAAGTACACTGTATTTGAAATAGCAAATAGTTTTTTTTTTTAAACTTTCAGAAAACTAAAGCTAGTTTCAAACGAGGCAGTTTTAGTTAATTCAGAGTTCTCAAATAGTTACTGCCAGATGAAGACTTTTTTAAAAATAATTAAGGTTTTTAGTTGAGATACAAAGTCAGTGTTATGAGTGGGATTTGAACCCACGACCTTCAGCTTGATACGCTGCTGCTCTGCCATTTGAGCTATCATGACTTCGATCCACTCGGACACTAACTTTCCATCTTAATCCACACTTATCCCAAACAAAACCCTTAATTAATCGAAAATGAATAATTAGTGTTATGAGTGGGATTTGAACTCACGACCTTCAGCTTGATACGCCGCTGCTCTACCACTTGACCTATTGTGACCTCAATCCATTCGGACACCAACTTCCCATTTCAACCCCACCTTTTTTAATTTTCCCTCCTTTTTGCCATTTTTTATCTCAATTAAAAACCTTAACTAATTGGTCGAGCGGACCACGAAATAAGTGAATTGATTAAATTTAAAACCAAGTTTCGTATTTGGGCATGATTGACATTTTCAGCATTTTCACAAAGTTTTTTTGCAAACTGTTGCCATACTTAAATGAAAAATTCTATTTAAATTGCTGCTTACTTAGGCTAACGACACACCAAGATGTCTCACATCATCCACAATTAACTGATGAATAAAAAATCTCAACCATCTTAAAAAACAACCTTTTTTTTTATTTTTTGGGAATTTTTGTATTGATGTACTGGAACTTTTTCAATCCAGCCAAGATTTGTATTTGGATATGAAAGACGAAGCATTTTCACAGTTACATCCATTCTCTCACTATACTTAAATTAACAATTACATTTAAATTAATTAAGATTTTTAATTGAGATAAAAAATCAATGGCATGAGCGGGATTCGACTTTCAATCTTCAGCTCGATATGCTGCTGCTCTACCACTTGAGCTATCATAACCTCAATCCACTCAGACTCCAACATCCCATCTCAACCCCACATTTTGAGGTTTCCCTCCTTTTTGCCATTTTTCAAATGTGTAATTGGATTGGATTCTCAGGAACAAATGGCGGGGTTGAGATAGGAAGTGGCATCCGAGTCTAGATCACGATAGGTCAAGTGGTAGAGCAGCGGTGTATCAAACCTACGATCGAGGGTTCGAATCCTGCTCGTGCCATTGACTTTTTTTTAATTCAACTAAAAACCATAATTAATTGTAATATATTACTGCTCAAGCGGACCATGAAATTAGTGAACTTTTTTTCACTATTTGTGGAATCAACTTCTTTTCTCAGTGGGAGTTAATACGATGTTAGAACCTGAGGAAGCAGGAGGAGCACTTTTTCTGCCTTCCCCTTGTTTGAAAATCTCAGTGCTGTTGAAATCGTATAACCGGCCTCTTCTCTGCAATATTTTAATTTCATAACCATGCTCATTACAGCTCAACCTGTGTTTTTTCAATAAACTGTTCCACGTTGAAATTTGAGGAAGGAACGCTTTCTATGTTGTTCCATTTAATTGTCTAGGCGGACTGGTGTGAAGGATGAATGCCAACTAGTGTCTTTTGAGTCGGGCCAACCAGTGGGGATGAGACTGTTAACGGGCATGTTGCTAGCTTTACTCATTGGCACCTGCTCGGTCAACCAGTTCATTCAACTGCCTCTTATGAAATAGGATTTATTCTTCAGTAGATATTGAATTACACACAACAAAAATTACCTTGTTACAATTGATTATTTAATAATAAATGATAACCGCTAGTGGAAAAAATAAAAAATGGTGCCATATTTTTCTCTCTAAATTTTATATTAAATAAAATGGGATAAGGTCAATTTGAATAGAACAATTTCTTCCGCCTTACAGATCTTAGAACAACAGTTCCGTTTTAATATGTACTTTCTCTATATTACTAAAACTACATATTTGCACAATTGTTACGTCAAGGGTATTTAATTTCTGTAAAGTTTCTTAATAAAATCGGCATTCAAATAAATTAGCTTAAATTTGTACACATTTTAAAAAAGTAAATCAGTTGATACAAAATAATTATATTGTGCTTAATTGACAAGTTTAATATTCACATCAATATGTCTGGGCAATATTAAGAACATTTCATCTTTTGTTTATCTTCTGTTTCTTTTTTCTTTCCTTCATTTTGGTACATTTCCATGTCGTACTTTGATAATAGTTTTCCCACTTCATCCAAGAGGGTTTCTCTTTCGTTCTGCAATTCATTCCTCGCGTCTTCTAGATTCTTTCTTTTTCCGATCAAGGAACATCTTTCGTACGAAATGGACAACTCTTCTAGCTCCAGTTGTTTCTTTTCACATTCAAGGATCTTTTTTTCAGCCTTGATCTTTGTTAGGCAGTCGGCAATTTCATTTTCAAATTGGTTCTTCTTGCTGTCCTCTCCCTCGCAGTTTAAAGAGGGATTTGTTTCTTTCGGGCCGCGTTCCGGTTCGCACTTCGATTTGAATTTATTTTTCACGTTTTTCTCCAGCCATTTCAGCCTTTCGTACTCCTTCTTTGGCATGCAACAGATCTCTTTTCTCACTTTCGTGCACGTTTTGCAGACACCGTCACCTCTATACAACTTGTCAAAGAACTGACGAATAAAAGTCGCTTTTCTTATCAAATTCAACACTTTTGCGATTAAGAAATTTTGTCCCTTTTCTATTCTATTCACTTTAAACTGACTTATATTTCTATCGAGGAAGAGATGACTCATTCTTGGCGCTCCTTTGCCATACTGAAACAAATAATGCCAACCTGTTTAAGGCCATCACACCGTATCATCTTCAAAATGAATTTTAACTTGCCCCAACTCCAATAGTACAAACTAAAAATTAAAACAAGCTGCACAAAATCATAATACTAGCCCTTTTTATTAATTTTATTATTTGTATTGTCAGTCCTTGACCAATATACTTCGGCACGGGGTTTTCTTTATTAACAGGACATTTTCTACATCTTCTCAACAATATGCGGGGCAATTCACACATTGTTAAGAAGTCTACTGGATATAAAAATGTAAATAACCCTGAAGTGGACTTGTCATGATGTTGAAAATGTTCTGTTAATAAAAGAAAATTCAATGTTGCAGCATATTGTTCAACAACCTACAATACAAACAATAAAATTATAAAATTTAAAAAAAATTAATTACTTTCTATTAATGCTTTATCCTTTATGTGGCAATTTATTTTCATATTAGAATGACTCAGTGTCAGTCATTTTGTTTTGTAATATTCATTCATGGTGATAAGAAAAATATAATTTTAAACAAATTTTTGAATTACCTTCACCGGCGAAGGATCAGACTTATTTTGATGCTAAATGATATATAATATTAAGAAACGTGGAATCTAATTTCAGAGAACAAACAAACCCAATAAAAATATATTCCAAATGTTGTTTTTAAATGATAATTTGTTAGACGACAGTCAGACATACAAACTGCAAGAGGTAAATGTTTTAATGTCTTAGGTGTAGTACATACATATGTTTTATAACAAGTTGAAATAATCATTCTAAAAAAATAATGTATCACAGTCATTAATTTATTGAATATCCTACAAAACTCATAAGTGCTTTTTTTTGTTTAGCTTTTTCCAGATTTGTTTTTTCTTTCTTCAGCTTCACATTGTTCAATACAGCGTTTCAGATCACTTAACATTTTCTTTTCAGACGTAAAAATTTTTTTCTCTTTTTCAAATTGGCTAGTTTCTTCATCGCACAAACTCTTTTCTACTTCGACCAATTGCCTTTCTTCTGACATCCGTTTCTTTTTCTGCAGCAAAGCCCGTTTTTCCTCGTTGAGCGACATTTCTTCCTTTTCGACCTGTTTCATTAGTTTCAGGTTTTTACTCTGATCTTTGCTCGAAGACTTACTAGCTGCCCATTCTTTCCCTTTTTGTATTATACCTACAAGTGCTGATTTTTTCTTTCCGCATGAATCTTTTTTCAACTGACTCTGAGGCACTGGCACTAATGCTAAATTTAATTGTTTGCAGCCATCGTTTTCTTTTTTTGGCATGATGACATTTGAAGGTTTTTCTTCTAAGCAGAGCTCTTCTGAACACTTATCACACGCTTCTTTGGCTTTAGGACTTTCTGCAGCCTTATCGCAAGTTTTACTTTCTGCTGGTTTTACAAGTTTATCTAATTTTTCGTCTGATTGGCAATCGTCTTTCTTCTCGACATCTTTTACCTCCTTACTATCACCAGTTGTAGGTGGAGCTGTCTCTTTTTTGCAGGGATTGGAAGCTTTTTTCTCTTTCTTTTTGGCACATTTATCTTCTTTTGGTACATTTTCATCCTGTTGTGGTTTCTTTTGTTCCTCTTTCTTTTGACACATGTCTGTTTTACCTTTCTTATCATCAGCATTTTTATCTACATTTTTGTCTTTGAATGCATTGATATCTGATTCTTTTTGATTAAATGGATTTTTACAAGGGTCAAAACTTTCTTTTTCTTTACCTTTGCCACTGGGTCTCTTGGCACAAGGATCTTTTTTCGAAGTTTTCTTCGAGTCTTTTCTTGACTCTTTTTTCGGCTCTTTTTTCTTTTTATTGCATTTGACTGCTTCTTTATTTTTTTTCATGGACAGAAGCTTTTTTGCTTTACTGCTCACGCTCTCCATCTTCTTTTTGCACATATCGGATGTTTTTAAGTCAGGGCACTTTTGGTCATTTTTGTTTTTCTCAGCCTCGGCCTTTTGTTTATCCAGTCTTTTTAATCGGCAGTATTCTTGTTTCGATATACAACAGTATTCATCATCTTTAGTTGGCTTTTTTTGCTTTGAAGACGAACAGATTATTTTCTTAATGAAACTCAATCGCCTTGTCTCAGTTCGGATACCGATTTCTGGAACCAAACCATTTCTCCGTACGGTTAGTTTGTTAGTAGTCTTACTAAATTGTCGGCTGTTATAATTTTCTTGTCCACCTAGGACCTTAGATACTGAAGGCAAGTAGTACTGAAACAGATAAAATGAATTGGATGTATGTCCTTAGCAAGAGAGGCTACAAGATATTGTTTGTCATTAATGTTAATTATTATCCATATCATTCCTATTAAGTATATTTAAGACGGCGCTTTATAAAATTACACAAACACCTAGAGTTCAGTATTATTTACAGTAAAATATTATTCATAATCTTCAGATTATCGACATTTACAATTTTGTTTAATGATAATGGTAATTTTTTACTTTTAATAAGACCAGATTGTTTCCTTCACTGTTTTGTCAGTAAAATCTATTCATTGCAATTTTTTTTTTTTAAAAGTAGCATTAAAATTGTGTCTAATTTCAACAGAGATAATGAACTGATATGTTAATTATAAAACAAAGATTTATTCACCAATATTTGCCATAATCTGTAGAGTTAAAAAACCAGGTAACTGGAAAAGTCTGTGCGGTTTTTCATTTTTTATTGTTTTAATAGTTTCAATATCGAACAGAAAAGAATAAGGTGTTGTGAAATGTAAAACCAAGATAATGCTAAAGAAAATGGCGTCAAAACTCAATTCATGCATGCTTACTGCATGAATTTAAAAGCCTGATACTAGGGGTGGTCGAAAAATTCTAAAATTTGCACTGCAACAATGAAACAGTGAGTAACCCAAAAGTGGTTTAAAAAGTTTCCTGGTAATTAAGGGATTGATGTTGGTCTAAGTAGTCCTCTCTTGAATAACAATGAATTTTCCTATCGAACTTGATTCAAGTAAACAGATCAGGAGCTCATCAGCGATGAAACCTTCCGCTCTAGCTTAGTCGATTTTGGAAAATATAGAAGTCGGCTATATACTGACAGTAACAAGCTAAACATTTGCCTTTCATTGTTTTTGCAGATTTTTTTTTTTTTTTTTCAACATCAGGTCGTACCACTGTCACCAATACTGATACGAAAAAGAATTTACTAACAAAAGGTTTGTGTTTGATGGAGTGTGCATTGTGCACTATGAACTCTGTCCATCTTGAAAACTTCAACTGCATTGATTATCTCCTGTCCTTGTGTACAGAATAGGTGTAATTTTTCTCCTGGACAATACGAGATCTCGTATAGTGATAATGAAGTATGGCCTGGAAGCCCTACTACGCTCTGGACTAGGCCCCATCCGACTTTCGCCTTTTCTTAGCGTGCGCACAATCTGTAGTTCGATAATAGCTGGAAAATAAGCTGAATTTATTTTTTAAGACCCAGGACCTGGGGAAAATTATAAATGCTGATGGAGACCCTGGAGAAAAAATTTTCTAGACTAACACTTTAAATCCACACAAACTTTTCTGGTTCCCTGGGGTTTTTTAAATTATTGCTGGAACTGCTTCACTTTTATAAAAACCTTGAATTATATACAAATAATTTTGATTTTGAATGTCTTGAAGATAAAAATTATTATTAAGATATTTGTTATTTTACAATTTCCTTATTATTACATATAAATAACCTAAAATTTAAATTAACAACAAAATGATACCGCACATATTTTATTGTTTGTTTAATGAATTTGCACCACAACCATTTAAGACAGAAATGTGAAACGTGCTAATTAAATTATCTTAAAAAAATCTTTCTAGATCACATTTTTTTACATCTTGTCATTGCTGAACGGGTCGTCTAGTTTACCTACACCGCGTGAACTTTGGCTGCACGAAGAAACTCTTTTCCATGGGAATTTTTCATACGGCCAGTTCTGGTCAATATCTGACCAATAATCCTCTTCGTCTTGACATAAAGGTTCTTTTTGTTTAGGACAGGGTAAAGTAGGGTGTTCTGGAGGGCAAGGCTCTTCTTTGTCTTCACATTTGATTTCAGGACATAAAGTATCATGGATGTCTTTGTTACAAACAGTATTTGAACCTGTGATCCAAGCCAGATGGCCGTTGAGTAGTTGGTGGTCGAGAGATGGCTCAAATGTAGAAAGAACCTTTTCAAAAAGAGAATCTTTTTTCCATTCAGCTTCACTGTAGCTATCTTCCATAATGACATTTCCCAATCTGCCGATCAAAGATGGTACCCCTACCATTCTGATCCTGCCAAACAGCTTGTTGTTGGCATAAGGATCGTCGAGTTTTCCAACACCGCGTCGTTCTTGCCCACATGGCGGTTCTTTATTCCAAGGGAATTTTTCATATGGCCAACTCTTGTCTATTTCAGATTCGATCTCTTCGTTGTTTTCTTCGCAAGCAGGTGGCTTCGAGGCAGGGCACGGAAATTCTTCTAGATTCGGTGGGCACGGTTCCTCTAAATCCTCTTTGGAAATACTATTAGGGCAGAAAGGATCGTCTTCACCTTTTTGAGCGAACAGGAGCTTATTTACGGTTTTGACATTTTCATTGATACACGAGCTTACAAATCTACTTACAGTCACTAATAATGCATTACCAAAAATAAAACCAGGACAGTTATTGATGAACTGTGCAAAATTATGATTGTTACAAACGGAAAATAAAGACGACAGTGAATTAATGTTCAACTCTTTGTACGATGAAGCACTTTCCTCTTGTGTGATCTTACTCTCTTTACATGAAGTGACAATAAAATTCGGAGAAATTTCATTTATTATTTTGCTGCTGAATAAGTCTTTCTTGCTACTCAATTTACTGAAAAATCCTTTGATAGATTTCTTTGGTTTATCATTTCCTGCCTTTGCCGGCTGAGCATCTTGTTGCTTTTTTTTCAAAGCTTCTTTTCTTTTAGTCATTTTATCACATGGATCCTGTTGATCATATTTTTTTAAATTTATTTTGTTTCCTGAATCAGGTTTTTTACTGCATATATCTCTGCTCTTTCCTCCTGGACATTCAAACATCATTCCTTTTTTACTAGGGTCTTCCTCTTTCTTGGAAGGTTTATCATCCTTTTTACCACAAGGATCATTTTTTTTCAAGCTTGGATCATCCATTTTCTTACAAGGTTTATCATCAGTTTTACTCGAAGAATCACTACTTTTTTTCGTGCAGGGATCATCCTGTTTCTTGCAAGGTTTATCTTCATTTTTGGTACAAGGATCACTTTTTTTTGTGCACGGATCATCCATTTTCTTACAAGGCTCATCTTTTTTGCTAGAAGGATCACATTTTTTTGTGCTCGGATCATCCATTTTTTGACAAGGTTTATCAGTTTTACTACCAGGGTCCTTTTCTTTTTTCATGCAGGGATCGCTCATTTTTTGACAAGGGCTATCGTCGCTTTTACTGGATGGGCCTCCCTTTACTTTTTTCATGCAGGGATCGTCCGTTGGCTTACAAGGGTTGTCGGAGCTCTTAGAACACGGGTCAGTATCTTTTTTCACGCAGGGATCGTCCAATTTTCTACGCAGCTCTTTTAGTTTCTTACAGGGATCATCCATTTTCTTACAGGGATCTTCCAGTTTCTTACAGGGATCATCCAGATTCTTACAGGGATCTTGCAATGTTTTACACGGATCATCATTTTTATCACATCGATCATCATACTTCAATTGTTTCTCTAATTTTTCCTTTTTCTTTATAACTTCTTCCACTTCTTCAATTTCTCTTTTAATACATCCCTTTCTGTCACATTCTTTTTCAACATCTTTTAACTGACTTTGTAAGCATTCTTTTTTCTTCTGAGTTTCTTTCATCTCTTTCAGTTGTTTGCAAGGGTCATCGTATTTTTTATTGTAAGCATCACATTCATCGAGCTCTTTCAACTGCTTTTCAAGGTCCTCCTTCTTCTTGCAGGCATTTTCTGATTCTTTTAATTCTTTGCAAAGAGTCTGTTTTTTCATACATGTTTCGTCCATTTCTCTTATTTGCTTCCTTTTCCTAGCAATTTCTTCCATCTTTTTTTCTTTACATGCTTCTTCAATCTCTTTCTTTTTTTTACAATATTCTGTCATTTCTTTCCTTTTTTTACAAGCTTCTTCTAATTCCTTTATCTCCATTTCTAGCTGTTCGATCGCCCTTTGTTTCTTACATGCCGCTTTTAACTTCTTCTGTTGATTATAAAGATATTCTTTTTGACTGCAGAGTTCTTCTAGCTGCTTTTGTTGTTTATAAAGACCACACTTTTTTTTGCAAACCGCTTCCTCTTCTTTTAATCTATTATTAAGGTCGCACTGTTTGTTGCAATCGTCTTCCATTCGTTTATACTGTTCTTTAAGAGCACACTTATTATTGCATGCTTCTTCGGCTTCTTTCACTCTTTTACGCAAGCAATCCTTTTTGATACAAACTCCTTCTAGATCTTTAATTTGCTTATTGAGACACTCTTTAATCTTGTTAGTTTCTTCCAGTTCTTTCAATTTGGTACAGGGATCCTTATTGCAAGGGGTGTCATTCCTCAATTTGTAAGACTCCATTTCTTCGAGGTCTTTTAATTCTTGCATAAGTTTCTGCTTTT
Source organism: Cimex hemipterus (assembly GCA_039619505.1). NCBI lineage: Eukaryota > Metazoa > Arthropoda > Insecta > Hemiptera > Cimicidae > Cimex > Cimex hemipterus. The sequence goes on along the minus strand of CM077114.1, from coordinate 11,273,405 downwards.
TCTTACAAGCATTTTCACTCTCTTGCAATTTCTTTTCAAGTTCACCCTTATTGTTGCAAGTTTCTTCGGTGTCTTTTAATTTTTTAGCAGCGTCTTCCAACCTATCGCAACTGTCTTCCACTTGTTTCAGTTGCCGAGCTAAAGATTCCTTTTTCTTGCATGCCTCTTCGGCCGTTCTCAATTCGTCTTCAAGGTCATCCATTTGTCGGCAGGCTTCCTCCGAGTTTTTCAGTTCCTTTTTAACTTTTTCTATTCCTTTGCATGGGTCAAAGTCTTTTTTCTTACAAGGATTTAATTCGTTATCACCGTCGGCCATTTTCTTGCAAGGCTGACTATCGTTTTTGTTACAGGCCTCTTCCATCTGTTTTAACTGTTGCTCTAGATCCTGTTTCCTTTTGAAGCTTTTTTCAATTTCTTTCAATTCCTTGAATGGGTCAGGGTCAGTACATTTTTCTTTAGAAACAGTTTCAACACCTTTGATTTGGTCAGCCTTCTTTTTGCAAATTTCTTCTAACTGTTTTATTTGCCTGTTAAGACTTTCCTTTATCTTGGTAGCACTTTCTAAAGCTCTCTTTTTATCGGCTTCTTCCATTTCTTGTTTTTTAGTATCTTGGACTTTTTTCAAGGGAGTAACAACTTTTACGGCTTCTGCTTTCTTGCTCGGCTTATCTGCCTTGGCTACCGGTTTTTCTGCCTTGGCTACTGGTTTATCTTTAACAGCTTTGTCCTTAGGTTTGGCTACTACTTGTTCCTTTTCCACTTTACCTTTCTTGCTCTCTTTAGGAGTCGTGGATTTGGCTTCTTTTTTCTTCACATCTGGGCAAATTTCTTTCGTTTTCACACCATCGACTTTAGACTTGTCAGAAGCTGTGCCTTCCATTTTTTGTTTTGACGAACATTTTTTCTTTCTTCTCGGTTTCCTTTTCTTGCCCTTTCTTTCCGTATCCTCTTTGTCATTGAGTTTTTTTAAATTTTTCTTTTTCTTTCTGAAGAACTGCTTTAAGAATGGAATCTTTTCAAGTGCCTTAAAATAAAGCCCGAACGGTGTGTTTGTGAAATCTGTTGTAATAGTTAAGAAAGGCCTTTTATGAATGGATAAATGGTTTGCGAATTTAGGAAAATGGCCGGTCAGGTACCTCCCTCTACAGTTCCTTGTTACTTCTCTGAATTGTAGCAATTTAATGGGCTGCAACAAAGATAAGAATATTCAATTAAATTTCAAAATTAATGGCTGGTTTTAGATCAATTAGGGGATGATCAGAGACAAATTTAGATAGAAATGTCATTTGAAAAAAAATCAAGGAACAATACCAGAATTTTTTTTTAATAGTGCATCAAATTTTTTTAAATCTATCAGATATTCTACCCTTGGTATAGATTGTATTTCAAAAATGGTTTGAGTTATTGGATACATCGGATGGATCCCTGACCACCCAAATTCAAAATTTATCTGTCCCCACAGAAAAAAAAGAAAAAAGAGAAAAAAGTTGAATATTATATTATCTTTGTTTTGCCTTGATTTTTCATATTCATTAGACTTATATGGAAAATAGAATAGAGCCATTCTTACTGTCACAACAAATTCACATTTATTTTTATTTTTTTTAAATCAAACAACAGATTACAATTAGTTCGAAGCAAAACATATTGCAATGTAAAAAATTTCAATAAAAAATATTACATATGCAATATGATAACATATGATTCTAATTTTCACTATTTTATATCTTATCTATTATACAAAAAAAGAAATTAAAACAAAAAAAAATTATTTTATATATTTATAAATAAATATATATATAAAAATGTATATATTTATTTTATGTATACTATATAAAAATGTATACAGTATTAACCAAAGAGCCTACATTTTTACACAATAACAGTACTTTGTATTTTAGTTTTTCTGTGGAATACTATTTTCTAGGTGTGAATGATTGAACGTGATAATTTTCCATTCCTAGTGTCGATTGTTAAGTCGATTTAAGTCCTTTCCTTAATTTTGGTCTTTTTAACTTATATTTTGCTTAAAAATTAAATGTTTTAATTGTATCAATTTTATGTGGAAAAAGTTAATTTTGACTTACCCTGGTTGATGACCCGGTACTTACAAATTTACTCAGTTGACGTAACATTTTCTTATGTGGTGCTTGAACTTGTTAATTTTGAATTAGTAAATGAGTTCTGATCACATTATGTTGATTGTAATTTGGAATGGAAATTCTGACATTGTGTCGTGCAAATGTGCTGTGGTTTATATTCTGAGTTTGTACATGTGTGAGCTTCGATCATATGTATGATTTACATTTTTTTTTTTAAATTATGATTTTATTAAAACAGCCCGATTAGAAATTGTTTTTGAATTTTTTTTCTAACTTTTAACAATTCCACTTTGAATAAACCAAGTATAATAAATTCTTACATAAAAGTTGGTGTATTACTACGGCAAAATTATTTTAAGCAATTGTATAAGTAATTTTATCATTATCAATCATTACAGTCTCCCTCATATTCACTGTGTCGGTCTGTTAGACAAACCTCGCCACTTTTAACAAGGAGACTACTTCAGAAAAATGACTCTTGCCCAATCTGTAGTTACTTGTTAGATTTTAGCACTACCCTGGATTTCCAATTCTGGGATGGCTACTCTTTATATTTGTTAGTTATTTATTAAAATATTGTACATTATTTTTTTTTATGGGGAGAACCAGCAATCTAAAGTGGGAGACCTTTAGATGAAGTAAATTAACAATAAGAAAAATATTTCCCTATTTTCCTTGAGCCTTTTAGGGTAAGGTCAAAGGAAGCTGTTAAGCATAGTATGATCTTAATTTTGCATACCATAAGAACTAGTTTAGTGGCCATGGTTCGCCGGTATGGGGTCTCCCTTAGAAATATTGAAGAAGTGGATGGATTAAATTTAAAACAAAAAATTATCAGGGCATTCAAGTAGTCTCTGATTCATTTAGGCAAGCTATTTGGCCGGTATGTGCTGGGAGTACACTGTCTGAACTTTAGAAAGAGCAGTGGGGTTCCTTGTCAAACCGAGGCATTAGCTTTTGGGTGCAATCCTTAGATAGAACAGAATATATGAGCAATTTCAGGATTGGGCTCCTGTGGGCAATGGCGAAGGCTTAAGGTATGCTCAAGGTACTCAAGTGGAATGATGATGATATTCAGGGTGTTTGTATACTGCGCCCTTTAAGAGCAATTGTATCCCCCGTTCTCTGCATAGAGCACATCGGTGAGTCCTAATTCATCAAGAAACTTGATTAACAGGCCTGGTTTTATTGGTTGAAGCTCTTCTATGGCCACTTTGTACATCCCAAAACATTTCCTCCTGCTGGCTAATGTTGCTCCGCAGTTTGTTAGTAGATGTGTTGGTGTTTCTTCTGCTTCTTTGCAGAATCTGCATGTTCCATTTTGGATTATTCCAATTTTCTTTAGATGCCTGTTTAATCTACAGTGACCTGTTAGGAATCCTGTTAGAATTTTGCCTCCTTTGACACATTCTGTGATTTCTTTCTTTCTGAAATTGGTTAGAAGATTCTTGGATTACTCAAATGGGAAACTGCATCCTGTGTCTTTCCAACGGTACTGGTTTTAGAAGATCTTTTCCATATTACCCACATCTACTGTACTTTTACCAAGGAAGTACTTGGAACCTAGATTGACCTTATCTTCACCAGACGGGTCTAAAACTGTTGTGGGACCACTTCATGGTCACTCACACCACACTGTAACATATACTTATGCTAATTACCATATGCTTGAGAGATTCAAGACAACTGTGGCTCTACTTACCTGATCTTTACCAAATTGTTCCCAGTCAATCCTCTTGTTGGAAAAATACCATGAACTCGAGCATCTCATCGAAACGCTAGTTGTCTCCGTATCTGGACTGGAGAGTAAATAAAAGATGGACAAGGCAGCTAAGGTCGTGATGTACCAATCACTGTGATATGGCCCAAGCATGATTAAAATGAAGTGGCATGTCTATGGACTAGATTGGCAGAGAAGCTCTTGAAGGATCTGACTCATAGAAGAAGGGTCATCATTATCCGATGAGAATAGGCCATGTGTGGTTGACCTGCAAGACATTTTGGTCCAAAGCCATGTAGAAATAGGTTGCTCAGTGTGTCCCTCTAAGTTGAAGGGTGCCATTTCTTGGCTCCATATATAGAGAGTGTAGGAATGCCACCCGATATAAGAATAATCTTTCAGCATGATAGAAAATATCCCGATCGTCTGTTCTGATTCTTGAAGGAAACAGTTGTTTTATAGAAATGATAAATGGTGGAGTGAGAGTATGTTGTTCAAACTTTTCATCTTATTTTATATTGAGAGTTTTGTGTTCCTAGAGTGTATTGAGGGTGAGTGTATTTATTAGTGTGAATGTGTAATGCAAGAGGAACATCACTGACCTCATCGACCCTCAGTTAAGTTGTTATATAGTATGTTTAAATCATGTACTCTAACTGAATGAATAGTATATAAATATGAAAGAAGAGTGGGTGAGAGTATGTAAGAGGTTGGAATTAGGAACTGATTGCATTGGGGGCTGAAATGACTTAGATGTTTATTCTCCTGGAGACCAACTCCAAAAGCTGGATGGATAAGACAGGTCTGCCCCCCCCCCCAGGTTCTGTAACATTCCTGTCATATAGGAGAGCTAACCTAACCTGTTGGGTGTTGCAGTCAGAGCACATTTACCTTTTTGTTTATGTACATACAAAATTTTATTCTGTCTAAAAAAGGAATTATTTTTTAGTGCTCAGGTGATGTTGGAAATGTGTCTGACCAGTCCAGAATTCAAACTGAGGTGCTAAGTGCGTTGATGGAACATTTGCTCGCAGCAGATGTCCTTTTAGGCGAGCAGGCTGCCCTTTCAGTGGTCCAAGGCGGCTGCATACAAAATATACCTTCAAACGTGTCTTACTTAGCTGCCAGAACCGTTGACAAACTGTGGCAAGGTACAATATTACATTATTAATCTCGTTTCGTTTCTATTAGCCATTTCTTTCTGCTTTTTCAGGTATGCTGGTGAAAGATCCGCACGAAGTTTTTGACTTTATCGTCAAACTTTTAACTCTTGCGAAACGAAGGCAAAATTCGAATTGCACCGAAACACTCTACCACTGCCTCAATAGAAGCATTCTTTTCTTACTCTCGAGAGGGACAGACACGATCGCTGACCAAATGTCTGTCCTGGAAGCTCTCCACAAACTCACAAACAACAGGTTTGTTCATTTTTATCTTTATGTTTGCTTTTTGTTTAAGAATTTTGATAATTGGTTTTTGTTTTTAGGGGGCTTGTATTTGGAGCTGGAAATCATGAGTTAGAATTCATTGGCTGTCTCACTTACTGTCTTCTTCAACTAATTTCTGAAATGAAAATCATGTAAGTATTTAACTATTTTGTTTTTCATAGATTGTTTATGATTTTTTTTTATTATACATCTAAATCATATTTATTATTTAAAACGTCTTTTTTTGTGTGTGTGTGTGTCAGAATGGATGCAAATGCTAAAACAACATGGCACATTAATCCTCAAAGTGAAGAAAGCGAAGAGCTTACATCAAGGCAGGGTCAAAATTTAATCGGAGTAGCAGCGAGACGAGTCTGGGATGAGTTGTACGTGTGCAAAAAACCAGCAATTGAAGAGGTCACTTTTTAAAATTATAAAAAAAAAATAAATGATTCTAACAATACACGAGATGTATCTTATTTACATACTGTTTCAGGTCTTTAAAATGACTTTGGTCTCTTCAAACAACAAAGCACCCGATTTAGGGTCAATAAGGGAGCAAATATTTGAGTTAGCTTCTAAAATTTGGCTTAACTACGTTGACTCAGAGAGGAAAGCAACTTACAAAAATCCTTGGGAAATGCACAATCAAATTCAATCTGTAGCTATTTTTTTTTTTTTCATATTTCTGCATGTTACACCAAGTCAACTTAATCATTTTAAATAATTTTGCAATGATTTTTATCTATTATATACGTTGTTTAATACAAAAATTTTTAATATATATATTTTTTTTTTTTCAAATTTAAAGAAAATTCAAAAAGTGACAGGAGGCTTGACAAGGCTGGCAAGCCGTTCCAAAGTAAAAAAGGAAGAGTCGCTAAGGGTAAAGTCGCAAATTAGTGGTAGTGGGAGTGAAATTGAGACAGCCGCGGCCGTCCAGGCGCAGGTGGCGCTCGTTAAAGAACTCGTCGATCTCCAGGCGAAACAACATGCGCTCACTCAGGATTACACCGAACGGTATGTTTTGGAAGAATGGCTCCAAATTGAGGCTGAGCTCACAAGAGAACGGGCGCTTTGGGGCCCACAGCATCCTTCCAGGTATTTTAAATAAATTAATAGCAATACAGTAATCTGAACTAATCACTGGTGGGGGATCTAGAATACTGAAAAATTTGAATTACCAAAACATACATATCTACTTTATATATATATAAACACAACTCTTTACTATTATAGCTTACTCAAAAGGTTAAACCTCTTGGAATGTTATGTTTTATGGTACTATTGCTGAAGCAGAACAATTATTCAGATGTTTATAATTTTATTTAATAAAAACTGCATGGCTAATGCCATAAGGCAAAGCAAAAAAAAAAAAAAAAAAAAAAATTATTTAAAGTGTGGTTGAGATGAAAAGATTAGTGTCATGAACAAAACTGCAACTTTTGGCTCAATACACCCTGCACTTTTTTTTTCCCCCAAAATTCCCCAATTTTTTACCTCATATTCAAATTGTATGTAATCATTTTGTATTCTTGACGTACATGAATAGGCCACGGGAACATTGATAAAATTATAAATCACAGAATAATTGCTCCGTTTCATAAATCCACATACACTCACACGTATTACAGGAAGTTTTTATTTTCATTTACTGAAATAACGTTTTGACAGTAATTAATATTTTCTAAATTTATTATACATATAATTTTACATGAAGTGGTAATTAATCTTAGATTAGATAAATGGATGCTGGATATGACTGAAGGGCCGTGCAGAATGAGAAAGAAGATGATGAGGAATGACTTATTCTACACGCATTACCCGTACAGGCCAGAGTTGGAAGCCAGCGAAAATGTAAGTGGTTTAATTATTTATTATATCGTTCAATATTTGAAGGAATCCTTATCGTATTACCGATCTGCCTTTAAAGAAAGCACTCAAGTACAAAGTAGCATCCTGCTGGGACAGCAAAGAGTATTATATTACGTACCGGGCCAACACAATCGGAGAGCATGAGAAGTTAGTACTCGAGGATAAACAGAATAATCAAATTGACAATTCAAGTGACGAAATTTCGAACAATAACGGTAAATTGTGAAGATTCAGACGGTCGATTGTGACCGGATTTTTAATCCTCCGTTGTGTAATATTAGGTTTAGAAAATCTAGCACTGAGAAGAGCGGTGAAGAGGTCGGTTTCGGAACCAGATGATGCCAATGAGGAAGGGGATATCGAAGGCAGTGGTACCGAAGATGACAGCCTTCCAGACAACCAGTCGATACTGAGGTTGCTTGAAACTAATGAAAAGGTTTGCTGGAGGAAACTGTATATTAATTTACAGTATAGTAATTTAAAATATTTTTTTACAGATAAGCCACATGTTTAGATGTGCCCGGATTCAGGGCCTCGACACCATGGAAGGCCTTTTGCTCTTTGGAAAAGAGCATCTTTACATAGTGGACGGATTCACGTTGCTCAAATCTCGTGAGATACGAGATATAGAATCCCTCCCTCCTGAATGTTATGAACCAATCTTGCCACCACAGGGTACGGTCTCTTCCTCAAAACGTCAATGCTCAAAATTCAGCTATGAGGACATAAGGTTTATTTTATTTTATTTTTGCATTGCCATTTGATTTTGTTATAAATTCTTTTTTCTAATTATTTGAATTAAAGGGAAGTGCATAAGAGAAGATATTTACTACAGCCGATGGCATTAGAGGTCTTCTCAAGTGATGGCAGAAATTATCTTCTCGCGTTTCCTAGAAAAATACGAAATAAGGTGTACCAAAGGTAATAGTTCACTTTGACAATAAGTGTAAGTTCACATGGAATAGTTTTTGCTGATAATTAGAATATTTCAAAATGTCTAATGTTTTTGAGATCACCAAACATCAGTTCAACACGCCGCTTGGTCATTTAATTTAAAAAAGAACGATGTTAAAATCACTCAAAGCGAAATATTGTGTTGAACAACACCTCTGTAAAATGTGGAATGATGTGTCAAAATGATTTTTGTGATCTTTAAGCGTTGTTGGTAAAACCAAGTTCCCTACGGTGCTTTGACTGATACAACTTTCCAACAAGTCGACAAAAACCGTTCCATGTGAACCCAAGACTCAATTTATTGGACTATTTCTCTATTTATAATTATATTTTAGATTTCTGGCTTTTGCCACGGGGATAGCCGATAGCGCTCAGCAGTCTGTTGCTGGACAGAAAAGAACTGCTAATGTCGAGCAAGGAGCTAGTCTTCTTTCTAGTCTTATAGGAGAAACTTCAGTAACTCAACGTTGGGTGGTATGTTACTACAAATTATTAAACTACGGAGAAATTTCCCTTAATAGACATCTCCCTTGAAAGGGCAAATCTTCCCATTAATTTATCATATTACAGTTTTTTTTTTTACAAAGAGGACACACCAAAAACAAAACAGCTTTTACGACTATATTCTGATTCTAAAACTTTCCCAAAATGGACAGCAGTCTCAAGTTTGCGCTAAGTTCACTTGCAGTACGGCCTTTGTAGCCAAGACAGGACCACTTGCTCAAAAAAATAACATAAGCTCCTCCTCAGCCAATTGGCATTATTTTAATTTTTCTGGAACCCAATCTTTTTACCTTTTTTCTATTCTCTTTTATCATCCCTCATTTTCATGTTTTAAAATAGGGTCGTTCCTAATCACATAAATATACCCTGAGACAAAGTTGAACCAGAATTCGTTTTAGTCAGGTATAAAATATAAGACTCGATTTACAAAGTGTATAGTATGTACATTTTATGTACCATCCTATCAAACATTGACAAAAAAAATTGTGCAGAATGATTTAAAAAAATAAATAAATATACAATGAAATACTTTCATAAATTAAGGGTAATGCAATTCACACATTTGTTAATAATTGTAACATTTTTGAAAGAGTCAAACACAAAACTGGTTGGTTAGGACAAAAACATATAGAATTTCTCAAATTTCCTCGTCTATCATGAATACTTCAAAGCTTTTTGCTATGTTTTGAAGATCAAAAGCCCTGGAGTTGGCTACAATGATCACCATAGCAAGAAAATATAATTTATTTATAATACTAATAAATACAGTCATAAAGTCCCCTAGCCTGGTAAAAATTAGGAACCTTCCCAAATCCTAAAAATTTGAAGAAAAAAATTGAATGAATCAGTGATGATTGATTACGAAATCACTAACGTAACCGTAAGCGGTAAGTTATGGCTAATCAATCTGAAGAAAGAAATATACGAAAGTGTCTATAATAACATCGAAATAATGTTTAAATGTGTTTAATACAGATTTTGCTGAATTTTGTGACAAAAATAAGTTTAAAAAAGTGATGCAAAATGTACTGGACAGCTTGGTTCAAAACGTGGCCAGATAGAGGCAGGTAGAATATTTCCACAGAAAGCTTACCCCCACAAATCATAACCAAAATAAATAAATAAAGGGCCTAATACACATTAAAACGCATCTGTGTGTTCAAAAAGTGTTAATAGTATTGAGTAAAGTGAAAAACAAAGTGTACAAGACTTAGCCGCAAAGTATTATGGCACGCAGTCTGTAAAGAATAAAAAGGAGCTTTTACAATCATGGAAATTACCAATCCCGCAATTTTTTTCTCTTTTTTTTTCTAAATCTCTGGTTTAGCCATAGACAAGGCATATTTGAATGGTTTTGCCATGCTCGGTTTTGTGAAATACCACTGTATGGTCAGCTTATCCGAGAAAAGAGAACAATAATTGTTTTATATATTTGAAAGATAAAATAACGAAAATACATGTTAAAACATTTAGATATAATGAATAATCTACTATTATCACCATGTTGCAGAGAGGAGAAATAACAAATTTTCAGTATTTAATGCATTTAAATACCCTTGCTGGACGAAGTTACAACGACTTGATGCAGTATCCAGTCTTTCCTTGGATTCTCGCCGATTACGATTCTGAAATACTCGACTTGACCGACCCAACAACATTTAGAGATTTTACTAAACCTATGGGTGCCCAAAGCCCTGAAAGGCTGTCCCAATTTAAAAAGAGGTTAGTTTTATGTTGAATTTGAAATTTGCTTAAGTGCTAAAACGTTTGGAAGTTGTTATATCTTATTTCCGTGATGTAGGTATAAGGAATGGGATGATCCCCATGGTGAGACACCACCGTATCATTATGGAACTCATTATTCATCAGCAATGATAGTATGTTCTTACTTAGTAAGAATGGAGCCTTTTACACAGCACTTTTTACGGCTTCAAGTAAGGAAACCATAAATTCATTATAACATTATATTTACACTATATCAAGCTAATTCTCGCTGAAAATAACTATTATTTTAGGGTGGGCATTTTGATTTGGCAGACAGGATGTTTCACAGTATAAGGGAAGCTTGGAATTCAGCGTCAAAACACAATATGGCTGATGTCAAGGAGTTGATTCCTGAGTTTTTCTATTTGCCGCAGTTCTTAACTAACGCCAACAACTTTGACCTGGGGTGTAAACAGAATGGCGTTATGCTCGGTGACGTGGTTTTGCCGCCGTGGGCCAAGAGCGACCCACGAGAATTCATCCGCGTCCATAGGCAAGCTCTCGAATGCGACTACGTGTCGCAAAACCTACACAACTGGATAGACTTGATTTTCGGCTGCAAACAACAAGGCCAAGCCGCAGTCGAAGCAGTCAACGTTTTCCATCACTTGTTCTATGAAGGGAATGTCGATATTTACAAGTAAGTTGTGCCCATTTTCAATACTCGTTGTTTGTGCGTTGGCATTAAACCATTAACGATGTCTTGCTCACTCATGCCTATACTGCAGATATTGCAAGAATGATGTGCTTTAATTTCTTCGCTTTTAAGTTCAAAGAAGCAGTGTTTTGCCTAAAACTGTAAACTGTTTTATTTTTTAAATTTCCCACTCTCACTTGCTCTAAAAAAATAACTTCAACAGCCAGCTCACTGCTTCTTTGTTCCTGAATCTAAAAACAAAGAGACTATAGATAATATCATAACTAATACCTTCATTAAAACATGTAAGAATAGATTTAAAAAGCTAAGTTCTCAATGTACGAATTGTCTTGTGTCTTTTGAATTGGTGAAGGGGTGCCCAATTTAAATTTTTGTTTATTTTTATCTATGGCAGTTCCCTAAAAGTTTCCTAATCATCCTCAAATTAGGCATGTATGTACAATATATAAATATAAAATAATGTTGTAATAATAGAAAATATAAATTATTGTATTGTATTTATCAATTTATTTCAATTTTTATTTATTAGGTTCACTATTTTTTGTGGCCCACTTGACCAATTAATCCCATAAAATTAATTTATATTATTATTTATTTTATTTTATTTATATTATCATATTAATAAGGTTTTAAGTTGAGTAAATGGCATGAAAAATGGCAAAAAGGAGGGTTTGAAATGAAAATTCAAAAGTTGTGGTTGAGAGGGGAAGTGTCCGAGTGGATTGAGGTCACGAAAGCTCAAGTGGTTGAGTAACGGTGTATCAAGCTGAAGGTCGTGGGTTTGAATCCCGCCCGTGCCATTGGCATTTTTATCTCAACTTAAAACCTTAATTAATTGTATGATATTAATTGGTCAAGTGGACCATGAAAAACAGTGAGCTTAATGAATTAAAATGAAGTATACTTCACTAAAGCTCCCCGTGGCCATTTCATTTGTCGCCGTGAATCAAATTCGATGACATTTGAAAAATGGAAAAAAGGAGAGAAAATTTAAAAGGTGGGATTGAGATGGGAAGTTAGTGTCCGGGTGGATCATGGTCACAATCACTCAAGTGGTAGAGCAGCAGCGTATCTAGCCAAAGGTCGCGGGTTCGAATCCTGCTTGTGACACTGATTTTTTATCTCATCTTAAAACCTTAATTAATTTTATTTACTATTTAAATAATAATATAAAAAATAATTTCTTTTAGCATCGATGATCCCTTAAAAAAGAATGCAACAATTGGTTTCATAAATAATTTTGGTCAGATACCAAAACAGCTATTTAAAAAGCCACATCCTGCCAAAAAGCTGGGCCAGAGGGTTTCGGTGCTCGACCCCAACCCAATTTCCACAGCACCGTGCTTTTGTGCCGAGCGTTTATTCTACCATAACCTTGATAACCTGCGTCCATCGTTGCACCCTATTAAAGGTCAGTGTTTTATTAATTTGATTAAACAAAATTTGCAGTAATGGTTTGAATGTAGAAGTCAAGGGGCCAGTCGGACAGATAATTCAGTGGGAGAGGAATGTGCTTGCCGTCGAGCAAAATAAAGTCCTTGTCCCGCCGAACTATTCAAAATATGTCGCTTGGGGCTTTGCCGATCATACGCTTCGTATGGGCAATTACGATAGTGATAAGGCTGTTTTAACGTGCGAAGCCGTCATACATACAAGCGGGGAGATATTGGCCTGTGTCTGTCCAAATTCAAAGACGATCATAACCGCTGGAACTAGCTCTGTGAGTTGTACTGTTTTCTGCTTTCGTCTCAGAATTGATAATTTTTGGACTTTTCAATACAGGTAGTTACAATCTGGGAGTATAACAAGAAACAGATAAGTGTCGTACAGACCCTTAATGGCCACAACGAAGCAGTCACCTGTTTGGCGACAAGCCCTGCCTACAATGTAATAGTATCGGGCTCAAGAGACGCAACAGCCATAATTTGGGATCTTTCGCATAGAATATTCGTAAGGCAGCTGATAGGTCACAATGCGCCCGTTGCAGCAGTTGCTGTAAATGATCTCACAGTAAGTTTCACAGTACTAATATACCAAATAAATATATTTTTTAATTAGTTAAATTATTTTATTAAAATTGCTTACTGTGAAGAGTTTGCTATGCTTAAAGCAGTTATTTTTCAGCGTGTATGTTTTCAAAATTTAAATTTACTTTGACTGAAAAATGTTTGTGATTTCGCCAGGGTGATATTGGAACTTGTGCTGGGACTTGGCTTCATGTTTGGAGCATCAACGGAGAACAACTCTGTTCGGTCAACACTAGCGTGGGTCGTGCCGATAGGATGCAACAAATCCTGTGCGTCGCCTTTTCACAGTGCAGAGAATGGGATGCTCAGAATGTTCTACTGACTGGTTCAACCGATGGTGTTGTGCGGGTATGTAGAACTATTAAATAATAATCAAGTATCATACTAAATTATGAGATTCCCCCTTGGTTTGAAAAACTTGAAATTTAATCCTTATAAATTATTTTGTTTTGACCAATTTTTTCAAAAATAAAGTCGAATCTTCTGCAATATGAAGCATAATATTATTATATGTTAGGGAGTTTACATCGAATCGACAGCTCTGCAAAATTATAATGTCAAATGTCTTCTAGTTCTTACAGTGTCACTAGGTTGCTCAGCCGTACTGATGAAGTGGTTGTCAATTGAACATTATTCTTATTTCAATTAATTAATCTTTTTATGTAAGGTTTTGGCTGAAAGGAAAAAGTTTCAGAAACGGGATTCAAACCCACGAGCTTTGGCTCAATACACTGCTCTAACTACTTGAGCCGAGGGTCATGGGTTCGAATCCCGCCTGTGACTCTAACTTTTTCATTTCATCTAAAACCTTACATAAACAGATTAATTAATTGAAAGAAGTAATTTTGACAAAAGGCAACAAATATAATGGATTATTGTTATTATTTGGAGATCGTGAGATGTCTGATGTGATATAGGTTTAGAAAAACATTCTTCTTTATTGAAATCACATCATTAAACATTATTTAAATTATACAAATGCATGTAGGATACGGGCACTTTTTGAATGAGTCTAAACTTTCTAGCATTGTATAAATTCATTTTTTTTCACATCCTGCACGTATTTGTATAATTGAAACAACGATCTCCAAATAATCATTAACTAACGATCACTAAACATCACACATTATTCTTATTATTATGCTGAAGAAAAAATAAGGAAAGGGAAAAGTATATGTGGATTCCTCCAATATTATTAAGCATTCAGAGAAAGGTTTTTTAAAATTAGTTGTGGCCTCAATAAAGAGAATTTTTTTAAATGTCCACAGTCCCTTTTTGTGTGCTTCTCAGCACTGGATTTTTGCGCAATTTAAATTAATGGGCTCTATGGTGGTTTCATTATTACCCAAATCTTCTCAGTTCACCGCACAGTGTGAACATAGAGCAAAAATAACTTCTTTTTTTCGAGTTTTCATCTGCATATAAAACAAGCAGGTGCTGCTGTTCATTTAGTTTGTATAGTTTCTTCAAAATTAAACTATTAAGTTCATATATGTCGAGGAAGTAATTTGCATTGTTCAAATAATGGTTTTGATATTTTTATTTAATTTTAATTTAATATAAAATTTAAAAAAAAAAATTTTTTTAAATCACCTTTTGTTCTTGAGCACGTAAAATTTGTGTATTTACTAAAGCTTTCCGTTTCTTTTACAACACTTCAACAAATCATAAATTACCTTGTTTTATTTTTAAAAATAAAAATTGATTAATATTCGTTTACTGGATCTGTATTTCTTTTATTATTCAAAAAAATTAAAAATAATAATCAATAAATAATTATTTAAAAATCATGAGATGCGGACTGGTGTGATGTAGGGTTCAGAAAAACATTCTTTGTCGTGCCAACGTTTCGAACTTTATTGAGATCATCTTCAGAACTCAAAGTGTTTGTCTTTGGTGTAATTGTGCCAATCTTGCATGTCGTGTCGTAGGATGCGGTCTGGTGTGATGTAGGTTTCAGAAAACATTTTCTTTATTTCAACGTTTCGAGCTTTATTGAGATCATCTTCAGAGTCTGGGATTTACAAACATTGTTTACATTTAACAATTACATTTTGGACGTGGAAAAGTGAATTTATACAATAGAAAAGAAAAAAATATATAAAAAATACTTTGATTCAATATATAAAAAATATTTTTTGCATTGTATATATTCACTTTTCCACATACAAAATGTATTTGTTAAATGTAAACAATGTTTGTAAATCCCAGGCCCTGAAGATGATCTCAATAAAGCTCGAAACGTTGGCACGATAAAGAAAATGTTTTACTGAAACCTACATCACACCAGACCGCATCTCATGATTTTTAAATAATTATTAATTAATGGTCATTAATCACCACACACAATAATAATAAAAAAGCACCATAGAGGCAGGAAGAAGCATGAAGTATTTTGTTACTTGCAAGATCTTGACTATCCAAGGCAGTGGACTCCAGGTTGGAATTTGGTAAAAAAGTAAAGCCAGTTGTCAGACTGTGAAATCAAAAACTCTTAGTGTCTTATTGGGTCTTCTATGGAACTAGGTGTGTTTTACGGGTAAGGCAGGCGACTCCTGATGGAAGAGGATGGTGCAGATCCAAGTTGACACAGTGCAGCCAGAGCCTGATATAATTGAAACTTTAGAGTTTAATTCTGTTTCCCATTGGATTAAAACATAGCAAATTCTTTAGAGACTGAAAGCACATGATATTTAGTTTTATTTATCCTTTCTGAAGATGGTATGATGCCAAAAAAGCATTTGAGTGAAATCTGGTGGAGCAATCGAATTTCAGATCATTTCAACAACTCGTATGCCCATGACCACCACTAACTTTATGCCTGAAAAAGAATTTCAGGCATTTCCGTTTTGTACATTGAATTTGGGAATATCTACAAACAAATATTGTCCACTTTTAACCTCTGTAATTTAATTGTTCAACTAACTTTTTTTTTTCTTTTTGTTTAACATTATAGATGTGGTCGATTGATTATGTCCAAGTCCCAAATGAAGAACAGGATTCGTCGTTGGACCATCCGAAGGAAGTCGATAATGTCAATAAAAAGATTAAACCTCCTTTGAAAGAACAACAGAAAATTGAGGAAGTATCTAAGGGAAGGATGCAAAAACGATTAGGAAAACAAATGAAAATATCCTCTGTGTCCTCCGACTTCTCTGTTGATGAGCCTAAAGGTATTTTCTAAATATTAATAAAATCTAACATGAATTATTTGTTTATGCAATTCTAAAGAAATTTTCATTTACATCATTAAACTTTGAAATAGTTCTTTTTATAAAATAACGTCCCAAACATAAAAATTCACTTATTTAATTTTTTAATTGATTATTATTAATTTTAATTTTTATTCAAAGACTGTTGAGAAGAAAAATTAGTGTCACGAGTGGGATTCGAACCCACAAACTTTGGCTGAGAGGAAAGTTGGTTTCTTGGGAGATCAAGGTCATGATAGTTCAAGTGGCTAGCCGAAGGTCGTGGGTTCGAATCCCTGCTTGTGACATTAATTTTTCTTCTCGGCCATCTCTGCACAAAAATTGGAAATAATCGTAAACAATTAGCAGATAATTAATCAAATAATTTTAACAAGAGGATGTCACCCTTACATCTTCCCAATTCTCTTACTAATCATAAATTTTAATGCAACTAAATAATTCTACGATGTTTGAATATTGATGGTAAAGGGGAAATTTAAATAATAGGTTGAGAGGAGAAGTTGGTGTCTGAGGAGATTGAGGTCACAACAGTTCAAGTGGTTAGAGCACCAGCGTATTTAGCCGAAGGATGCGGGTTTGAATCAATGAATAATTTTTCTTCTCAACTTTCTTTGCATAAAAATTGGAAATAATAAATTTACAATAGAATTTTCTTACGTTTAACTAAGTATACGGGCATTATTAAATTTTCCCCCGACTGTGTTCTTATAACAAATTTTCAAAATATTAAGAACACTTTATCTTAGATGTGTTTCAGCATAGATTTAGGATTTTGTGAATAGAGGGTTTTTCAAGCCTGTTTTTTTTTTTTCCGCCTCGGTGACAAATCCAAAACTTATAATTTTTGTAAAAACTTCGGAACTTTGTTTGAATGAATCTTCATTCAAAGAGGTTGAAGAGCGGTGTTGAGGTGGACCCAGGTTGATCCCAACACCTCCAGACTCAACTATGTGAGAAATCTATTGTTTCATGGTCCAATTGACCAAATAAATTCTTTTCAATGAATTCATATTTAATTAAGGTATTGGTTGAGATAAAAAAAAGTCAGAGTCATGAGCGGGATTCGAACCCACAATCTTCTGCTTTGTACACTGCTGCTCTATCACTTGAGCTATCGTGACTTCGATCCACTCGGACACCCGCTTCCAATCTCAACCAAAACCTTAATTAAAGATGAATTAATTGAAAAGAATTCGCTAAATGGCCGTGGCCATTTCATTTGTCGCCGAGAATCAAATTCGATGACATGACATTTGAAAAATGGCAAAAAGGAGAGAATATTCAAAAGGTGGGGTTGAGATGGGAAGTTGGTGTCCGACTGAATCGAGGTAATGATAGCTCAAGTGGTAAAGGCCTATCTAGCCTGAAGGTTGTGGGTTCGAATGCCACTCAACCAAAACCTTAATTAAAAATTAATATGTTGTAAGTTGTAGACTTTTTTTAAGAAATCACCAGCCTCACATTTTGTAAAGGTCAGATTGACATTCGGAAATGTACTGAGCATGAGTGGTTGGTTTTCTTTGTTCATATTGTTGTCAGACTGGTGTGACAGTCCTGTCAAGTAGGATTACTCTTCCTTTTTGGCACAAAGCACGCCACAGTAAACCCTCTACTGAGTATTGTCCCCATCTCTGGCAAACCTGCCTCATGCGTATGAACTTGCCTTTTTCTCCTCTCTAAACCTCTCCACTACTTCTTCCCTCCCCTTAAACTCGGCTATTTTTCTTTTTTTTTTCATTATTTTGGATTAGGTTTTGAAAATTATGATGTAAGTAATGCATTAAATGCATGCAGTAAATATGTGTTTGATGGAGATGTCATGAAAATATTGTCAGTAGAGGATTTTCGTGTTTAACAGGGCTGAAGGGTGTACTTGAAATACTGCTTTGATCTTTTTTTTAAACGTCTGAAATGAATATGAGGAAGTTAAAAGTAGGAAGCAGTTGTTAAAATACAAATGCTGTAGCTTAGCATAACTAATAATTAGCTCATGCCAAAAAGTTATGAAAATTATTTTTTTTTTTAGTTTTAGGGAAAAGTGGATCAGAGAGTTCACTCTCAGAGGAAGGCGAAAAATCCCAAGGCCATTCAAGCGACGGTTCAAGCAAGAAGAAAAAAGAACCAGACGTTCAGGTCGAGGAAAAGGAGAAATGCAGCGACGATGAGGTGAAGACAGAAGAGGTCTGTACCAAAGAGTCTGTTGATAATTCTAACAATCAAAGCTCGGATGGTTCTAACACTAATCCTGGTGCTGGGCCTGTTGTTGTCGTGTCTGAAAGCACAGATGCCGATGTTGAAGAAGACCCCCCAGTCCCAGTCGTCAGAAGAAGGCGATCCTCCGCAAGAGCCAATGCTCAGGTTTTTTTTAAACAAGATTCCGTAATAATAGATTTTTTTTTAATAAGCATGACCTTTAGATGCTTTAAACATTTGATTTTCAGAGTTGCCGTAATGCACAATTACCTATTATTTTGAAAAATTCATTCCATTAGAGGTACTGGAAAGTTTTTATTTATTTTTTATGAAAATAGAGTCAGTTTTTTTTTGCTTCTAAAATTATCACAGTAGGCTGAATGATAGATGGTGCAATGTCTGTAGGAAGGGTGCGCAAGAATGTCCTTGCTGGATTTGCCAATTTATGCAATGCTGTCATACGCTCACATGTAGTTTTGTCACGAAAGCTGCTCTCACATTGTAACTGACCGTGTCCCATTTTTGATATTTCCAACTTCGCAAAAATAAAAATAATAACTGTAATACGGGGAGACTGTGGTAGCTGAGAGGTTCAGACATCAGACTCTGCTAGTAGATCCTACGGTCATGCGCTTGATTCCCACCATTGTCTCTGGGCTTTGTTTTGACAAATAAAGCTGTGATAGAAGTTGCAATGGCCTGGCACTCATCGATGGAAAAACCGAGGTCTCAGTGGCCCTAAAATCCTACAAAAATGAGTTATTTCGATCGAAGAACACACATTGAGGGCTCTATTTACACATGTTTTGTCAATAAACAACGGAGCCAATAAGGAATAATACAGGTTCCATTTCCTGGTATCCACAATTAAAAAGAAAAAATCTAATAAAACCAAAGTAGTTCTTATGTACTATTCTTGATTGAAAGCCATGGGATGTGCTGAGTGCCAGGATGCCTTAGTTTTTTTAAAAGTCTTGTGGATATTTTGACCAAATTTTAACAAGATTGATACACGAAATCAATTCAATTCATTCAAGACTCAAACCCAGGACATGGTAAATATCAGTCAGATGCCCTAACCACTTGGCCACTGCGGTCCTGTCCTGGAGAATTTAATCAGCCCTCTCACACTGGGACTGACTTCATCATGAATGTTTTGTTTTTTGATTTACGATCCTATTCCCAGCATGGTGGATTTTTTTTTCGACTGACGGCCCAAGAATTGTCATTGCATTGAAGCTTGTATAATCTATTTAAAAACTTACGTTACTCAAAATAATATTTTTTTATTTATTCATGCAATTCTGTACAAAGAAAAAAAAAAGTTTGTATATTGAGTATGTTTTAAATTTACCAGATTGGGGGGGCCGAGTGGTTAGCGTGAGAGACTCTCGGCTATTAGACCTCACGGTCGCAGGTTCGATTCCCGCCGTCGCCTCTGGCCCTTTTTTCACGATACCCTTCCCCCCAAAAAACGAATACGCAATAAACAATTACATAGTCTGGCTAGATATGCAAAGTTCATGAGGCCATTAAAAAAAAAAAAAAATTTACCAGATGGTCCCATAAAAATCCTCTCCTGGATGAGAATTTTTTAAAACCCATGGTGCGCTAAGAGGATCCATTCGCAGTAAAAATACAAACTTTTTTTTAACTAAGCTTTGCAATACATGCAATATTTCTGAGGAACGAGAAAGGCGCAAGAGACTTGTGTTTGGATCGTCCACCCAATTTCAAGCGAATTCTGATCCCGTAGGATGCGAGGCCTTGGTATGCTTTTTGATTTGAAGTTAGGATGTTTCCTAAGTAGCCATAGACACAAAAGCGAGGTAATTGTTTTAATCCAAGAAATCGCTTTTTAAAATATCTAAAGAAACCTAAAACTAAAAAGAAAAAAAAAATGCAAATGCATGCCAACCAAATAACCACTACTGACGGACAAAGCCTACAAGTCTGTTTCACTGTGAGAGCTAGATGTTGTCAATTCAAGCTTGAGACCAGCCATTACATACTTTTGAGTAGCAATTTTTTTTTTTTAAATAATTTTAATGCATATCATGAAAAACAACTCAACTTGTAACTCATTAACAGTAGTGAAATTTCAAAAACTTTCCAGTATGCCGTTCTAATATCCTATAGAAGTTTTTGTAAACACTGACTTGTAGATCGAGTAGAGATTTGTTTCTTAATCTAAGTGTTAAGTTTTTGTAACAAATTTGTTCTGTCTTTTTTAATTCAATTACATTGTCCTTAGTACTTTCTGAATTTTTGTTTATTATTAACAATTGTGAGCCTGATGAAAAAATATTCAATTAATTGTAATTATTTTTCACTGTTAATAGTAGAAAGTTGATTAAAAATTGTGCAGAACTACTGTAGAAAATAAAAACGAGTATGGCAGGTCGGCATATGATTTTTCCCGCACTTGTGTATCTAAACTGCACACATATGAATAGTTGTATTGTGTTTGTTCTGATTTTATATTTTAAAAAAATAAATAAATAAAAACTTTCTGTCTTTATAGAGATGATCTTTTTATTTTCCAGCTGAGGAAGTCTGAATGCATATCAGGAAGGCTCGCAGAAGTCGAATCATTGAGTGTGAACTCGGAAGAGACACTCGGTCGGATCCGGCCGAGTAAAAGCGACACATCTCTCACCGAGAGCTTTGTCATCGTTAGCGGCAATGGCGAAGAGGTCGGCGAAATAGGCCCCACCCACACGCCACCGCTGCGGCGTGCGAAACACTACCAGCACATCCTCAGAGAAGGCTTCGTATGGCAAAAGCAGCTCGTTTTTAGAAGTAAGCTAACAATGCATACAGCTTACGACCGGAAAGACAACTCAGAACCTGCCTCTATAACATCGCTCGCTGTCTCTAGGTAAGTGTAACAACTCACACACATAAACTCATCCTAGTTGGAAAAACAGTGTTATATTATTTTCAAGAATTTTATTAAAGTGATGGCATTGGTAGCCACAAGTTAAGGTGTAGAGAGAGTACTCATCACTGCATCACTGGGAGGTAAGGGTCTTGGGTTCAAATCAAGTCTTACATTTGAGCCTGATGGGCTTTTTTCCTCCTCCCTTAAAAAGAACCAGATAACTCAAGGGATGTCATATGACCTCTGCTGCTGAGAGCCCTCATTTAAAAGAAGAAAAAAAATAATACAAGCACCTTGAAGGGTCACAATGTCCCTAAATAGATGTGTTTTTTTTGTTTTTCCTTTCCCAAATAATTTTCTTGCTGTTCATTATATATATTTCTACTCTATTCTCATATTTTCCAAAATTTATTTCAAAGAAAGTTAAATAATTCCTGTCATAAGGGAGTTTAATATCCAACTACTCGTTGGGTGTTGCCAACAAGGTGCCAAACCATTGTAGAATTACAAATAAATGGGCTATGCCGGGATTCAAACCAAGAACTGCTAGCATGGCAAATATGAGTCGGATGCCATAACCGCTTGGCTATTTGGCAAATTCACTTTCATAAATTCATTCATCTTTTTGAGGTGTAAGAGTCCACCTTGTCATTGTGCTCTTGTAATCTAGGGACCACAAACTGGCATACCTACACACTTTCTATATGGATCCAAGGAATTGCACCCTTAAACTAATAGTACGCAATAAGCAAACTTGGCTCAAAAATAAATGCCTGTGTGTCAACCTTGGACAAGGACAGCTAGGCAAATATGAGTCGGATGCCATAGCCACTTGGTCAATGTGTCAATTCTCTTTCATAAATTCATTCCAACATCTTTTCTATCTAGTAATTCTATCTTGTAATCTACACAAATTGAACCATCTTGGCAAAACTATGGCTGTTGTTGTCCCGGTAGCCAGCACATAAGTCTGGCGAATGAGGGATAATAAGAATCGATGAAGTACGTCATTGGCCCTCTCACAACATTTATGCTAATAAATACATTCACTCTCAAAACACATTGGAGAACATAACTATATACAAGCTAGCCTGTTTCCTCCAAAAATTGAAACAGTGGACCCAGATACTTGCTGCTGTGCTCCAGTACAATTGTTATATCATATGGCATACCTACACACTTTCTATATGGAGCCAAGGAATTGCACCCTTAAACTAAGTAGTAGTACACAATATGGCAAATTCTCTTTCATAAATTCTTTCAACATCTATTGTGCTCTTCATACTACAAACTGGACTGTCTTGGCAAATGATGAATAATAAGGCTTCCATTCTTAACCACTATGGTTCAGCCCTCTTACACTAAAAAGACAATAAAAAAACACAATCAAAAGAAAGTAGGCTGGCTTGGCAGAGATCAATCAAGAGCTCCTTGATGGACCTGACTCTTAGAAGAGTCATCCTCAACCAATTAAGAATAAGAAGTTGACAAACATGCATTTAATTTCAGGCGAATGGTATGGTATGGTATGGTGGAAAAGATACTAGGAAGTGGGGTTTATGTGCCCCAGGCACTGCAGCCTTCTGGCTTATTGTACCTTCCTAGTTCCTTGGTGTAGTCAATGGACTCGATCCTTTTTCCCAGAAGTATCAAGTCATTGACTGTTATTGCTTCAATGTGGTTCTCTGAGTCGTTTTTATACATTAAATTGAACCTCCATTGAGCTGTTGCTTCGCATTCGAAGATGATATGAGTGGCTGTTTCCTCCTCCTCATTACATAGTCTGCAAATGGGATCGTTATTGTATATGCCCACGTTATGTAGATGTTTTCTCAGATGCCAGTGGCCAGTTAGTAGTCCTACTACTCCTCTAAGATTTGCCCTCTCCAATTGTAGTAGTGTTTTTTGCTAGCTTTGGTAAGGGTTGTTTTATCATGAGTTTACTGTGTCTAGCACTGCTAGAGTTTATCCATTTTTTCTCTTTGTTTTATTTGGATCCATTCTGCAATGGAGGATTCTATGTTTGTTTTCGATATCCCAAGGATAGATTCGGGGCCTATGTATGGTCTTGCGGATCCTCCTCTGGCCAGTCTGTCTGCTTCTTCATTACCCAAAATTCCCCTGTGCCCTGGCACCCAGGGTACCGTTTCCGTGTTGTGTTCCCCCAGGTTTTGGAGATTGTGTATGCATTCACTGACTAATTTTGATGTAATCCTTGTCCATGCCAGTGCTTTAATAGCTGCTTGGCTGTCTAATCTTATGAGAATTTTTTTGTCAGTGTAACCTCTTTTAAGATTTTCCAGGGCACAAGCATTGTAGCATGTATTTCTGCTTGAAAGACCGAGGTTTACTTCCATAATGAGTTTGATTTCAGGCCAAAGTTCATGTAAAGAAAATTTGGTTATTGACTACTACTTAGTTTAAGGGTGCAATTCCTTGGCTCCATATAGAAAGTGTGTAGGTATGCCACATGATATGAGTGATGTGCTCGAGCTCAGCAGCATCTGGGTCCCCTGTTTCAATTTTTCGAGGAAACAGGCTAGCTTATGTACAGCACTGATAGTTATATCTCCAATGTGTTTGGAGAGTGAATGTATTTATTAGCATAAATGTTGTGAGAGTGCCAATGGCTTAGCTCATAGAATCGATAGTTGTAGAATTATACACAACTAGGAAAAAATACATTTGACAGTGAGTGAGAGTGTGAAGATATTTAGAAATCTATTGCGTTAGGATCTAAAATGCCCTACCTACTGACAGCTCCTGGAATATCAGAACTGTACAACGTCAAAAAATTAAAATTTAGTTGGAAATTTTAAGAAAGACTTTACCACTCATTATCACAGTCATGCAAGGTAGACAAATGCACATTTACTTTTGGGCTAAAGTACCCCAATTTCGGTATAAAGAAATAGGCTTTTCAAAAAGATAACTGGGGGGGGGGGGATTAATTCACTTATGAATTATACATGAGTCAGATTTGTTGTGCATAAATTGTCAGGTGAACATTTTTTCTTTTTTTTTTTTATAGAGACCATCGTGTTGTGTACGTCGGTGACACCCGCGGTCGAGTCTTTTCCTGGAGTGTCGCCGATCAGCCTGGCAGGGCTGACCATTGGCTCAAAGACGATGGCGCAGAAGCTTGTACAACTTGTAAAGTGAAGTTTTCGATTTACGAAAGAAGGCACCATTGTAGAAACTGTGGCCTTCTGTTCTGCTCAAAGTAAGTTTTGTATACCACTGGCCATTATTGGCTGTTGATACACCTTTTAACTTTATTTATTTGTTATTTTTTAAAATTTTATTTATTTATTTATTTAAAATCGCCTGTGTTGTGCTGGCACCTTGCATTTCTTTTTCCACCTCACATTTAAAGAATTTTTTTTTTTTTACAAATATAAAATAGTTCTTCTGTAGGAAGTCTGGCGATCTTTCTTGTGAAGTTTCAGATATATTATTTCTATATTTTAGCCCTTTCACATTTGGTGAAAAGGAACTAAAACTCTCTCATACCCAAACATACAACTATTACCTAGCCTAATGTGTGAGTTTCAGAGTACTCATTATTCCACTGAAAACCTAACCTCATTCATGCTAATAAATACATTCATACTTTATGTACGATTAAAATTTACATTTGCACAATTAGTGTAAAATACTAACCTAGATTGGTAGGTTTATGGTGTATGTGATATTCCACCACAGACCGACCCATGCACACTACTATCACTCTAATAAATACATTCACTCAAGCGATAACCTCTATCTATTCACTTTTCAAAAAACACACTCTTTCATTCATTCCCTTCTTTTTTTAATGCGAACTACTTTTTTTTAATAGTAACAAAATTATTCAAAATGAATATATTTGTTATATTTAAATAACGTATGTATTTGTTTTAAGATGTAGCCGATTTGAATCAGAGATCTCAAGGCTGAGGATTCTAAAGCCAGTTCGGGTCTGCCAAGGATGCCACACCTCACTTAAAATACAGCAGCATTGAGAAAAATTAGTACAGATCGATTTAATTTAGCTGAATTCAGTGTCTGTCTCTCACTCGCTCTCTCTGTCTCTCCCCCATTTTCCTCCCTTATCCCGTCGTATCTGTGTGTCTAGAGAAATTCAATTTAAACCTAACTTTCAAAGAAAGCCAAAACGATAATAATTACACACTCCGAAAAATATTATTATTACATAGAAACACTATATTTTGTATATATTCTTTAACTCGTGAAAATGTATCCTAGATTAGAGTCACTCTGTTTAAGTGAATTTACCTATTGCTGTGATAACAATTACTACACTAAAAAATAAAAAAAATAATAAAGGGTTTGTAAAGATATATGAATTTTAATTTTCTATTTGTAGTTTTAAAATATAAATTTAAAAAAAAAACTACAAACAACTTTTGAAAGAATTAATATTTCAAAAGCAAAACCTTTTATATAAAGTTTTCTCCCTCCCAATTAGTAATATCTCATTTCCTTAATTAAAAAATATTTCAAAAGATATATTTTAATAAAAATAAGCGACTAAGTAGTTAGAGTAGGATAAATCGGTTAATTTTGTTGAAGGTTTCTTTTTATTTTTTGTTTCAGTTTAAAAACAAAAACTGTAAGAGAAGACTATATAAATCAATCTGTTCCAATATCGCATAATAAATATGAAATATTACGTACCTGCTCTGTTCATAATGATCTTCATGAGCCTCTCGTTTGACTGGACTTGATTTTATAAAAGCGTAAATAGTTTGTAAGTGATTCTCATGAAAGATATTGCATTTATACCCGGAGATGTATATTTCCCTATTTCCTATTATCTTTGTACCATAAGAAAATTTAACTGGAATTAAATTTAAAGAAAAAGAAAAAAAAAGGGAGGAAATATTTGTATATTACGAGGCCAACGGCGTACGATAGTATTAATTGTTATCACATTTAGTTTGTGTGAGTGGTTATAATCTTTGTGAATGCGATAAATTATACAGGACGAATGTATGTTGTTGCCTGAAAGTAAAACAATAATATACAAAATACTGACAATATTATTTAAATATATAAAATTATATATATATATATATACTTTATAGTAATTCTGGTGCAATTTATAGCATTAGTAAATTTGGAACAAGAATTTATCAATTCAGTCATAAGCACCAAAAAAAAAAAAAAAAGTTCAAAGAAAGACTTTATTTATATTAATTGTAGTGTTGCTTTTTTTTAAATTCAGTTCCAGATTTTTTTATTTTATTTTAGTTTTTTTTTTTTTTTGCGTATTTATAAGCATTTACCTGTTACAAGAAAGTGTGATATTTTTACTCTGTGTTACTGTATATTTTCATTATTCACGAATATTTATTTTATTTATGTTAATATATTTTAAGTTTCTGTTGTTGGATTTGTTTTCTTTATACATATTATATTTTATAATTATTTTCCGGAATAATATGCATTTACCATACCATTAATCTGTAACACAATAAAAATTAGTATTAGTGTATTTGTTTTGTCGAATAACAAGGGAAAAAAAAGACGATAATTATAGTGAGTTATTTATTATCATCCTGACAATATACAAAAATTGTATGAGTATATTCCTGAAAAATGTAAAGTAGTCAATGCTTTAAAGCTACTGTTGTTTAATGTCAATAACTGAATAAAGAATACCGATCAGTTATTTTTTTTTATTTTTATTTATTTATTTTTTTATTACATTTTCCCTTGATAATTTATTCTTATGTTTTGGAAGTAAATAAAGTTTGTTGTGCTTGCAGGAATTAACATAAACAATGAATCAAGTGTTTTGTGGACGAGAGGTTGAACAGAAATTGTGGATGAGGCAGATTTTTTTTTTTTTTTTTTTCTTCCAGCTAAGTGCACCTCACCTCACTCACTTTGTAAAATTTGGCGATTTTACATTTTTGATTGCACTTCTGGGACTCGATGTTTAACTGGCCCTTTCCACACGTCACAGGCCTCGGGTACTAGATATTGAGGACTTATCATTTCACTGTACATGTATGATGAAGAATTTGGCAGATACTGGAGTTTTAAGAGCTGATTTCTAGCCTAAAATCATTCCACACAGTATACAGAATGGTTCACAATTGTACAAAGTTTGTAAGGTGCTTCTACACATTAAATACAAAAAAAAAAGACCATGAGCCATTTTGGAAAGATGGACTTAAAAATTTGATATAAAATAAAAATAATATTGTAGTCATGGTGGGCGGGCGGGGTCTGGGGGCCTATACGGCGTCAGGTGGGCATTTGGCCTTTTCAAATGCGTTTTGCTCTTGACTGTGGCATGGATGCGGACTTTTCCATGGGCCTTAGATGTTAATGGTTTTTATCCGCATCCAGCTGAAACAGTCTGTAAGCAGATAGAAAGGGTACAAACTACTAGTCCAGTGGGAAGCCTTGGTGGCCTCCTGTCGGCTCCGGTGGGCGTTGGATTGACATTAGCCTGTACAATCTAGACGACGTGGATGTAGATACAAAGCAAAACAAAAAAAGTCGTCATCCATGGACCTTAACCCTTTTGCTGATATATTCAATATTTTTCTCTCTTTCGACTATCTAAAGTTTTTGTCAAAAGCTCATGAACTGTTAATTTTTTGGTAGAAAAAGTATTAAGAGCGTTAAATTTTCTTTAAGAAGGCACCATTCTAGAGATAGCTACGCATGCACTTTCCCTCTCGGTGAGATTAAATAAAACCGTATTCATTCATTCATTCTCTCTCTCTTCTGTGACATTACATAAAATTGTATATAATCATTCTTTCTCTCTCTCTCTCTCCCTCTCTCACACACACACACACTCTCTGAGAGTAAATGAGTCATATTACTTGAATTAATTATTAGTTAATAAAAAAACTGCCTTGTTATATTGAATATTAATTAGTATTACAAAACAGGATTAATAACATTCAAATGATAAACCTTAACGAAAAAGTGAATAATTAAATTAATTGTTAAAATATTGTAAATTATTGGAACATAAATAGATAAAAACAGAAAACTCTAAAAAAGTTTTCAATCGATAAAATCAAATGACAGGTACAAAATAAACTTCAGACCTTGGATCTTCTGTTGATTAATACGATAAAATTTAACAGATGAATTAATAAATTGGCAATAATCAAATAGGTCTTAAAATGGCGAATGAGTTGAAAATCTGAGTAGTCTGCAGCGACGGAACCGGAGAGTGGTAGGTTTAATTTCAAAACAAAATGAAACAGAAGAAATTCTAATTTGTTTTTAAATTTATTTTTTTAACAGGCGCCCTTCAAATGAACTAAAATTTATGGCAGTGAAACTTAGCAGAACTATTTTGGATATATCTTTGTAATTTAAATATTATTTTGATTGTGATAAAAGTCTTTAAAATTAAGAACTGGAACATAAATAAATTTTAAAATAATTTTTCAGGTAGACTCGCTTATAATCAGGCAGTACTTCTCTCATGCAGGGAAATCAGGAACAGATTATTTCATACATGTCTTCCTATTTAAAATGTAAAATACAATTTATTATTATTATTTTTTTTAGAAAATGGAAAAATAGATAACAATAACAATTCAATTTAACAAGACATTTAACAAACACAAGAAAATTGGCATTTAAGAATTTTTTTTTCGAGTTCTGGTAAGTAGTCGAATCGTCGTTTAACAAGCATTTACTGCGGCCTAAGTTGTTTTCCAAAGTTTCTGTGCTTAAGGGGATGCCAAGGGAGAACGTTACGCACTTTCGGCTCGACAAAGTTTAAACAGACATCCCCGGTTAATTCCTCAAGGGGGACTTCAAGCTCGGATTTCGCCCTCGTCACAGCAGCATCGACTTCTTTTTTAACTTCAGAATCAATCTCCTTTAAAAAAAAAATAAAATAAAATAAAGGAAAATTAATATCAACACGCACATCCAAATGTCTAATCTATCTTATACATGGGAATTATTTAAAAAAAATAATATAAACCTTAAGTTGGCTTTCAGTGGCCAATTCTGAGGTCAACATTTTCTCTTTGAAAGATGTGATCGGGTCTCTAGTCTGTCTCACTTCTTGAATTTCTTCCCTTGTCCGGTACGATGTGCCTGGATCTGACATAGAATGGCCACTGTACCTGTACGTTACCATTTCCATCAATATCGGTCCTTTTCCAGTTGTACAATAGTCCATACAAAATGTCGTAGCTGACTTAACGGCCAATACGTCCATCCCATCAACCTAACAACCACGACAAACAGTAAATAAAAATTGGTAATTTAATAATTTATTCATATCCTTTGCTTGTCCAATATAATAACCTAATGAAACCTAATTTTGCGAGCTTTTATAAATAAATGAAAAATTCATCCATACTTGCTTATCTTTTTATCTAAGGAGATTTTGGTTGAAATGAAAAAATAGTGTAGCGGGAACCCAAGACTTCGATCCCCTCTGACACCGATTCCTCATCCCAACCTGCAACTGTTCTTATTTTCCCCCTTTTTAGAATTTTTTCATTAAAAATTAAATAAATAAACAAAAAAATTAAAAGAGTAAATTTTCTTTAAGAACATTTCATGAAATAGCACACATTTACACTCTTTCTTCTTTCTCTCTCTCTCTTACTCATTCTCTCTCTTTCTTTTTTCCCTTCCCACCAAATTTGATTTAATTGCTTTAAAATTCTCAGACTTTTGTTCAAGTATCTCTTGCCTTTTTGAATATTGCTTACATTAAAGGTCCGGCCAGACAGAAACCGATCTTTTGCTAACGGCCTGATTTTGTCGTGATAACATAATACCGTCACAGACTGCCCCACCGTATATTTGATATAGTTTAAAATGAGTGATCAAATAGAAATATTTAAAATAAAAATTTATTAACTATATGAATAACTGAATGGTAGTATTCCCACATTTTTTTCTTATTAATTTCACTTTTTTTTTTTTAATTTTGCAACGCTAATAGCGTGAATGGTTCTTCATCCAAATGTATAATTAATAACAACAGAAAAGAAAAAAGTCTAGTGAAAACACATTCTGTATAAAATAATACAAGAGGGCGTAACAACTTCCCGTTGGGTGTCGTGGACGAGGGGTAAAACCACATTACAATATATTTTCATACATTATCGATTAAAAAGCCATGAGCTCTGCTGAGATTTGAACCCAGAACTTTTAATGTTGCAAATAAGAGCCGGACACTCTAACCACTCGCCCACCACATCCTCGCAACTATATATGCTCAAGAAAAAAACGAGTAGACTGTCCCCAAGTCAAAGACAGTCACGATGACTGTTGATCTTGCTGCAACAGATCACTTTTTGTCCGGCCTTTTTATACTATACAAAGGAAATACCAGATAAAAATAATATTTACCAAAATTCCTGGAATATAATCGCCCCTTGTGTAATAATTTGTATTGGCAGATGCCCTTTCTACACTCGTCCCCATGCCGTATCCATTGTTTTCGCAAATAAAAATTATCGGCAGGTTCCAAAGCTTGGCTATGTTGTACGACTCGAACACCTGCCCCTGGTTAGCGGCTCCATCGCCGTAAAGTGCTACACAAACTCCACCCGTTTTGTTATAAAGATGTTCCAGTGCAATACCGGCACCGAGGGGTATCTGGAAACAAGCAATATGAGTAAAACGCTTTGGAAATATTCGAAAGGCAATACCTGTGCTCCGACAATCCCATTGCCACCGTAGAAATTGCGTGCGTACATGTGCATGGAACCGCCCTTTCCTCTCGAACAGCCTGTCCTACGCCCGGTGAGTTCAGAAAGAACACCGTATACCGGGACACCCATAATGTACGCCCAACCGTGGACCCTATACGCTGAAATAACACTATCCTGGTCTCTCAGGCACGATTTGATCCCGACAGCGACAGCTTCCTAAAAACCGATTCTTAAGATGTCCACAGTTACAAATATTACGAATCTGTACCTGTCCTGAATACAAGTGGCAGAAGCCACGGACCAACTTTTCTTTGTACAAGTTACCAGCAGCCGTTTCCGACCTCCTCACTACTTGCATTGTCCTATAAAAAGACAAAGCAAGATCTGACGTAATCGATACTTTCGTCGACGGCCCTTCAGTCAGTTTGTACAGTTTGAACGGCTTAAATAATTACATCCTGTTATTTTCTATTGTTTTATGGCATTTCTATAAAAAATGGACCACCTTTGTTTCAAATGAAGCACTGCTGGCGTAACCATTTTTCTTCAGAAGTATGAATTTATCGGCAAATCTCTAAAAAAAAATAAAATTAAGATCTCTAAAATTAAGACATGGAAAAATAAATGAATTGATAGAGAATTTAAAATTAAATCACAAATATATATAGTTTGGTGATCTCAGATCATCCTCTACTGTCAACAAGCAAACATCTCGTTTGGTATGTCATAAATGTTTCACCAGTTCTCATTGAAGTTCAACAAAACTAGAAAGTATAGGGGGAACATGGTTAGAAATAGCCGAACGTGATCAGGTCACACATTTCAACAAAATATCTGTCAATAAATATTTATGCTGTGTGTTTAGCTAAAGTAAAATAACATTTACCCAATGCAAGTTAGCAGTCTGAGTGCAGGAATTTCATGATAGGTGGATCATTGGTCCAGGTTCCCTGTGGTGCTCAAGGCCCATGCATGGCATCTTTCATTTCTATACCATAATTACATGGATCTTGGGGTGCTCATAAATATAGATCTGGTCTAATAAAGTATACCAAGTGCGCTACTTATGACTGCAGTGTAGATTTGAACCACACAGTTATTGAATTAATCAGGAATTTTTTTTTCAGTGGTATATCCTTAGTTAAGAGTGAACAGAAAGTAGGGAGGACATGAGATAGCCAGGGTGCAATAGACCCAGGCTGAGTCAGTAATTTTTATCCATTCCTCCAAGGAGTCTGTGGGAGAAAACAATGAAAAAAAAAAATTGTGCAGGGCAAAGAGCTGTCCCCGTCTTCTACTCTGCTGGGCGAGGCCTCGGGTCCTTTCTTGTCTCGTTTGTGGTGGTTTAGAAAATTAAAAGACGACATTATTGAATCACTCAATGTTCAGTATAAAAAAATATATTTAAAAAATTGTAAAAAATTTTCAATAAAAAAGAAAAATATGTAAATATTTTGAAATTAAGTATTAAATTTACTTTTAATTTTTTTTTTTTCCGGCTGGCGCAGGCAGGCTATTGCCAGCTCCTGCGAAATACAACTTTATTACAATGGGCAAAGTATACCAGAATGCAAATAATAGGCTAAAGAAACACTGCTAATGGAAAATTTCTACTGAGGTACACTGACAGCACAAAAACTGTCAAGGGTACGAGGGGTGGGGTCTTCGGAATGAAATCAAAGACTGAACTGACTCTAAATTTATGTAA
This sequence comes from Cimex hemipterus, assembly GCA_039619505.1. NCBI lineage: Eukaryota > Metazoa > Arthropoda > Insecta > Hemiptera > Cimicidae > Cimex > Cimex hemipterus. The sequence continues at coordinate 11,240,709 of CM077114.1, read as the reverse complement.
GTATGTTACTTTTTTCCAGACTGAAATTGTATTGATTGAACACTGCGCCAGGGAAATAAAAAAGGAATACATTTCCAGCGAAAATATATATATTACGCAGGGCAGGCGACCAGGACCTGAGGGGTTAAAAGCCTGAGTAGGCCCGTACCCCATGAGCGAATACATACATTCAATCATCTTCTTTGACAGGCAGCACTAAAGGTCCTAGTCTTATGCAAGGTGAAGGTAAAAGGTGTTTGAAACTGCATGGAAAAGTCAGCGACATCAATGACCTAACCGGGGCATGGATCCCTACAGAGTTGGGCACACAGGTAATGAAAAGATTGACATGTCCAACATGGATCCTCTAGGTCCCGAACCATTCTTTGACTTAGCATCTTGCAGAATAGTTTACAATGATTAATGATTCACAAGTTTGGCATAATAACAACATAAAACAGGGCTATCTGCAAAACTTAGAAGGGAAGGCAACCACATGCACCGACTGAAGAAACGCTGTGCAGATGTTGCCAGGAAAAGGAGACTACAGGATCAATTTTATGCTTTTGTGAGGGCCTGTGCGAGTGTTGATTTTTTTCAAATAGGAAAGCAAGCAAGTCTTTGAAGGCTGATCAAAATCTAGCCAATCTTTGTGAAAACCGCAGGAGCTCAATAGACCTACTCAGTTCGAGGTGTGGAAGACCCTAGGGATGGCTCTTTCATCCCTATCCTTATTCTCAGACCTAATCGTCTTGTGTTAAGTATAATAAGCTTACTGCTTAAAAATGAAAGAAAATGTTTAGATATGTCCGTTCTGTAGGCAAAGCATCTAATTAATAGATTGGTGCTAATAAAACTGAAAATTTTCTTAAAAATAATAATAATCAGGTAGGAATAAAAACCGAAAATATCCTCAGCGCTTGCTCACCTTTGTTGCCAATCTAGAGCAAAGATTCTGAAAAGCCATTGCGCCAAGGTAGATTGGAAATATTCAAACGTTTTAAAGAATAAAACAATTTTTCCCCCAGATAACTGATAAACTATGATCTGTCAACCCTTAAATCATAGAAAATTTAACCAGAAGACAACAACATAAGAACCTCTGTCAAACAAATGTTTATGGTAGCAACTCATAAAACGGCATGATGTCATGATAGTCCATGACTGATCCTATGGTTTGGTTCATTCGTAGTCATTCAAAGGTACAAGAAGGATCAGAGCGTTGAACATAAATGCCCTAATCGAATCTGGTTATTGAAAGCATTCATGGTAAAAATTGTTGATAAATGAAGTTTTGCCTAATATTCAATGATTATGGCTTATGGTCCTAGGAATGATTTTTCATCATTGATTAGTTTTAATAACTGATTGAAAGCCTGGAAAGGTTTTGGACGGGTCAAATGACTACTGAGCAAAAACTAAGGTGTAATTTTCCATTGTTCGCCATTTGAGAGCTATTAAACCCCCCGTTCTCAGCCTAAAGCACACGGGTGAGTCCTATTTCATCAAGAAATTTCATTAACAGGCCTGGTTTCAGTGGTTGAAGCTCTTCTATGGTCAGATTATACATCCCAAAATTTTGGGCTAATGAAGTTCCGCAGTTTGTTAGTAAGTGAGTTTGTGTCTCTTCTGCCTCTTTGCAGAATCTGCCCGTGCAATCTTGGATTACTCCAATTTTCTTTAAGTGTCCATTTAATCAGCAGTGCCTTGTTAGGTTTCGCAGTCTGTTCCTGCTTCCTTTGACACAGTCTGTGATTTTGTTCTTGCAAAAATTGGTTAGAAGATTCTTGGATTGTCTATGTCCAATGAATGAATTCCTTCATTTTCTCTTTTCCCTCGGTCTAAGATATTCGTTAATAATTCCTATGCTACAAAAGGGTTTGGGGATCTATCAGAGGTGTGGCAGATCCTTTCCTTGCTTTCTCGTTGCCTTCTACTCCCGTGTGTCCTGGTACCCAGAAGAGGCAGACTTTATTCTGCATACCTAATGTGTTTAATTTGGCTTTGCAGTTCAGCACCATCCTTGAACTAATGATACTTGAGCTTAGTGCTTTGACGGCTGCTTGGCTATCTGACTTGACAGCTATATTCTTGCTTAGCGTTAGCAAAGTCAACAAATAGCTCTTATAAGAACCTCAAAAAGGGTACAGGACAATTTCAACACACGCCCTACAAGTAATAGCCAACACACTGCCAATTTGTCCTTAAGCAAGCCAAGGAGAAATAAGACTGGTTCTGAAGCACAATTTGAAAAGGAGGCAAAAGATACTTGGGAAAAATGACAAGGCAACATAGCAAGAAAGATGGACAAACATCCAAATTTTTCCCCAGCGTTGAGAGGAGACTAAAACCAAAATGGCTAAAGTTCTGACTAGTGCAGAGGCTATCAGAATAGCTTCATGTAGACCTCTGTTTTGAATTGAGTCAATAATTTGTACAATTTGTTGAGTAGCAGTCCCATAAGGTGGACAACCATATTCTATTTTCACCGACAATATTCATTCACTCATTTTCTCTAACTACTTATGTGCTAATAAATACATTCCTTTCACAGTAAATACCTCTAAACAGTCAAGAATAAATAAAGGTTGATGTATTTTTTGATACTGTACAATTCATTATGATTTTAAGGATGGGCGCAATATGTACCAATTTTACTTTTATCGCTATGGAGCCATTAAAGGGAATGTGGAACTTTCATGTTTTTTTTTTGTTTTTTATTTATTTTTAGGATGCTTTCCACTTCTGTAATTTTTATTTATATAAATAATATTTATTGCTTGCTGCAGATTTAAAGAAGGATAGAGTCAACTGAACTGAACTTAGGCACAAGAAAAAGGAAAATAAGCAAAAAGGCAGTATTTGGGTAATATAAAACTCATTCATCCTAACATCCTTCACCTCCTCATCATTATCATTTATTAAAAAATAAACAAATAAATTGTATTAGACAAAGTAATATAATATTAAGAACCTTGGTAGCTGATGGTTTGGGTGTCTGGCTCGTATATGCTACGCTGATAATCCAGGGTTCGAATCCCAGCAATTTTTAATAGTGGACAATTATGAAAAAGTATTGTTGTGGTGTGACATCTCATCCTTGGCATCTTATTTACCTACCTACGCACAAGAAAAAAAAAAATGGTTTTTGTAAAATACAACTAAATCGGGGCATCAGTGGCCACAATGGTTGACATGTCATTCAGCACTGTAAGGTGTAACATCTTGGGTTTGAATTCATTGGCGCTGAATTTTTTTTTACAAAAACCCTGGCAACTAGAGGGTTGATATGACCTCTGCTGTAGGGAACCCTTGTAAAAAAAACAAACAAAAAAAGTCCTATTTGTACCATTAAAGTAAGTAAATATCTAAAGAAAGTACTGATCAAGTGTATTTGGAATATTAAGGAAATTAAAATAATCTTCAAATGTCATACAGTGCAAAAATTAGATAAAGAATTTCTTCTCTTGTTTTTGATATTTTATAATTAAAAGGAATACTTTTAAACTGTTATCGATGTTATTTAGAAATCGTGAGATACGGTCTGGTGTGATGGTTTCAGAACAAATATTTTCTTTATCGTGCCACGTTTCGATCTGTATTGAGATCATCTTCAGGGCCTGCCTACTCGAGTAGAAATACTTTGAATATAAAAATTATAAGTTCAATTTTTTCAGATCCAAAATGTATTTGCTAAACGTAAACGATGTTTGTAAATCCCCGGCCCTGAAGATGATCTTAATAAAGATCGAAACGTAAGCACGATAACGAAAATGTTTTTCTGAAACCTTCAACACACTAGAACACATCTCATGATTTCTAAATATTTTTTTTTTTTTTTTTGACCACATTGTCAGGTTTTAAATTTAACTAAGAATGAATTACCATGCTGTATGATAATAAGAAGTCACATTTGATGTGTTTTTTTATCGTTTAAAAATTAGTAAAACGACATTGTTGATTTTTTGAACAGATTTTTAGACGGCTTTACTCCAATTTATTTGGATTGAATTTTTCCAGAACGGAACCAAATGAAACCGATGTTAAATGTTGACAATTGAAAAGCGTTTTTTTGACGTTTAAAAGACACACAAATTCAAAACTCGGTTAAAAAAAAAACAACAAAAAAAAAACAAAAAAAAAAGAAACGCCCAAATTGTAGGATTGTACAACAGACTTGTGCGAGTCGGGACGAAGCGGCCATATTGGGGGTCGGCGATAGCCGTGTCGAGTGATCGAAACGACGCCCTACTCCAAAGATTTTTTAGACGGACGGGACCTTGATTTCGAGGGCGCGGACCAGTCGACACTTGTACGGATCCAGGACGAGTCTCGACAAGCAGAATCCTGAAGTTATTTTATTTTAATTTTTTTTTTGTTTAAATTGAAATTTCCTTCAGAAACCGCTCGCCTCACAGATAAATCCTCTTCGTCCCAAAGTATCTCTCGTCTTGGCGAAATACGCTGACATGTACGTCGAACGCCTTTTATGACGACCACTGGTCACAGCTCATCCCGTACAGACCCTTGATCCGACACAGATCCGTACGTTTAGAATAGAAGAGGAAAATGGAACGTACTCTGCTCATTTTGACCGTCGTTTTCACCTCTTCCATCTTAATGGTGAGTCGACCCAATTAAGCCAGTGACTTTTTTTAAGTTTAAGTCGTATTTTTTAAAAAGTTCGGTCTTGATGTAACGCAGTTAACAGAAGCACAATGGGGTTCGATAATTATCCTTTTCCCGGGCAATTAAAACTAAAAAAACAAATTTTCACGGTCGATTGAACAGATTTTGAGGTTCCGAGAAATCGCTTGTTTTGAAACTTAAGCTTACTATAGAATTCCAAGGCGCTTTTATCGATGACGAATGATAAACAGATTTAGTTTATTACGTTATGCATATTTTACGTGCTTTCTGTATAAAGAAATGTTTTCAAGTTTACGTACACAAGTTGGTGAATCAAGTTTGTATCGTTTATCCTATCGCCTGGTCGATAAGCTTTTAGTTTTGGGTCGTGGTCATAGTAAACGAACAAAACAACTTTTCCACTCATCTTTCAATGATAGACAAGGTTCACAGTGTAAATTTATGTCTAAAGTTTTCTTTCTGTGTTTGGATCCGGACACGTACAAGAGTTTATTTTCAGTGTTTTCTGAAATGGCCCAGACTTTTCTTTTATCCGAGGCAAAAAGTCTTTGTGGATGGTTGGGGTGAGGCGGTAGGTGAAGTTTCAGGGATCGACGGTGTAAATCCCTCGATTTTCTTTCTGTATTTGTATCCGGACACCTTTCGATCAGCAGTATATTTTCAGTATTTTCTCAAGTGGCCCAATCGTAAATACTTTTGGCCTCGGGCACCTGGCGTCTTTGCGAATGGTTCGAGAAAAGTCTAGGTTGAGTTGGGAGGATGCCCGGCGACAGGGCAGAGGGTAGAGTTCATTTTGTTTACTAGGTTCACGTAGTTTCTTTGTATCAGTTTTTAAACGAAATGAAAATGGAAATGCTTTTTCTTAAGCTGGGTGTCCACTAAGCGATAAAATCACTAAATGCAAGAATTGCTCGCCAAACACCTTGAGTTAACCATTTCTACAAGGCAAAACAAGGTTGGAAATAGTATATCAATTGCGTGAGACAGGCATGCTATTTATAACTACACAAACTGCTGCTATAATGTTTGCTATCATGGCGATACTTTACGTGTTACGACTTTGATCCACTCCGACACTAGCTCTTCATCTCAACTTACATTCTTTACTTTTGCCATTTGGAAATGTTGTGTAATCAGGATCTTTTTTATGTCTTATGAACTGGCCATGGGGCTGTTATTTTATTATGCTGATTATGCATGAATGATGAAAAACGATGAAATTATACTGATTTTACTTATTAAATCCCTTAGCGGTCTAATTGACCAAATTACTTCTTACAGTTAATTATTCCTTTTTATATAAGGACTTGGTTTCATTTCAAATTTTATAGACGTCTGTCGTGCACTAAAAGAATTTAGGGTGGAGTTCACAAAATGAACCTAAATCTGAAGGAGATGAGATGCATTTTAAATGTATCGGGTTGGCAGGAGCTGGTAAAATACTGAAAGAAAGTGTGGTACAGATACATCTGCATGCTTTGACTATTAGAAAAATTAAGGTTTTTAGCTGAGATAAAAAATTCAATGGCACGAGCAGGATTCGAACCCATGATCTTCCGCTAGATACGCCACTGCTCTACTACTTGAGCTAACGTGACCTCGATCCACTCAGACATCAAGTTTTATCTCGACTAAAAACCTTAATTAATTGTAATATATTAATTGGTCAAGCGGACCATGAAATTAGTGAATTTAATGATTTAAAAATGAAGTATACTAAAGCTCTACGTGGCCATTTCATTTGTTTTTGAGAATTCAATCCAATTACATGACAACTTTGAAAACTTTTAGCGAAGTGATTACTTCTTTAATTATTATATTAATCCATTGACCTTATGAATTATTTCAATCAATTATCCTTTTTATCTAAAGTCTTGGTTGAAACAAAGAAGTTAGTGTCAGGAGTGGGATTTGAACCCACAACCTTCGGCTCAATATTGCTGCTGTAACCATTTGAGCTGTTGTGACATCAATCCATTCGGACAAAATTCCCCGTTTCCATCTACCAGCTTTCAAATTTTTCCCTCTTTTTGACATTTTTCAGTTATTGTGCGTTTTATTACAAAAATAATAAAAATCGGTAGCTGTTTCGATAAGTCGAATGCAGTCTTTCTGGCGGGTTCATTCCCATACTCGAGACAAGTGCGTTTTCACAGAGAGAAACTAGACTTTGGTACAAAACGGAACATTCTCGTGCTAAAAGTTTTGCAGTTCCGGTTTAACTCTCGACAATGCGAGACGAGTTTACAACCACAGTTTAAGAGGTCATTGAAAAATATAGAAACCTACCTTGCCTATGGAAGGTGAATCCAGAGATTACTCCTATAATACATTAAGGCCAAAAGGCATGGGAAGAATTAGTTTTGTATTTGAAAAAAAAAAAAAAAATAAGAAGAAAAAATATTGAGTACCAAGTTGCATACCGAATGTAAATTGAGGTGCCAAAGCGAAATGTGGCATCACTGTGAATAGGGGAAGTTAGACTCCTGAGACGCCGAAAGTTCGGCATTACCTATCTGGTATGTAGTCCTAAGTATCAGTATGACTTGTTGATGTACAGTGGAGGACAAAATTTTTCTCAATGCAAACGGTTTTCTTTTTTTTCAGTCTTGTCCTCCACTTTTTGTACAAGTTTTTCATAAGCTCAACGTGTTCTTGGGTGTTGGAGAGAGTTCGGATATAATGTGAAGTGTTATAGATGGTCAGCAGTATGATATACGGGGTGGGATCAAGAATTAGGACTCCGGCTTGTATCAGTCTGGCTTCTGAGAACTGGTTGACACGCCTTTCTCTGAATCAGCAGTTGATTAGATAGTATTTCCAAAGATAAGATAAGAAATGAGTTGAAAGTGTTTTAAGTTTTTTAAAGGCCTGACTATCAAAAGTCTAAGAACACACCCCAGCAATACCGTATTTTTCTAGAACAGAAAAGATTGTGTGATTGTCGATTGTGGAGAGAGGAAGAAATAGTGAAATGGAATCATTTTATGATTATCTAGAAGCGCATTAAAATGAGTCTTTCGATAATTTTGGACTTTGTAGGAAGATGGCTGATGGGTCTATGGGCTGGGAGGTTTATAAGCTTTAGGTGTATAACGACGGAACATTTCCAAAAGTGAGGATAGTATGTGGTTCGCGCAAAGACATTATGTGTATTGTGATTGGGGATTTATTAATTTAACTTCAGGAGGATTAAAAGGATGAGGCACTGGAATTAGCAACTCTGCCTTCCTCATTGCAGACCCTTGGCGGCTAGCCAGCTAGATTCTTTATTTCATTAAAGAGAAGCGTTACATAATATACAATATGAAAAGCATTTGACAGTATGGATGCTTATACATCTGCCGGAAGTTGGCTGTTCTTTTTTGTATGAAAAAGAAAAACTAAAATTAATAATAGAAAATTATAAGTAAAAACTAAGCTGATTTTAGATACAAGTTAAATAATTATAACTCGGTATTATAATCATAATATTGCCAGGCATGACGAGCATAGTGTGCTAGACCTTTCGACCTCTCAATATTCACAATATCTAACAGATCAACCAACCTGAGACCTGAAAAGCGATTTATACACTAGATACAGGATCCGGAGTTCAGACAGTATGGGATACTGGGCAACAAAATGAAATATATCTTCCCTAGATCTTAGGTTACAGACAAAAAATTACCGTCGTCTTCCTTCTGTGGCACAGAATTGAGCAGTACTTGCTCGCATCTGAGTTTAAGAAGCCATCGAAGAGTTGGAAGTTTTATAGAACCTCTAGCTCGAACATTTATGTTAAAGTAATTATTCAGATGTCATGAAATGCGGTCGGGTTTGATGTAGGTTCCAGAAAAACATTTTCTTTATCGTGCCAACTTTTTGACCTTTATTGAGATCATCTTCAGGGCTCAAAGAGTTCTTGTGCCATTCTTGCGTGTCATGTTGTGAGTGCCCAAAGTAGGCACAATAAAGAAAATGTTTTTCTGAAACCTACATCACACCAGATCGCATTTCACGATTTCTGAATAATTATCGATTAACGGTCATTAATCTTTACACATTTAGGTTAAAGGTCGCATTAGAATCTACGGCCTTAAAAAGAATATACCTGTTTGAGACTTGAACTCGATGTTCACAACTTGTACAATGTTGATCGTGAAGTCTGCACAAAAGAGTCACGGTATAATTGGGCTAACTCGAGAGATTTTCTTTAAAAAAAAAATTAGATATTTTTTAACAAAAAGAAAACCAGCAACTATATTGAGAAGCTAATGTATTCCATTGCTGAAATCAAAAACCATTAGATTTAATGACCTCGAGAACAGTAATTTTGGAGATTCGGGCAACAGGGCTCTTAAGTAACCTTAAAACAAACAAGGAAATTATAAAAAGGAAAATTATATCCACTGTCATCTCCATGTAAAGCATATGGTTTGGAGTAGAATTAGGCAATGAGAAGTTCTTCCTATTAAAAAAAAATATACTCTTTCTATCACTTAATAATCCTGGAACCCCCACACCTGGCCTGGCATAACACAAAATAGAACGGTACACTGCCTTGTACTTAGAATAAACCAGGATTATATTCTGGGCCAAAAAATCACACCATGTTCCGCTCAAAGCAGCCTTCACCACTGAAGCTTTGATTTTTTTCGATGAGGGGTAAAAGAGAGTCTGGGAGTTACGACTCTCGTCATGGAAAGACCAACAAGCCTTGGTAGGCCTGCCTCCACTTCTAAAACCATTATCTTTGATTTGGTTGACAGAAATCTCACCTAGCTATAAACTTTATCTTAATTATTATGTTCTTATTTATCTTCTATTCTTATTTATCATAATTACTTTTTGTACAACAGACTCATATTTTTAATATTGTTGTTTTGAACCTCTTAATATTGGAATAAACAATGCAAGTCGACTAAAACTCTGGAGATAAGCTTATTTACATAAAGAACTTTGCCTGTCCGAATCTTTTCATTGAGCTTCAATTGAGTCCTCCAATTGACTGACCTTTCCACTACTTCTGAGGCAATCGACAGTTGACTATTCGATTTGTCCCGATGGCTGTGTCTTTCCTGGCTCAAGCTGACTTGAGTTATCCCACTTTCCGTTGCTTCCGAGATACTCACCTTTTTCGGTGATCCTAAGTTTACGATTGTCCTCAGCTTCTCTCAATAAATAAAAAAATAGTTTTTTTTATTTTATTTTATTTTTATTTTTTTTTTTTATTGGGACTCTTCACCAGTCACTTGTCTTTGCTACCTACTAGGTGGGCGACCCTTCAGATTTAAAGCACCTTACAAATCATATTTAAAATCCTTTACAACTATTTTTAACATTTATTAACAACTATTCCTAATTTATACAAAGGATCTGTATAAATCAGATCTAATGTATGTTTGTTACAGAAAAACTCATTCCAGAAGCAACAAATTTTTTTTGTTTCTTTTTGCAGAAAAATAAAAATCAACTAAAATATGCAGTCTTGAAACTGCTTCATAAACATGTAACCTATTTACATCCAGACTTGTTTTACTGCTTGTTTTTACTTTATTCAAGGCTTTAGACCAGGATAGTGGGATCATAATCTCACATCACAAGTCATGCAGCCTCCTTTTCCTCCTTTAAATCCCACCTGTATAATCACCTCCTCTCCCTCCAAGCAGAAAGCTCACGTCAACATTGTTTTTTGTTCATTTTATATTTACGCAATGTACCCTTCAGGCCTGCCTTACTGGTATACATTGTGCTAAGATTTCTATCTATTTTTTAAAATTTCACTTCACATAAGGAACCTTCTTTATTTATTTCATGTAATTATTCTTACGGGACACCAGTCCCGGAATAAAGTTCTTCTTCTTCTTAATATATGTGATACCAGTCACGACAGAAAAAAATCTAATCCACAAATTGCAATTGTCTGACTGTGGATGAATTTGTATAACAATTGGGAAATTTTGATCGTTTGAGTAAAAAAAATATTTTAAAAAAAGAAACAACTGGTTCTACCTGGTGAATCAATTTTTCTGTTGGCAAATATGCTAATTTGATCATGTTGAAGATGTTTGAACTATATAGATGAAAATTGGCCCAGTTTATTATTACAAAAAAAAAAAAAAAAAAATATCATACAGCAGGATTTAACTCTTACCACCCATTGGCTGTCGTGGGCAAGGGGTCAAACCACATACAATATTTTTTTTAACTATTATCAATCAGCTGAGCTTCGAGCCCATATCCACTTTTTTGGTGAATACGAGTCGTATGCCCTAACTACTAAGTTACAGCTGCCTTATTGTCAGCACCAATTAAAAAAACAAAAAATATGATTAATTTATGAGGAACGATACCAAGTATAGTAAAGCGAACGAATTGATAGGGTGAATCATAGCAAGATAATGCAGTTTTTTATAATCGTTAACAATGACGATGGTACATATTTTTCTTTCTCTGACAGATTTATACTCTCCTAAATCCAAGACTTTTATTTAAATAAAGTTGTTTGTTGTAGTTTCAGTTGGTTGTTATTTTATTTGTATAAATTGTGCATTATCTTCATCATCCCTCCTGGGGATTTGCACTATGTGGCCGTTGTAACTCCATGGGCTCGGCGGTTTTGGGGAAAAGGCCATTTGGAATTCGTGAGATGTGGGGCCTTCCAGTGATGATTCACCATGTCAATGTTTTAACCATCGCAACCACCGGTACAGGTGTTCTTTATAAATAATAAAAGAAAATTGTAATATTAAGAGTCTAACACGACTCTTTGATTATGAGTATTTTTGTTAATTAAATTTTCCATTTTAACTAGTTAAAGTACTAGAAGCTATTAACATAAATGCAGGCTACAAATTTCAATTGCCTGTAACCATTTTTAATCCCAATAATTCAATCCTTCTCAAGTACCAGTAAGAATTCAAAGTCTTAAAATTGAAACCATAAGAACAACCAGATTTTACTCTCTTCCTCCATATTTAGAAAAAAAATCTATGCACTGGAATAAGCGGTAATCTGAAGCTCAGAGCCACAATAATAATTAAAGAGAAAAGTTCGAATTGAGGTTGCCAAACGTGAAATGTGAAGCTTACAGGCCGTCGAGGGGAGTGTTTACAGGCTAACAAAGATGGGTTATTTTTAGCATAACAGTGTGCATGACCCTCTGATTAGAGACCAGTTTATCATCAAGCGAGGCATATAAAATAAGCAGTAATTACTATTTTAGAATGATCAACTATATGGCTTCATTGTTGAACTTTATCTTTTCGAGTGATGATTTATTTGATGAAATTTTAAATCAGGATTTTTTAAATCGATGTATGGACTGCTGAGGTAGTAGTTAGAGGGTGCTACACTGCATCTCTTGAAAATTCAGTGCTCTTAAACTGCCTGTTTACTTGGAAACTACTAGCTCCTACCCCTATCAGCCTTCTTCCTGCAATATACATATTCCACAAAAGACTTTTTTAAAAGCGAATAATACTCATCCTAGAAATTCTTAAAATAATACGATCTAATCAATTCAGCTTCCATCCTTATCATTCCATGATCCAATAAGGTTGCAGTTTTGCCCTGCGCTCTTGAGAACAGAGTATTGTTTCGGTGCATTCCTAGATGTAGCGTAAGCTTTTGATAAGAACACCCAGGTATGCTTCACAAATTTAAACTCTTCCTACCCAATCTTATCCTGAAATCCTACTGACTACTATTTCAGAATGAGGTGGAGTCAAACAGATACAAGTCACACGAGAGAGTTTTCTTGGTCCCATACTTTTTATCATCTACACATGCACATCTAATTCTGACCAACCTGTGTGCACCCCAATACTATCATCATCTCTACTTGATGATAACACAATTTTGTTCTTTAACTTGATTCCTAATCAAGCTACTTCCAACATCCGAGAACTTGAGCTTTTCAATACTGGTGCAAAAAGTGGTGGACAATGGTACAGAGGAGCAGTTGGAGCAGTTGCCCTTCAATATGCATCGACGACAAAGAGATACTTAGTTCCGTTCAAGTCAAATATTTAGGACTATACCTATACAGCAGACTGGCATGGAATGTCCACTTTCTACAAAGACTTTAGGATGAAAAACTGGTTTGACCATCAAAACTAAACTAACCTTATACAAGACTGCTAAGACCACTTAGGTCATATGGAATGGAACAGTGGGGTTCCACAAAGCCATCCACTACCATGAATTTTCAGACAAATTTTGGAAGATCTTGTTGAAAGCCAAAATTTTCACATCTCTCAACACATCGTCGATGACCTTGAGACCTTAATCTTTTACATGGGTGCCAGCATTGGCTGGTTTCTCATGGTATATCTTCCGGGTGCAGTACTGGCATTAGTGTTAGTGCTGTGACTGAAAAAAAAATTTTTTTTTTAATTTCATGTAATAAGTAGATATATACGTAGGGAAAATAATTTAATATAGTGTTTATTTACGAGTTGTAATTGATTTCAGGTGAATGGTAATTGCATCTGGTATGGTAAATGCCACACCTCGGCATCTGGTATGCCATTAAATTGCAATTACACTGGACCAGCAAAGAAACTGAATAATCCAAAGGGACTTGAATACCTTAAGAAATGGTGTCCTGAATTTGTCAGTGAGTAAAATTTATTCTCATCCTTTACAATATATTCCAATTATAATTTTTGTCTTAAGGTTTTTGGTTGCGATGAAAAATTAGTTTTATTAGATTTCGTGGCCCGCTCGACCAAATAAAATCTTTTCAATTAATTAAGGTTTTTGTTTGAGATACAAAAAGGTCAGTGTTAAGAGGGGATTCGAACCCACTATCTTTGGCTAGATACGCTGCTGCTCTACCACTTGGGCTATCGTGACTTCGATCCACTCGAACACTTCTCATCTCAACCCTAACTTATCTCAAACTAAAACCTTAATTAATTGAAAATGAATAATAAGTGTTACGAGTGGGATTTGAACCCATAACCTTCGGCTCAATATGCCACTGCTCTAATCACTTGAATTGTCGGGATTATTATCATGGGTCATGGGTTCAAACCCGTGTGTAACATATTTTTCAACTCAACCAAAAAACTGTGTAATAATTAATATAGCCCATATGACCACTAACCAAATCTGGATTAACTTTTTTAACAATTTATCTCCGTAGAGAAAATTGGATCTCGTTCTATGATTTATGATGAACGTGTCTTCTTCCAACTGACTTACAAATCATTACTTCATTTGAAATTTATATCTCAAAATGAATAATTTCAATCTAGTTTAAAAAATGCAAGACGTTTTCGACTTGAAATCGGCGAGGCCACTGTATCTAATTGACTAAAGAGTATACCCTCCCCCCCTCTTTCTGCAAAATTTGGGATTACAACGGCATTTTCGTTTTTGCAGTGTCATTCTCTAAAAATCTAAATTTTTAAAATACAATGCTGGTTTTATTGTTTTGGGCAAAATAATTATTAAAATGGTTTAAAGCCTTGACAAAATAATAAAAAGTACAGGTTTGTAATTTTAATAGCTGTACACAGATTTAGAATATAGACTTAGTGTGGGGCTGAAATGATCTATATGTCGGAAGCCCTAGAAAAAAAGGGGGGAAATGTAAAAAATCTACGAAATGCAAATTCTTAATCTATAATAATTTATGTTATGTAAACTTATTAAAATTAAAATATCTCATGCTTGCCAGCGTTGTTGGCATTGGAAGTCCAGGGTTAAACCTTGACCTTGTCCATCGTCCCTACTAAATCTTGGCTCTGGGGCTAACAACAACTAGGTCATTACAAAAAAAAAATTAAAACTTGATTTATTTATATTGTTATTATTTATATATGTATTTTATTTTCAAACATTTTTTTGAAATGAATTTTGACACTTAGTTCAACTTATACACATGCCCATAGAAAATAATTGTGTGGAGAAATGACAGGAGTTAAAAGGAAAGTTACTACTAACAACTAACAGTGTCATAAACATTATTTTTTATAATTAATTTTTGAGCTTTGTCTAAATTGATAATAATTTCAGATACTGCCCAAGAGACTGAGACTGAAACATGTTGCGACACAACACAATTGCAAGATTTTAATGAAAAGATAAACATAGCTAAAAGTTTTCTTCAACGTTGCCCTTCATGTTTCCACAATTTTCTTGCTCATCTCTGTTCTATCACATGCTCACCAAGACAGTCAGAATTCATTAATGTTACATCGATTGAAACTAATAGTAAAGGAGGTAAATATCAAACAGTATTTTTGAAGAAAACTACGTGCTGATTTAGTCAACACTTGTTATGTATGTATGTTATGTATTATCTTTATTTTAGTCTAAGGCTAACTGTATTGGACAGATGGTGTCCATTATTTTTCTTATCCTAAGACATTATTCACTGAATTTGTTATTAATTGTTAAATTGAACTCATTGTATTTATACCATTGCTTTTTTTTTTCCGTTAAATTTCTGATCTTGATCAAGAATTTAAATAATTCGAATGTGACAAAAAAAAATTCCTCATAAAATATACAGCATCCAAGATGCTGTTTCAACCTGTTTTATATACATAATATACTTTTATAATCAATTTTTTTGAGACGATAAGCCGTCAAGCAGCCCAAACCTTTAGACTATTTTTATCGGAATTCATGAAAGAAATAAAGTGCTCTCTCAATTATCCTTGGTGGTCCTTAACATAAGAAATTTGTAGGCTGATGATATATTTCCTTTTTTTAATAGTGAAGAGAAGTGAAGTTTTCATTGAACAATAGAAATTTTCGAAAATTCGTAGTCATTTCTCTCCTTCTCTCTTTTTTCTGTTAATTATATGAGTTTCTCACACACACACCCGTATTCATTCCCCCCCATCATGTTGTATTTGTTCCCTATAAAATTCTCACTTCTTTATTATTATTTTTTTTTTTTAACAGTTTGGATTACTGGAATATTCAGAGTACCAAAGTTCTGATTAGGTATAGACCACTGTAAACATGACCAAGTTGATTAGTAAGAGGTCTTAATCGCGTCATGAGAAATTTGAGAATTTCAAATGCGCCGGGTCTCTTTCTTTAAAAGAAAATAATACGAATAAAAATCATTTATCGCCATAACAAAGGCATTTTGGACAATTAGGACTTAAGGTGAAATATTTAAAATCGGTAAAGCTTGGGTTTCTGAAATTATTCGAAAAATAGCAGAAATATTGCAATTCGTATTAACAAAAATTATAAATTTATTTAATGTAACACAATTAATTACGGTTTTTAGTTGAGATGAAAAAAGTTAATGGCACGAGAGGGATTCGAACCCACGACCTTCGGCTAGATACGCCGCTGCTCTACCACCTGAGCTATCGTGACCTCGATCCTCTCGGACATCAGCTCCCCATCTCAACCTCACCTTACGAGTTTTGCCTCCTTTTGCCATATTCCAAAAAAATATAATAAATATTCATTAACTTTTTTCATCTCAACTAAAAACCGTAATTAATATTAACTTTTTTCATCTCAACTAAAAACCGTAATTAATATTAACTTTTTTCATCTCAACTAAAAACCGTAATTAATTGTGTTATATTAATTGGTCGAACGGACCACGAAACCAGTGAATTTATTTAATGTGTACAACATACGTATTTATGATCGTGGTATGTAGCCTTGTGTGACATAGGTTTAGAAAAATGTTTTTTTTTTTTTTTTTTTAATTTTATTTTTTATTTATTTAGCCAATGTTTTGATCTTTATTGAGATCAACTTCAGGGCCTGGGATTTATAACATTGTATAAATTATACAAATACATGTAGGATATGAGAAAAAAAAGAAGTTATACAATGCTAGAAATTTTAGACTCAAAGTATTTCCACTCACACACCAGACTGAATCTCACGATCTCTAAACACATGCGTATTTATTTTTAAAAAAAATTGAAACTATTTTTATTATTATTAACCACTGAACCCCTCTATAGCAGATTAAAACAATTCATTTGCATGTCTGTTATAGAAAGGTTTATTTGGTTTTAAATTTTTATCCTATTACATACTACAATATTCTATTACATGGAAATTTATTTTTATTACATGCTAATGTTTTGATCAGTATTTAAAAATATGCACGTATGCTGCTGGTACTATAAATCTCTAGAATAAGACAGTTAGTAATAATTATTATCAATTGAGTTTAATACATTTTTTTTTTCTTCTTTTCAGTATCTTTTGTCAACAGTTTAGATATTTTTGTTACGACAAACTATTTGGCTGGCACGTTTAACTCGTGTAAAAATGTTAATGTACCAGCGATGGGTAATCTGGCCTTAGATTTAATGTGCGGTGATCATAAAGCCATAGGTTGCAGCCCCCTGATGTAAGTAATTTTTGTCTCGTTTATTCTTATAATTAGGAAAATCTCGATTTCCTTGAGAGAACAGTAAGTGGAGTCATTCAAAATTATACCAAACTAAAATAAATTCGTTCAAAATTCAACTAGGTATATGAAATTACTATTAATTCCTGTATTAAATTTTTATTTAGTTCTATAAACATTAGAGAAATGTTTAATGTAAATTTTCTATTAAGAAATAAAGATATACTCAAGATATACCTTGGGCATGTTGATAAAACATATTTATATTGAAATCAATTTTAAAATAACAGCAGATTAAAGTTATGGTAATTAATTTAAAATTTCATTCAGACTATTGGGTTAATAAATTTACATTAGAAAATATCGTATTATTAAATAGTGAAAACCCAAATCATTAAATGTACTATATTACAGTGAAATTTCCCTTTAACGGGCACTCTTTGGGAATGAAATATTGTCCAAGACATATAGGTATCTGTTTATGGGATAAAATTAAAAAAGCAAAAAATTGAGTGTACTACAAGATGGGATGTGGATACAAGAAAAACTTTGAAACATCGACTATTTTTAGCTTGAGGGTTTTTCAAATTCGCCAAACAACACTTTTGAATAAGTGCAGTTTAACACTCCTTTGAATCTTTCCCTCTCTGATAATGTTTGTTTTTTAAGAGTTTTATTTTGAAGTGCTCGAAATAAAAAAAAAAAAAAAAAAAAAAAAAAACTGACACATCTCAATTAAATTTTTTTTTTTTTTTTTCAAAATCAGCGCAATATTATTTACGTCTTTTCATCCATTTTTGTGTACAACCTCACTCGTTCCACTACCAAACAAAAAAAAAAAAAAAAAAAAAAAAATGTTTTCCTATTAGAGTGTTTACGTTGGCGTCATGTCAGAAAACGCACGGAGTCTTCAGAACCATTTGAGCATTCAAACGAGTTTGATTTTTTTCATGTGTTCTGATGTTGATTTTATAGAGTTTTGGTTATTTCACCATGATTATTGATAAATTGATTAGTCTTGTGTTTGAGAATCGGTGTTTGTGGGACACGAAAGACAAAAACTGTCGAAACAGAGATTTTTCTCGGCAAAAGTGGGACAAAGTTCCTCAAGAAATCAACATTAGCAGAAAATCCGTTTATGTTTAGTGGTCTAATTGACCATATTGATCATTTCAAATAATTATTCTTTTTATTTAAGGCCTTGGTTGAGACGAAAAATTTAGTGTCATGAGCAAGTTTTTTCATCTCAACCACAACCTTACATAAAAGAATAATTAATTGAGCTAGCAATAGGTTTCAAACTCTCCCTTATCTCGTGTGTTTAACGTGGTCAACTAGCTCTGTTTTCCCACCAGCTATGAACAATACTTAGTGAAACGATTTAAAAAAAAAAAATTAATTAAGTTAATCTTCTTTGCTAGGAGGCAGAAATATACTGGATTTTGGATGTATTCGTCAGAACAAAATTTCATTACAACTCGCATCTGCTGTAACCTTAGCCTATAGGTCTTAACCCTCCGTTGGGCACAGCTGGCCTGAGAGGCCAACTAAACACCTTTTTGCCTACCTTTTTTTTTTATTTCATGGTTTAACAGTATGCCCATCGTAATAGTTTCCTATTTAGG
Organism: Cimex hemipterus; assembly: GCA_039619505.1. NCBI lineage: Eukaryota > Metazoa > Arthropoda > Insecta > Hemiptera > Cimicidae > Cimex > Cimex hemipterus. Next base: position 11,222,118 of record CM077114.1, on the reverse strand, counting down.
GGTGTTTCATAAGAATCCCTAATTCATTCTGTCATCAACCTTCACTATGCTAGCCTAGACCCATCCTGGCTCGACGAGCTAATTGCTCCTGACTGCGTCATAAATTAAAAGATAAATTTTCCACTATATTTTTGTCGTTCATTTTTCTTTTCAATTCAGTTCTCCTGACTTTTATTCTAGATCTCCTGCTGAAATGGACAAAAAATGTATGATTTTTGTAAAAACTTGTACAAAATTCACCAATTTTGTTTGTTTCAGTTTAAGCTTCATTATTCAATAAACTCATTTTTTTCCATCCAATTTGTATTTGATTTCCGTAAATCCTAGCAAAGGCTACTATAATTTTGGATTATATTGATTAAAGGTGAAGGGAGGGTAAAATATAGGTGGCCTGTCATTCAAAGGTCATTCAGAGATGTGCTTGATGGAGAGTTAAAAGAAATCTTATGTTGTACGTTGCGCCAACTTGATGATGCTTTAAAATCAATTCACCCTAAATGTCTTGTTGCAGCTTCTAAACCTTGTCTCAGATAAGCAGACCAAACTGGTATTTTACAAGCCCGAACACAGTAAAACCTGGTCTATGGCCAAACAACCGTTAGGATTGATCATTTCCATGTTTGTAAAATTTAACTAAAAGTCCGTTTTTGTTTTTTAGAATTTCACTTCCCGTGATCATTCCGATGTAAATTTTGTAGCAAAGTCTCACACAGTTTTTTGTTACTTCCACTCACTTTAATTATATATATATATATTTTTTTTTGAGTATCACACACACAGTGGCATAAAGAAATTCTATGATATATTAAGAAACTATTTAAAGGCAATAGGGAGGACAGAATTTCTCAGTAAACAATATTCTTAAAGCTTCTCTTTGTTTTTAGGGATTTTTAGAATCGAAATAAGAACTGTCCATGTCCGTTATTGCGAGTCTTTGCTTTAAAGATTTTGATATGGAAATTAATGTGATGTTGTGGGGAATCAGAATTTGTATGTTCAAGGGTGTCCGTTATGGGAAGTTTCACTGTATAAGCTTTAAATGACTGGTTTTACCTAGGATTTGCATATATTTCCCTTGATAGAATGGTTTTGGTATGAGGTACAGGATTTTTCCTACTTCTTACTAAGGAAGTTTTTTTTTTTTTTTTTTTTTTTTTTTCTTTCGAGAAAATAAACGGCTTATTTTATCCTTCCGAGGATTGAACATTGTAAAAAAAAAATTCTTGCTTTCCCTGATCTTAAGGTGCTTCCAGATATGAGGGCTTTGCCGACTGTTCGGTTACTCGCGTAGCGACAATAGTCAGTGCTCGCCTCGCTCAGCTAGTCGTATGCACAAATATTCGCTGTTCCCGTACAAATCGGGATAATTGTACAAAGCTTATACGCGTGTTTGTCAAATGGTAAACCGACATTTGGCAAATATTCATTATTTGGCGAATCCCGCGTGTCTGGAGGTGTTAAGTATAAAAATGAGGTTTTAATATTCCTTATATTTTTAGATGGTTTAATTATATGGGAGATCCCGAAAAGAATCCTTTTGCACCAATCTTAATTAACTATATACCTACAGAAGAGCCTACTAAAAATATAATCCCATTTAATCCAAAGATAGTACCTTGCAATGAAGCTCTCAATGTAAGTATAAAATACAACAATGCTTGTTTTGAATTAAATTATATTGCTAATAATTTTAACAAAAAGTGAATTTTTTTCTTAAATATAAATTTATTTTTGCCTAAATTACATATTTAATTATTTCTTTGTATCCTTTAGTTTCTAGTAGTAAATAAGCCATTTCCTTTTATATTTTACTTTATCATTTATTGATTTATCGTTCTAGTGAATTATTGTGATCCAACCTACCACATCCAATCTTTTCCTTTACTTTTCCCAGTGTATAGTAGCTAAAACATTTAAAATGCTGCAACTCCTTGTACAATGATTTACTCCATATTTATTTACATATAATGTACCATGCTATTTTTACTAAAGTTATGCTCAAAAGTGAGAAATATAATTAAAAAACTACTCTTAAATGGTAAATATTTTTGTTTTAATTTTTAGAAATACACACCACCTTGTAGCTGTGTGGACTGTGAACAGAGCTGTCCGACACCTCCACCACCGAAGCCACCATTTGAACCGTTTATGATTTTAGGCCTTCCTGGCTTACCACTCGTGATGCTTCTTATCTTCATAGGCGGGACAAGTCTGTTTCTTTCAGCTATATGCTGGGGCTCGTCTATCTCTGCTGGCATCGGTGAGATTTTTGTTGCATCATTCTGGTTTGTTTTAAATAATTAACAGCATGATGGGGCCGCCCAAGGGAAAAGGGATTTGAGTATTAATTTGTTTATATTATTTCCTAAACTTTTCGATAAAATGCACATAAGAATATTTTGAGTTTTTAAATTTTAATTAAATAGGAGTGTTGATGACCTGCTTACTATAAAACTAATTTTTGATTTATTGATATGGTGTATCTATACTAAAAGGTAACCGGAGAATTTTGTGCTGGTTTAAAAGATTTAATAGTTCTCACAATTAAAATTAGTATATATAACGTATAACCTTCTCCCGAGCTACTAGCTCAGTTATGCCCTTTGTTATCAGTTCCTCTTTTGACTGTTGTCAATTCATCCGGTCACCAGAGATTTTCTCCCTGAAAAAAATATTTAAAAAATTGGTCACCACACTGATTTCAGTTTTTCTCCCTTTTCAGAGAAACAGTGAACCCCAGCGTGAAATAATAAAACAAGTGGTTAAAAAAAACTTCTTTCCTGTTCTTTTCCTTCTCATTCCAAAGCGTCCATGGTGATGAGAAAATAAAGTCCCTTTTTCACGTTTCTTTTCAACTTGGCCTAGCTCAAGCCTCGCCTTTCCTCACTGGCGAGACCTCACTCCTCACTGAACCCTGGCTGGGCCTCCTTCAGCTTCAATTGTCGGCCATGTCTTTGGCCTCTTCCGGTCCTCGCTCAACCTTACCGAAGACATGCTCATCTCTGCAAAGTCTGTCAAAAAAAAATCCCATTTCATTTTCACTTGTACGCCTTCTTATAAAAGTTCAGACCATTTTCCAGCTGTTGATGATTATTGAACTACCGACTTGTGCTACGATGCTTGTGCATCCGTTGCAAAGAAAAGGTGAAAATTAGATAGGGATCAGGTCTGGAGTGTATGGAAGGTGTGGTAGGATTCCCAACCTGGTGGTCCTGGCGCAACCTTGTTCATGAGAACAGGTTGATTCTGAGCCAGGGCAAGACACTCTTTGCAGTTGGCTTGAGTATATTTCAGCAGTACGGTCAGGCCATATGACAGGAGTTTAGTAGTGAACAATGCCTTGTACATCACGAAACACAAAGCATCTCTTGGTAAATATTCGGTTTTTGTGCGTACGGGACAGGTCCATTTGTCGACAAAATGGTACGACCTGGTGTTGTCCTACCATGAGACTGTTGTTCATCTCATTCCCCTCATCATTTCCAGAAGCAAACTTTTGACCAGTGCACTCACTATTTCATCCCCAAACTCAGGGGAAATTTATGAGCTGCATGCATCCTAGTTCTGAGCTTAAATTCATACAATAACCACTGGGTTTCGAAGCCACGAGAATATAAAATATTTTATATTTTACGGAGACACTTTTTCTTTATTAATAAAGCATTTTCCTCTTATATCAACATCTAATCTTTCTATCTAAATATAAACAATGATTACTGTTATTAAAACAATAATGAAAAACCGTACAAACTTCTCTGGTTACCTGTTATTTTAAAAAATTGAGTAACACTGTTAAAAGGTTAAGGGTTTCCTGGAAGGAAGACTAGATGCAATTGATTTCCTTTATTTAACCAGATCATTTTGTTATCACGGTCGGAAAAAAAAAAGCCTGGAAATAATGCTATAATTTCGATCACAGTTTATAAGATCTACATATATAATATAAAGCAGAAAGTCAAGAAAAGTTAGACTAGTTGTTTGAATTTTCCACATGTGTTAACCAGCTAAAAGTAAAAAAGTTTTATTTAATATATATTTTTAACGAATATCATGTTACAACATAAATACCATACCACAATGGTAAATGCATTTCACTAAATTCATATTTTTTCATTACTGAATGTATTTTTATATTAAATAGAGCAGTATAGTTCTATATTTGCAAATATTTTAAAAAAATTACAACTCTGTTGAAAAATTAATTAAGTTATAAAATAATTATGTAGCCCTCTAAATTCACAACGTTCCCCGCCATGCTGAAGCATTTATGCGCTAGGGACAATTTTTCAAACATAGAAACTAAAGATAAATACTTACATGGTAAAGATAGAACTTTTAGTCATTTTTTATTTTATTTATTTTTTATTTTCTTTTTTTGGTGATGTAATGTTTCCTGCTGATAGTAGTATATGTAGAGCAGGAATTAGTTTTCAGTGAGTATTTCATTCATTAGAGTTAAAATATTTCAAGAATGTATCTTCCATAAATAAGACATATACGTAATGTTTTCATAGATAATTACATACATTTTGTGATCAGCTCAGCTCAAGCAATGGATGAAGCGAACACGGCCTTTAAAATGCCCTATTCAACTTCAGTGTAAGTTGTTATTGTTAATAGTTAACTCGTTCAGGATGGCGAGCGTGATATCGCACTCTCTTCACGTTTTGACTGAAGTCCGAAGCAAAAGAACCTACGAGGGGTAGGAATGAGTGTGATATCACGCTCTCACTACCTCGTTCGGGGAACAAAAGCTGACCGTGTTGAAAGGGTTAAGGAAAGTAGTTGAACGGATGATGTTGGGTGTCTGAACCACTTTTCAAATTTTTTACTCAAAAATATTATTCTCATATAAAACCAAAAAGGCTATGCTAGTATATTTTATATTTATAAATAACTGGAGTTTTATTATTTCAATATTATATTATACAAAAAAAAAAAAAAAAAGTGAAAGCAATTCCTATCAGACTCGGTTGTAACGGATGTCAAACAATTTTACAATACTTTTTACATGGTTTGTTCCAACACATGTTCAAACTGCACGGACGAGTTTGGGCGTTCCAACATGCTACGAATGCAAACTCAAACTGCCAAAGGCTGTTTCAATACAGTTTCAGGACAAGTTTGTAACCCGTTTTTGACTGTCAAAACAGTCCTAGCAATCAGAAACACGCATAACTCAGAAAGTTCTTACTTTTAGCTAGAGCCCGGTATTTATTTGCTATAACAGTCCTCAAAAATGCAAATTTTTTTTTAAAAATATTAAAGTACCCAGGATAGATATTAGAGACTTCACCTAACAATAATCGAATAATTTCTTTTTAATATACAGTGAAACTTTTCTTAATAGACGTCTTTCTTGAAGGGAAAAATCTGATTCTCCCATTAGTTTCTTCACGTTAAAATCTCCTATAAAGCAGATGCTCCTAAAAATGGACAGACAGTTTTTTCGACTGTATTCTGCCTTTAAACTCGCCCAAGAAAATGAATTGTTTTCTGAGAAACGCTGTTTCGCCTTCCAACATTTTCCTAGATTACCTGTATTTATGCACTCTGGTAACATGTTTAATAATTTCTTAATTGTTTTTGAAAATTAAAGAAAAATATTATTAAAGTGATTGAAAGTTAAAAAGCAAGATTTGCTGTGAAATTTTCCATCGTAAACATCCAATCAAATGAAATTCTAAGAATAAAAAGAACCTTTTCATTATAAAAAAAAAAGAGACTAATGATCAAGGTTTCAAACATCTACATACCTAGTAATCCACATTGTGGCCCATTTTGTAATACTAACACTTATTTAAAACAATTAAATTTGAAACAAAATATAAAATAAATACTAATCACACAAAGCCTATAATCAGAAAAAGGCCTGACTTTTTTTTTCTTGTTAAAATGAACCCCCTATTTCCTTCCTCTAATGAGGAAGCCTCACTTCTAAAAATAATATGCCAATTATTTCGAAAGCATTCTATTTGTAAAAAAATAATAATAATTATTATTATTGCAAAAATATGCAGTATAAAATTTGAACGATTGTACTTCGGAGGTATGATTGTGATAAATGTCTGATTAAAATCGTTCAGGTCTTCCAAATCCTTACTACAAAATAACAAATATTGCACAATATATTTAATTTTATTATGTTAATTTATGTTTACAATCTTACAAACTGTACGGTTTGTCTGTAGGAGTCTGACATGCGGGGGGGGGGACGAACATAATCCACAGTTGATGTTTGTGCCATGTGAAACTAGTTTGCGATTGTGTGTTGGAACAAACCTGATATTCTCGAATAAAATAAAATTCCATGGCCTATGCCAACATAAAGACGCAGAACAGTGCTCTACCCACTTATTCTGCCTGTTGCAAATACCAAAAATGGTATGTATAGGATGGAAATTTACTCATAAATAGCCTGGCAGGGAACGTGTTGAACCTAACAAGCGGTCACAGCAGTTTTATTCCGTCTAAATAGTGTAAATTTTAATGTCTGAGAATCAATAAGTGATGATATTTCCTTAATTTCTTGCATGAGTTTTGTACTTTTATCTAACTGCATATTGCTTTATTTAATGTACTCAGCATTTCCACAATATAATTTATTTACTAAAAATGTTGTGAGGGTTTAATTAAAATACGATTAATAAGAATAAATAAAACCTTCGAGATACCATCATAATAAAAAATAAAAAAAATTATTGACTTTCTGGTTAGTCCTTCATTTTCATGACTCACATCCAAACATTACATCATATATCATTTCAAGATTATTTTCTCATTATGCCATCTCTATAGGTTCACTTCCTTCGTAGTTCTATCTTCATTAGGTAGTCGGAGTTAGCAAAATTTAGCTTAATTTTAAGAACTATACAGGGACTCCTTATATTTTGTAGAACAATCGATAATAATGGGTTCCTCGAATAAAAGAAACAAAACGCAATTTAAGTTTGTTTTTTTATAATGAAAAAAAAATATATACAAATAAATTTGCAGGATTGACTTTATATTGTATTCTAGAACAGTTACTTATTAGGCGAATTTGTAGCTGTAGCAGTCCTGAGGAGAAGGAAAGAAGACCATGCAGCAGGAAGTGTTGGCAGAAGGTTGGCTGGAATCAACTCACGAATTGCAATGGCCGCCGATGATGAATCGAGTCCTTTACAATCAAAGAGATCCAGTAGGTCTTTTTTAACAAAGAAAAATCTACGGATCAGACAAAAAAAAAAAATTTATATGCTTTACCCCACCAACCAGCTTATGTGATGTTTTGTGCTTTCTGATGTTGCTTACCCTTTGATTTTGTCCGGAACATTAGTCTTAGTCCCCCCCCCCCCGTATAGCTATTTAATGTATGGGCCCATGTGTGTGTGAGCGTATGCTTAGTGTACGCAGTATGCATTACGTTACATGTACACCAGTACTGAGTGAGAGAAAAGTCAACATTTTTATACCATTGCACCTGTTTCAAATTACATATTCATAATGCTTTTTTTTTTCTAATGCTTGAATGTCTTCTATAGATGAGCACCTGGAAGTTAATTTTGTGGTAATTTAAGGATACTCGTACCATATAGGAGGACTTTATACACAGTTACATGGCATTAGAAATTTTCTTTATCAATATTTGATTACAGAATTATAAAATATTTTGGTTTGTGACTGTTTAATAGTGGTTATTTCATTAACTAAACGTGTAAATTATTTAGACATATTGAAAAGTTTATAGGTTTTCAGAAAAAAGTCACACTTGTAACATATAATGTTATTTTTAATCCAAAACAAAATTTCCTTAATTTTCTATAACATACTGCCACGTTCTGGTGGTTGAAATAGAAGTAAAAAGTAACTGTAAAAGTCTGATGGATTAGATGAGAAGAAATCTGTAAATCGGATTTTCAGAGCATTTTGGTTCAAAAATTCCCCGCCTATTTTTCATTGTCTAGAGAGTGTAACAAGTAAAAATCGGAGTAAAATCTGGAGAATACAAAGATTCGGGCAATTGCTGTCAGCCTATCGCAATTTTACTCTTTTTTTTTTTTTTTTTTTTTTTTTTTTTTTTTTTTTTTTTTAATTCTTTCAATGCTGTCCCAACCTCTAGTAGGTCAACCCGAATAAATCATTCCTCAAAACATACCGTCCAATAGGGGACCTTTAATGGGTGCAGTCCTTCTTTTGATATCGACGGCGATGTTTCATATTTCTTACAAATAATCCTTCAAGCATTTACATTTTTGTCCAATTTCTCATCCACAGTAACCGAAAAGGAAATAAACCTTTACAATTTACACCTAGTTGTCCTCCTAGTCAGGAACACAACGCAACAGTTTCTTCCTTTTGAGAAAAAAAGCAACCCAGAGTTTGTATTCTTCTTTCTATTGCCATGTGACTTGCAATCTCCCCGACAGCTTTGCAGTTTGTCCTCATCCTCCTCCACTAATAAGTTTTCTTCGAATAAGTCGTTGGACTTTCTATAATGAACTTTCTTTTCTATCCATTAAGAAAACCCTTGACCCACTTACATTCAGTTGGTACGTTAACGCCATGCATTTCTACAGGCATCCTCCATTCTAACGCCCGAGGTTTAACTCGTACAGCGAGAAACGCCTCAAATGAATTTTGTCATGTCATTCCATTGTTAAAATCTTAAAATCTATGGGGATTTTCCCACCTACCCTAAGGATTTCCTTTATAAGGGTGGAAATTCAAAAACTTACACACACACACACACACACACAGACACACAATACACAAGATAAATAACGGAAAAAGTGAAAATGTAGTATTGTATATTAAACAGTATATTTGGTAAGATCGGGGATGTAGTCCAATGAATGTTCTCGTGTTCAAACTATGACACTCTTTCAGTGTTTTGTTTCATCTTCCTCAGAGCGAGATTCTTAGTGCGTATTTAAATTGTTTTCTCTTATCAACAAGTATAAATCTTTTTTCCCTTTGTTGTCATTTCTTGTTTTTTATACTAAATACAATGTTTTTTTTGCAAATAAACAGCACTTTTTACAAACTATTATCACAAAAAAAAATGACGTAAACAAAGAGGACTAGTTTAAACTTATTTATTTAAAAAACATTGTATTTAGCATAAAAAATAAGAAATAACAAAAAGAGAAAAACAGGTTCCATGCATGTTGATAAGAGAAAAGAATTTTAAATACTGATTGAGAATCTAGCCTTGAGGAGGGCGAAACAAAACGCCGAAAACTTGGCGTAATTTCAGCACGTGAACATTCATTTGACAGCATTCCTGACCCTGCCGAATATATTGGTGAATACAGCTGGTCGATCAAGTTTACATCGATCGAATATAATTTGGTCGTGTATCATTTGAAGATAAAACTACATGTTGTTGTATCATTTTTAAGTCTCACTCACTCACTTTTTATGTGAACCCCCCCCCCCCCACATAAATATTACGTTTGAAGTAGCCATATTATTTTTGCACTATTTTCACCATTAATTTTGACATTTAAAGCAGAAATTGTCTTCAAAACTAGAACACTACACAATGTCATTCTCATTTTCTGAAATGACTGGGTATTTATCACACATACACATTTCTATGATGTTTCATAAAAAAAAAAAAAAAAAAAAAAAAGGTTTGTTTTAAATGACTCTTTTTGATGTCTCATCTGAGTTCAGTTTATTTTGTTGTCAGCATAAATAAACCTGGTTTAACGTCTTCGCTTTATACGCAATAGAAACTGAAACATTTACCCTTTATATATACAATTTTTTTTTTTCTTTCCAAATGCGAACTTTAAAAACTTGTCAATTAATACACTTTGACCGAACAAGTGTTGTATTGAAATTACCAGTGTTCAAATCAATGTTGTACTTCACCGAATCCTGTTCAAAATTACAAAGGTTTGAAATTCACCGAATCGTAGACAAAAGAAGATCTGATTCTTCCATTCCTGAACACAATGATTACTACTTGGATTCCACAAAAATAAAAATATATCTAGGCTAGAGAAATTCTATTACGAGCCTTTCCTCGGCAAATCATAACAGCTTCTGCACGATAAATAGCCTTCGACCTATTGAAAATATTGATATGGCATTTAAAAACAATTATTGATTTAAAAGAACTGAGTTTGGAAGAGTAAAAAATAAGAAAAAATGTAAGATGGTTGGTTTCTGGACGTAATTCTAAAGTTGTCTTCATGTTTGCAATTTGCATTACAGACTTACCAATTTTACTTCTGTTTTTCTTTCTTTGTTGTTAAAAGCATTGCACTAAATTACTAGTAAGCTTTTTCATTTTACGATCCTAAATTAAGTGATTAAATTTTCCAGTTTCATATTTTATTGTATTAGTTTTTATTTTATAATTATGTTATAATTTCAAACTGGTTTTATGCATGTTGAATTTGTTTGCATGGGGGAGTAAAATACTACAATTTGCTATCGTTAAATCGTTTCTTTATTATGCATTAGTATCTTTTTTTTAAATAGTTTTGTTTCGTAGAATTGATAATGCTTTCGTGCAGGTGTAGTGTCCTCGTCTGACGAAAGGCAGAATGAATCCCCTGCTGTAGCCGTCGCTCGACCGTCATCTCTTCGTGAGAGGTTGGGAAACCGATTGGAAATTTTCCTGCAACACTCTTTCAGGCAACTCGGATTTGGTAAGTAGTATCAATTCTACGTTGTGATTCATGTAAACAATATTCTATTAGTTTTTTTTTTTTGTTTTTTGTTTTCAGCTTGTGCATCGAACCCTTGGCTCACACTTTTCCTGGGTTTTTGTGTTGTCGTTGCGCTTTCTCACGGCATAAAATACTTGGAAATAACTACAAACCCTGTTGAACTCTGGGCTTCTCCTCATTCCAGGGCTCGTCAGGAAAAAGAGTTTTTTGATCAAAACTTTGAGCCTTTCTATAGGACTGAACAAGTTATAATAAGTGCTGTTGATTTATCCACTGTAAGAACAGTTTTGTAAACTTTACTTTCACATTAAACTTTTAACTCATTATGTATTTAAAAACTCATAATTATTGAATAACATATGTTAGAATGAAGTAGCATTTTGAACATATGGTTCAACGGTTAACAAACTGGACAGCATTCTTATCAATTCATAAACTTTTTCCCGATTAAAAACATTGATTAGATTTTAATAATGATTGCCTGAATTTCAATTATAATTCAAAGCTTAATTTGTTCTTTTTATAGTTGATGTTAATTTGTATGTACAGTGCTCACTCTTATTGCAGCAGGAGTTTAGGGATGGTTAGGGGCAACAAAAAAAAAAAAAACATGGAAATGTGCAAAAAACTACCAAGTACTGTTGTTATTATTATTTAATTAAAAAAGCTATAGCTTCATTGGAATGCTGTCCATTTTTCTTTAAAAGTTTTATTTTATTTATTTAACTTTTCTTTGTCGCTTCTCCCTCTTTTTCACCCATTTTTAAGCAGTACGTACATCATAATTAATACAAGAAAAATTTAGAGTGAACTAAAGCGTTCTTTTTTTAATAAAGTGAGGCACCGAACAAAACAAATTGTCAAATTCCTACGAATTAAGTTAGCTTTAATCTTTCATATAAACTCCCCCTTTTACTCACTCTTTCTCTTTAAAAAGAAAAAAAAAACAGGATGTTAGATTCCGAACACTGCGGGATCTAATCCTATCCATGCAACTCTTCTTGAAACCAATTTTTGAACTCGATTAAACTGTTTACTACTTTTGGTTCTAAATACTACAAAACTAAGTTACAATTTTTCATTAGTTTTACAAATTAAAATTTACTATAATAAAAAAATCTAATGTTAATCGCCATTTATATTTACATTAATAACAATTTTTTTTTATTATAGATTAAATACAATACATCAACCAAAGGTGAAGTGGAGTTTGGACCAGTTTTTCATAAAAAATTTCTGCTCGATGTTCTCAATCTACAACAATCTATACTAGCAGTATGTCTTTTCCTTATTTAATTTAATTTAATTTATTTATATTATTTTAAATATTTCTAAATCGTTTGGACTACAACGAGGATTAACCCCTTCCATATTAACCATTTTTCACTCGAGGACACGTTTACTGTTATGGCATTTTTAAATTTTATTTTTATTTATTTTTTTTATGTATGTATTATGCATATTAGCCAATGCCAGACAATATGTTATGTGTATTCATTTTGGGGGGAAAGGTATTGTGAAAAAAAGGCCACAGTCACGCTAACCACTTGGCTACTGGCGGCCCCCAAAATTTTATATAAAATAAAATAAATTTCTTACTACAGCTTAATCTTAATTTTTAAAAAGGAAGGATTATATTATGAACTTAACATTCTCATGGGGGGGGGGTTAATTTTTCCTACTAAAAGATAGCCTAAAAATGAAATAATTTAATACAAATAATCCAAAATCGTAACTAGCAAAGTTCATGCAATTTTTTTTATGTGTTATTGTTTTAATAACAATAATCAAAATTTCTCTTTGTAGAACAATTAGTTTACATCATGTAATATTGATATAATATAGACAATGTGTGTCATTTGTAAAAAGTGTCTTGTACAGTTCAGCATTAATTATAAAATATTTTCATTCTCATAGATTCGAAATCGATAATTCACGCATTCATGAAAATAATGAAAATTATACGTTTTAGATTGGTAGAGATGACGGCGTCGGTTTGGAAACCATATGCTTCGCCCCTCTGACTTCACCTTTCACTGGGCCCGTTTTAGTAAAACAGTGCGTCGTTCAAAGCATTTGGGGCTATTTTCAAGATAACTCTGAAGAAATTGAAGAGAACAATTTTTTTGATAAATTTCTTTCCTGTTCTAGGTACGTACACTATTCAAAAATGACAGGGGAAAAAATCAAATATTTTTATACACAGTTTGTAGTATTAGAATTGACGTTTTGTTATATTCTTTTAGTAATCCATATTCACCCGAATGTTTGGGAACATACGGTGGACCCATTGATCCAGCGATAGCTCTTGGAGGTTTTCTTAAACCTGGACAAAAAATAAGTTCAGACTCTCAATACTATAAAGCCAATGCACTTATTTTAACATTTCTTATAAATAATAACCACGATAAAGCTAAAATAAGCCAAGCTCTTAAATGGGAGAAAAAGCAAGTTGACAATTTTTCTTTTTTAATATTTAAAAGATATATATTTGTGGTGTAGAAAACATTTTGTTGTTTTAGATTTGTTGAATTTATGCTTAATTGGACACAGCATAAACCTCCCAACATGGATGTTGCATTTACATCAGAGAGGTCGATTGAAGATGAACTAGATAAAGAATCTAAATCTGATGTAATGACAATTTTAACATCTTATTTAATCATGTTTTTTTACATAGCAATTTCTCTCGGTCATATCAGACATTTCAAAACTTTATTGGTAAGTAGATATCTTCGTAAATAAATCGGCAAAGTTAATTTTTTATTTTTTTTACAATTTATTAGATGGACAGTAAAATAACACTTGGTATTGGCGGAGTCATTATCGTTCTTCTTTCTGTGGCTTCTTCGGTTGGATTTTTTGGATTTTGCAGAATGCCAGCAACTCTTATTATTATGGAGGTAAGTAGACAATGACAGTAGAAAACAAAGCCGATACAAAAGTAATGTATTTTAAAACCTGTATTCATCCAGTTTTGCTTCTATTGAATAATGATCCTAATTTACAGGGCACTAGAAAAAAATATTCACTTGTTTTTTTATTATTCCTAGCAATCTCAAAACTAGTTTACAATAAAAATATTTTTGAAAATTGGATGAAGCTGCACCCAGGGGGACACAGCTGTTAGTTTAACGTGAAATATTTGTCTATAAAATGATTAATAATAGTAATAATAATAAAGTTAATTGAATGTAGCAATAATAATTGATAGACATAGTTCGACAATTTTGGGTAACACTTGGTAGACACAAGTATATGTGCAGCACCGAGGACAAACGGTGTTTGATCTCAGATTTTCACGTTTATCCAATATTCGTCGCCGGTGTTGTTTTCTCAAGCTGGATTCGCTTTAGTGACCGATAGCAACAATGACGGTTTTCTCTACGGCTCGTGAAGGGATTTGTATTGATTTCGGAAACTTCGCCCCAACGGCGAGACAAAGTAGGACGATATGTAATATTCTGGCGCAGTACGAAATTTGCTTTAACTTAGTTCAATTGAGCTTGCACTGTCAGAATATTTGAGGAAGCTTTTGTTTTCAGTATATCTTGTATAATACACTAAACTTCGACAATAAAAAAAAAAAAAAATGTAATTAAATTAAATGAAAGAAGGGAAAATTCAAAAGGTGGGGTTGAGATGGGAAGTTAGTGTTCGAGGTCACGATATCTAAAGTTTATCAAGCCAAAGATCATGGGTTCGAATCCCACTCGTGACACTGACTTTTTTATCTCAGTTAAATGTATTAATAACTGATTTTTATAAATATGCTACATAAGACCAGATCACAACTGTTAATTATGAGATCATATTGAACCCATTTGCATTTAGATTAACTTGTTAAGTCATTTCCTAAAATATAAATAAAAATTTGTCACCCATTATTGAAGATGTTATTTATTTTTTCTAGGTCATTCCATTCCTTGTGTTGGCTGTCGGTGTGGATAATATTTTTATTCTTGTACAAACTCACCAAAGAACAACTAAATTAGAAGGTGAAACGATACAGGAACATATTGGACGAGTAGTCGGACTCGTCGGGCCATCTATTCTATTAACAAGTTTATCGGAATCAGCATGCTTTTTCCTTGGTTTGTAATCTAATTGTAATTTGACAAATTGTGTTTAAAAAAAAAAAAATATGTAAGCTTAAATCTGATAGAATATCTGTTGTTCATTAATGACTTATTTTTGTTGTAGGAGGACTATCAGATATGCCTGCAGTAAAAGCGTTTGCCCTTTATGCAGGAATGGCATTATTTCTTGATTTTATATTTCAAATAACTTGTTTCGTAAGTCTAATGGCCCTCGATGCATATCGCCAATTGGTAATTTAATTTTTAATTTTTTTTTTTTAACATTAAGTGAAATCGGGAGGGGATATATTATTTGAAAATTTACGTGTACTTTCAAATTTAATAAATTGATGTGTTCCACAGGAAAACCGTTTGGATGTAGCTTGTTGTTTTCATTCACCGTCCAAGTACGAAATTCCTGCAACACCTAGTTTATTATATCGAGTTACAAAATCGCTTTACACGCCTTTCTTACTGCACCAAATTACGAGACCAGTCGTAATGATTTTGTTCTTTGGGTGGTTATGCTTATCAATAGTCGCACTGCCGTCAATAAGCATCGGTCTCGACCAAGAACTCGCCATGCCTCCAACTTCCTTTGTACATAAATATTTCAGAGTAAGACGCCAGACCTAACAATTGACTTAAAAGTTAAAAAATTATTCGTAAATTTTATTTTTTTTTTGTTTCAGTTTATCAAAGAATTTTTATCAGTAGGCCCTCCAGTATATTTCGTATTGGCTTCTGGGTTAAACGTGTCCAATTTTAACATTCAAAATTTACTGTGCAGTGGGAAAGTTTGTAATATGGACTCAATTACATCACAGATATTTTTAGCGTCCAAAATACCTGAAGTGTAATTTTTTTTTTTTTTTTTTTTTTTTGTTTGGAAAGTTAAGTAATTTACAAAAATTACATTGATGAAACGTTTTCAGTACGTATATTGCTCGGCCTTCTTCCTCTTGGATCGACGACTATTATGATTGGGCTTCGTCTGATAAGTGCTGCAAATATTTCGCTGGCAATGAATCATTTTGCCCACATACAAGTAAGTACAGAAAATTGATAATTTTGATTTGTAAATTTTTTTTTTAAAAACTTCAATTTATTTGTAGACGGTGTCTGTACGTCATGCGAAATCGTTTTGGATAATTATACTTCACGACCAGAGCCAGTTAGTTTTGCAAAATTTCTGCCCTTCTTCTTGCAAGACAATCCTGATGATCAATGTGCAAAAGGTGGTCACGCAGCGTACGGTCATGTGAGTTGAAATAGTCAAAAAAATTTATTTTTAGTTTTACGTTTTCTGATTTGTGCGATAATTGATAAAATTGAGTATTTGCCAAGAAAATTTATCTCCTTTAAGGGCAAGTAGGTTAAACAAATTATGATGTTATTATTTTTTTTTTTTTCTGAGTGAAATGATGTTAAAAGATTAGCAAATTTTTGTCCATCGGAAGTGCTCAATTTAAATATTTAAAAGAACAAATCAGAATGGGATCTATGAACAGATAAATCCCAAAATAATGGGAGCCGTCCACCGGAAATGTCTCTATGTAGACAGGACTGTGTGGCTCCAACGAAAGTGTGTTCAAAAAGTTGAAAAAACGTTATAAAAATTTGTGTTTATTTTTCTCCGCTTCTGTACCCATTTGCACATCCCACTTCTGTTCAATATTTTGAATTGTTTATTTATTTATTTTTGAATTTATGACAAAAAAAAAATTACAGGTTTTTGGTTGAGAATTTTTTTGTAAATAAAATTCAAGCCATGAGAGGTGATAAAGGAAAGATAAAAATTATGGGTAGATTTGTACAAAATGTTCAATTGCATTTAAAAAAAAAAAAAAAAAAATAGTAAAGTAAAATTTTAAAAAACTGCCACGGCACATCTTTCACTTTGGAGTACTTAAAAAAAAAAGTTGAAATTTTTGAGAAAAATGAAGGTAAAATTAAGGCAATTTGTCAAAAATATTGACCCCTCCCTAAAGCAGCATTTTTTTTTTTTTTTTAACTGAAAATTTAGAATGGTTGGGCTACTAACTTTGTCTATATTTGAAATAGCGTTAAATTTATTGTAGAATTTAATTTCAGGGAGTAAAATACACTGTAGGGAAAGGCGGAATGGCCACTGTAGGCGCCAACTATTTCATGACGTTCCACACTGTATTGAAAACATCCTCGGATTACTACGGAGCACTGCGAGAAGCGAGAGTCATAACGGATAATATGACACAAATGATAAATAGCAACCTGGGTCGTTTAGGTATTAACCAAGAGGTGACCGTATTTCCATACAGGTACGATTATTGATTCGTTATAATTCGCGGATGAATTTTTAATTTTTTAATTTTTTTTGCAGCGTTTTCTATGTCTTTTACGAGCAATATTTAACAATGTGGACAGACACTCTTAAGTCAGTGCTTATATCATTGTTAACAATATTTTTAGTATCGTTCATACTAATGGGTCTCGATATATCTTCTGCAATACTTATCGTTTTAACAATTTTTATGATCATCGTAGATATCGGTGGTATTATGTACATTTGGAATGTTAGCCTTAACGCCGTTTCTTTGGTCAACATAGTAATGGTAATTTAAATTAGTTTTATTTTTTATTATTGACAATTGCAATAAATTTCTAAAAAATTATTATTTTATGTGTAGGCAATAGGAATTGGAGTGGAATTTTGCAGTCACATCGTTCATTCATACGTTATGTCAACCAAAGAAACAAAAGTTCAACGAGCAGCAGATGCAATTACTAATATAGGAAGTTCTGTGAGTTAAAAAAAAAAAAATAAATAAATAAATAAATAAAAAAAAAATAATTTAAAAGTAACATTGTATATTATATTATTGTCATTTTTAGGTGTTTTCCGGAATCACGTTGACAAAGTTCGGAGGGATAATTGTCCTTTACTTTGCAAAATCTCAAATATTCAACGTATTTTATTTCCGTATGTACTTATGCATTGTACTGATTGGAGCAGCCCACGGACTCGTGTTCCTCCCTGTACTACTGAGCTATGCAGGTAAAGGATCGATTCGTGCCAAGTCGAGAAAATAAAACGACAAATAGAGAGAATCTTGCAAATCGTATAAGAACGATACAAGTCGACAATAACAGCGTTGTAGAGGATTTCCGATCTACCAATAATTGCATGCCAAGAATTAGCCTAATTTCTTCTTCAGAAGTTCTGCTAACCAACGAAATAAATAACTAATCACATTGGTCTGTTAATAATTACACAGTTTTAGATTTTATGCATGGAGTACTTGAACTCTTGGATTGGTTGACATGAACCCTCAGGGTTAAATTAAAAAAAAACTTCTTAATTGCATATATTTATCTTTGATAATTAAATTACCGAATAGGTAGGGCCATTTGTTTTTCTTTACAGGACATTGGGATATGTGCATCGTTTTCGATATTGCATTGGTGTGAATTTCATGTTATGTTGGGTTGGTGCAAAATTAATGCAGGTTTTGAAAATTTGTTTTATTTTCACCCAGGTGCTTGTTGTGCAAACAAATCTAAACCCTCAAATCTAATTGATTGATTATAATAAATACTTTTATCTTTTGTTCCGTTTCAACAATGCCGGTCACTGTTGCCGGAGAAAAAGGGGGAAAGGAAAATAATAAAATATATAAAAACGAACGACGTAAATTTAAAGTTTAGGAAAACCACGAATTTATCGAAGAAATGCTTTTTCTTTTCTGTTGCACCACCGAATACGATCGATTGATGAATCATCATGTGCGATGAAAAATGGATTCTGTATAGGACAATGATGACACTTCCCGAATCTGAACAAAAAAAAAAAAAAAAAAAAAAATTGGTGGTGTACTGCTGGGATTGTTCACTATAATTTCCTGAATTGTTGTTAGAGTCTGAATCATATAGCCGAATTGTCGCTCAGTGGAGAAGGGGTGGGTGAAGGAGAAATCTAGGAAATTGTCGAGCGTCATGGGAAAGGATAAATACTGAAACATAAGGGAAAAAAAGGAATATAGGTTAAGAAAAGAAAGGAAAGAGGAATGAATCTAAAAGTGAAAAAAGAAAGAGAAAAGGAAGTGCAGATCGTCTCCCTTTTTTGAACCCCAGCCGACCAAGAGCTCTTCTTGCTTCTCTTCTAGTTGATTTAAGTTTTCCATTTCCATTTCCACCAAAGGTTAACTAAGGGAACTAACAAAATAAAGTTCTTTCTGCTTCTACAGGAGTTAATCTGTTAACACAAGTAATATCCTATATTTAGCGTTTAAACTACAAAGAAAAAAAAAATTAATACAAGTGACAATTATTCTATTTGGCACTAAATTATACTAATAATAAAACGTAACATATGTCTAATGGCCAAAGTTCCAAATTAGCAGGCCTGATAAAGAAATTGAAAAAGGAACGAACCCACATTCGGGAAGAACCCTCTGCACCACACAGGCCAGGTTTTTTCCCCAAATTTTTCTTTCACGCCACCTTTTTTCCAATCTCTTACCTGGAGTCTACTAGCCTCGAACCCAGTGCCCTCTGGGTCAGGATCTTCCAGGGCGCGATACATTTCCTGCTTCTCGCCTCGGTTCAATCCGTTCTTATGCCAAGAATTCGCCGGCTTCGCTCCGTGGAGGCGGGCGGGGTTACTCGATAATAAATTTAAAAATAAGAAAATGTCCACCACGCTGTTTATATACACGGAAACATCGAACCGAAAAGAAAAAGAAATAAAAAAAGAAATAAAATTCAATAACCGTAAAATTAACTTAAAGAACACAATACAAACAAAAATAACATATTTATTCCAACAGAAAACTAAAATATTAGACATAGATTAATCTTAATTCTCTTAACATTTTAACAAACTTACACATTAAATGGACCTAAATTATTTTAAAATCTTAAACATTCCGTAAAACTAAACTTTCCTGGGAACCAGTGTCCTGATATGCTTCTTTTCCAGGCGAATGAAATTGAGTAGGTCCACGATCGCCTTGGTTGATCCATGAATTGATGATTTTCTATGATCCGGCCCGGAATAGGAATATCTGTCTTGTCTCTCTCTCTCTCTTTCTCTCTCTCTCTTTTTCCCCCCACTGCCCTCTCCAACTCCTATCCTAGGCCATCTTTGATTGAACCATCGCCAACCCCGGCCTCATAGGCACTACAATCTAGGAGGCATCTCTGGCCAAATAATAATAATATATTTATACTATGTTACGAATACTATTAATATTCATTATTTTAAATTTTATCAATTTTTTTCCTTTGTGAAGAAAAAAAGAATGTAATATCACAGAGAAATATTCCTAAGAAATTGACAAAATACACGGGAAACTGCAACGCCTTTGTCCACTGTTGGTAAACCATAAATAAGGCCGATTCTTCTTTACAATAATGCCAGGCCAGGTGTGGCTAACTAAGCTGAAACTTAAAGGATATATAAGCTTCTATATTTACCCGACCTCTCGCCTACAGACTTAAATATTTTTTTTTGAAGGATTTTGATCACTTCTTGAGGGAATTTTTAGAGAACGCAGCGAAGCCAAAAATTCCTTCCAAGACTTCACTGTAAGTTAAAATAAAGATTTTTATGCCGGTGGAAGGCTTGTTGCATGTTTATTATTTTATAAAAATTATAAATAAATTTTCTTTTATGACTTTGAACCGGATAAGGAATAAATTTAAAAAGCAAATTAAATTAATTTTAACACACTTGGGCGCCAGGCATAAGCCAAAGAAATGAGAAAGAGAAAAGCACCACCACCACCTTTGACAAGCCAGCAGGCAAGAAAAAGGAAAGTAGAAAATAACAAAATAAAGTAATAAATAAGGCAAGGTATAATTTACAAAGTGTACAAGCCTCCATAAGCGGTAGTGGAGTGGTCCTGGACTGTCCAGTCTCCAGGTGGCGACAGTTAAGCCTTGCTGGGTCCTTTGCTCGGTCAAGTGGGGAGAGCCGAGGCTTGGTTGGTTTACTACACCTCTTTGACTGCCTTTTCAAAACCTGCATTTTGTACCGGCCAAATATCTTTGTTAATTAAATTACCAAACAAACGCAGGACAATTCGTTTTTCTTAACGTCGCAATACACAATTCACATCATTTCCAATATTACATTGCTATGAATTTCAAGTCATATTTTTTCTATCTATATTCTTACAAGTGGTGAGGGGATGAAAAAGTTAAATGAACGTTTGAAATGTGTTTTAATTTAGATTTATTACATTATACAGTGCTTTCTCAATAATCCAAACAAATTACTGTGGGGAGGGGTATTCAGATCACTGAAAAATTCAGATTACAGAGGATGGATAAAAAATACGCTTCATCATACAGAAAAAAAATGCTGCGTAAAAAATATTACACTAGACACAAAGCTAATTAGAGTACATATATACCATCAATTTCATCAGTTTTTTGTTGCTTTTTTTCTATTTTCTCATTTTTAAGCAGAAAGTATATACGTCACACAAGAAAAAATGTAGGCTGATCTTTTTATGTTTTAGTAGTAAATGCCAGCATAAGAAAATCGCGAAAATTCAAAGTTCAAGCTGTCTTTCGTATGACCTCTCTAACTCTCGCCCCACTCACTTTCTTCTCTCTCTCTCTCTCTCTCTCTCTCTCTCTCTCTCTCTTAATTTTTATTTAGTTATTACTATTGTGCCACCTTCAGCTTAATTTTTTAAAATTTTAAATATATACATATGACCATCTAGAAGCGCATGTAAGTTAAAAGAACGAAAATTGTAAAATGTAAAAAAGAAAGGTCAAATTGATCTAACTCTGAAAGATTTTTCAAAATAAATTGTTAAGTCAAAGTAAATTTCTCCCTCTCTCATTCTCACTCTTACTCATGATTATCTCTTACACTCATTTTCCACTCATTCATAAACTTTCTCTCTCTCACTTTCTCATGATTTTCTCTTACGCTCATTCAATCACTCACTTTTCACTCATTCGTAAATTCTTCCTCTCTCTCTTTCTTGTGATTTTCTCTTACACTCATTCAATCACTCACTTTTCATTCATTCATAAATTCTTCCTCTCTCTCTTCCTTGTGATTATGTCTTACATTCACTCACTTTTCCGCTTTTCACTCGTTCATAATTTCTCTCTCTCTCTCTCTCTCTCTCTCTCTCTCTCCCTCTCTCTCTCCCTCCCTCCCTCTCCCTCTTTTTTTTTGCTCCCTCCCCTCTAAGTATCGTTTCCTTTAAAATGATCACTTCTTGACCTTTTTTTTCCTCTTCAGGGATTATAGAGAGAGAGCACTGTATATGTGTATTTATGCTATTATTACTTACAAATAATAAAGCGAAATAATATAATGGGTGTAACTGACTAACCTAACTAACGAAGGTCTTCTATGAGAAAATGATGCTTTTTTTTTAAATGCCTGTGTCATAATATTTCTTTGGATATTTATTTTTCTGGGGTGTATGTAAAGGTCTGCATGATGGAAAATGGTTCTATCATTTCCTTCCGTGCATCTTTCTAACTCTTGGTACTTTCCATGCCTAATCATACCCTAGATAATCTTATTCTGTGGTCAATGTCCCTACGTTCAATTATTTTCTACTAGTAAAGCTGTTCGTACTTGGTTGTGGGATGTGATTATAGAAAAAAAAAGGTTTTTAACCAAAGAAAAATAAATCACCAGGTTTCGTCATGTAGTGTCAAATTTTGACAACAGGAGGATTGTCCAATTTCAATTAAAGGAATTAGTACGGAAATAACCCAAAATAAGTCCTTTTTGTTTCTTATCACAATGATTAAAATTCTGACCTGAGCACATTATATTCTACCCTTATTAGTTATAATTGGTCAAAGCTTGTAATTGAATTGAAAGAAAAATGTTTGATCACCTTGCTCTCAACAGGCGGAGGGATAAATCGTGAAAAAATGTTGCGCCACGTGAAGGTGGCTCATTTGAAAGAGATGGATGAGCCCACAGAAACAGCGCTAAGCAGAGTAAGCCATATTCAAGATCAACCCTCTGGAATTGCTAGTGGAACTGATGGAACTCAAATTTCTGTGGTCAAAGCATGGCCGATGTGATTAAGCTTGCATGTTATAAGCCTAACCTCCAAGTTATTTGCAAAATAGAATTTAAGTTTAAAATATTTTTAAATTTGTCTACATTTAGAACAAAAGTTTAGCTTAATTTTTAGCGAATTATTTATATGCATAGAACGTGTTTGTATATTTGGTATATTGTATATACATATAAACAGACACTTATATGTATGTTAACAGTAGAATTTATATAAAGCATGATTGTATTTATGGAAATTTATTGGTTACTGTTGGCTGTATTTTTACATTTTAGTTCCTATTTTATTTAAATATTTTTATATCAATTATTTTTGTTATTAGTTTGTTAGGTACAAAGTTTAAAAAAAAGTTTAGTTTTTAAATGGTTTATATGTACATATATGTCAATATTATGTGTCATGCATTGAACTGAAAGTAATATTTGAAGAAAAAAAAAAATTGGCATTCTACTTATTTAATGGGTTTATTAAGTTTTTTGAGGCCGTCCATGCTTGTATTGATTATTTTTGGAAAAATTTTAATTTATAATTTGCATATGTATGAGCGTAGTGACAACTTCCATACATCTGCATGGATTCCATGATTGCTTACTTAAAAAGAAGAAGAGAGAGAGAAAAAAAAAGTGCCTTACTAAAAATAAAAAGTAAGTAAATGTAGCGTCGCATTTTGTAAACCAGTTCAAGTCTGATTTTATGTTTTAAAATTATACACATTTACATTATTAAACTATTATATTCATTCATTTAAAAGGAAAAAAATAAAAACAATAATTAATAAATATTTCTATGTATATCTTCTCCCTTCATTTCTCCAAGCGAAAAAACATAAAATGGAATTATTAGTTTTTACATTGAATTTGCATGCATTTTTCAATTTTTAATATGCATGATTAATACATTTATGACGATAAATTCATATTTTTATATTAATTTATTTATAAAATGTTCCGGCCAGACTCCCTGGCCTTACTGTAATTGAAATGGTAATGAATATAATCTGCAGGGTCAAAAACACTTTGTGTGTACATTTTATTATCAAAAATGAATTTTTTTCTATTGCGAATTTTTGAAAATATATATATTAAATGGGTGTCAATGGTTGCTGGATTAGAACCCAACTTATAATCCTTATTTTGTTTCAAATATACAAACACCCACAATGGTTCGTACAACGTTAGTTATTAATTAAATTTGAAATTTTCCACGCATGTTACAAGCTGAGAAAATTGGTCGTAAACCCGTTAAAAATAAACAAAAATCTTTTGACCCTGTCTATTCACGATTTCCATTTCGTTTACTGTAAGATGGCAGTCTTGCCTCAACGTTAAAGACAACCTTGTGTAATGTGTTATCATAAAAATTAATATGATGTATTCGTTTGATTCGAATTAACTTATTTGTCTCTGCAACTTTTATCGTAAATGTATTTTGAGCCTCGATACTTTTAAAAATTTCGTCCATAGTCCTAACGCCTAGACTATGGACGAAATGTATGAATGTAGGAATCACAGTCTGATTTGAAATGCATTTACAATACAAGGAGGAGAAAATTAAGTCTCATTACTTCAAATAGAACTCCGCATAATTAATGGAGCAGCGCCAACGAGCACAAATGGACTAGGATCGACAAAGAACAAGATAACAGTGCAGTCTCGTTAATCCAAATTTGGGCCAATCCGATTTTCCTCTCTTCACCTTCTCTACATAATCGTAGCTGTTCATTATTCCCGATGATGATGTGATATTTCAGGGTGTCGTATACTGCGCCCTTTAAGAGCTATTGTATCCCCCGTTCTCTGCCTAAAGCACATCGGTGAGTCCTAATTCATCAAGAAACTTGATTAGCAGGCCCAGTTTCAGTGGTTGAAGGTCTCTGCATGGCCGCATTATACACCCAAAAACATTTCCTCCTGCGGGCTAATGTAGGTCAGCAGTTTGTTAGTAAATGTGTTTGTGTCTCTTCTGCCTCTTTGCAGAATCCGCATGTGCCATCTTGCATTGTTCCAATTTTCTTTAAGTGTTAGGTTTCACAGTCTTCCTTTGATACATTCTGTGATTTTTTTTTTTCTTGCCAAAATTGGTTAGAAGATTCTTGGATTGTCTATGTCTAACGCGTGATTTTCATTGTTCCTTCGTTATCTTTTTGTCCTTCTGTCTGAGATATTCGTTAATAGTGTGGATTCCTATGCCACAGAAGGGTTCTGGTCCTATTCCTCTACCTGTAGTACGTAATTTAATTTTTTTTTTAGAAAACTCAGGGATTATTTGAGTGTGAGAGAAAAGAGGGAGAGAGAGAGAGGGAGAGAGAGAGAGAGAGAGAGAGAGAGAGAGAGAAATACCGAATGAAATAAATTCTCTAAACTTTTTATAGTCTAAGCTGGTCTTGGTCTTTTGTATGACTCCCTCTCATTTACCCACTCACTTAGGCTTTTTTTACTCATTCGCTCATTCGGTTAGATCTCTCATTTTCACTCACTTAGTCTCTTTCATCCACTTTCTTTCTCACTCGCTCATTCACTATTCCTCACTCAGTCTTTCTCTCACTTACTAATTCTCGCTCTCAATCACTTAGTCTGTTTTTTCTCACTTGCTCGTTCACTTAGATCTTTCATTTTCACTCACTTACTAATTCTCGCTCTCAATCATTTAGTCTCTTTCTTTCTCACTCGCTCATTCACTTAATCTCTCTTACTCTCATTTTCACTCACTTTCGTTCTCTCTCACTCACTTAGTCTCTCTTTCACCAACTTTCTTTCTCACTCACTCATTCACTTAGATCTCTATTCCTCACTCAGTCTTTCTCTCGTTTTCTCTCACTTACATTCTCTCTCTCACTCACTTAGTCTCCTTTTTCTCACTTGCTCGTTCATTTAGACTCTCTCATTTTCACTCACTTACTCATTCTCTCTCTTTCTCACTTGTTCATTCACTTAGATCTTTCATTTTCACTCACTTACTAATTCTTCCTCTCAATCATTTAGGCTCTTCCTTTCTCACTCGCTCATTCACTTAATCTCTCACTCACTCAATTAGTCTCTCTTTTTCTCACTTGCTCATTCACTTAGATCTCTCCCTTATTTTTAATCACTTTCTCTCTCTCTCTCTCTCTCTCTCTCTCTCTCTCTCTCTCTCTCTCTCTCTCTCTCTCTCTCACACACACACACACACACAC
>CM077114.1:11121657-11182388 GCA_039619505.1 Cimex hemipterus | reverse complement strand
GAGAGAGAGAGAGAGAGAGAGAGAGAGAGAGAGAGAGAGAGAGAGGAGAAAATGAGAGAGTAAACGTATGCTTGTGGAGAAAAAATGAAAGAAAAAGTGATGAGGGAGTATAAGAGAGATGATTGGAGACTGAGAAAGAGAAGGAATCTGTAGCTAATAAATTTACACGGCGCTGAGATCATCAGTTTTGCAACAACGGCGGGTCATGAAGGTTTAGCATAATCGTACAGCCGTGAATGGATTCGAAGAGAGAGAACCAAAGAAAAACCTATACTAGGTTCCCTTAAGGACAACATTCAACAATACAAAAATATAAAACGGCATCTGACCGATAGAACAAAAATTCAAAATGGAATGAGTAAAAATAGTCAAACCAATAAAAGTCAAAACTGGGGGATGCACCTCTTATAGCCATTTTCCACTTACATAAAGTTGACGACTTGTCAAAAAACGGGATTTACAAACTTAATTGTAGAAAGTCTTGTGTGTCAAGCTGAAGAACACTCTAGAATTCAACTTCAGCAGGTTAATGTTTGTTTTTTGTTAAATAATGTATATCAGCAAAGCTAGAAACGTTAATGAAATAAGCACATTGTAGATATTGTTTATATATTGTTGTTTAATGTAATAATCAACTAGATTTGCTTTTACCTTCATATTTAGATTTGGACGTGTGTCAAAGGATCTTTTTGTTTTCTAAATCGGAATTACAAAGTCTTCTGTAAATTTAACAAACTCCTTTTTGATGTATTAAAAACATTGGTTATATTATTTTTGTGTGTGCTTATACTTGTGCTTGTTTCGCCAGCTTCTTAATATTTGCTTGCGTAATCGATATGGTGTGCTAACGCTTAAAAGGCCGGCATACTTCTCGACTCTCTTACGACCGACTTTTCCTGTTTATCTAGACCATCCTCAAGGGTAAAAAAAACAAGTTGGATATTAAATGTATAGGACAAATCGGCAGAGAAGTTTAAACTTAACGGACACCTGCTCAAATCGAACAAATTCTCTGAAATCCTGAATGAAAGCACGATTAAAATTTAAATAAAAGAGTGTTATACAATTTGGGAACTACCCATAATTGCTCCTAGAAAGCCAGACTTGCTCTCGTAGGCCTGGATTCTCTGGAGGATAGAAGAGCATTGGCTTCAGTTGTGTTTCTGTGGAAGATCTTAAATAATTTTATTGACTCCTCGAAGATATTGTCTTGTATTGGCTTTAGGGTTCCCCGGCGACAAATACGGACCCATGAATTGTTGGTACTTCACAGCACAGGACCAAATACGGACATTACTATCTATCAGTACGGACCCTTTCTCCTCGTCACTTCAGATCTTTAAAAAAATATTAAACGTGCTTTAAAGGGGTTTATTTATTACTTTTATTGTGTAATTTATTAATCTATTTATAATATTGATTTTTTGTTAAAAATGTGCTTCTTTGCTGTTATTTTTACTGCTATTATTTTAATACCCTTTTTTTTAGTATTTTATATAATAACGTTTGTTTTGTTGTGTTACTTGACTGCCCTATGCTTGGGTACGTAACCTGTTTGGACTGTAAATAAATAAATAAATACATAAATTTCAACAAATGGGGGAATTAGGTCGGTTTGAGAAATTGTAATTAAAAAAAAAAAAATGTAAAATTGAACATAGAGATAAATGGATATAATAAGTAATAGAATAGATTTTGATTTGACACATATTTTAAAAGATTATCCTAAATAAAATTTACGAAATAATCATTGCAGCCATCTTCGCCCCCTGAAAAAGCGTGCAAGGGTTTTGCAAATTCCTGCAAGCGAAAAAATACCCTATTTGCTTTGTGAATAAAACTTTATTTTCAAAAAACAGCAAATAAATATTAACAATATTCCATTTGGCTCGAGTAGTATATAAAAAAATATCAAAAGCTAAAGAAATAATTAATTTTTTACTGTTTAACTATTACTAGTTTTTTTTTGTTTTTAAACTGTAAAACAATTAACATTTTGGAATCCGTTTTTTGCATAATCTAATATTTCTCTGAACCGATTTTGAAATACTTTTCACAATTTTACATAAAATCGAATGCACTTAATGAATCTGAAAATGAAAAAGTTGTTTACCATTGGAAAAGAAAACTTTGATTTTCAAACTTTTTTTAAGAAATTGAACAAAAAAAAAAAAAAGTGCGATATATAAAAGTAGAGCTTAAACTTTTTTTTCCCGAGTCAGGTAGTTTTTGAGAAAACCAGGAGGTACAATAGTAAAAGTTAACACCCTGTATATTCATTAGTTATGTAACTTATATATTTATTATATGCAAATATATCAAAATTATTGTAGGTGTATAAAAAAGTTGTTAAAAAAATAATTTATATGACAATTTCGCTTATTTGGAACCGCTTGATTACATTGAATTAACTGAAAAGAAAAAATTAAAAAAGAAGCACTGTTTCCCTTCAACAAGAAAAATTTCAAAATATAAATAATTTAACATCTGTCTTTTCTCACAACACACACACACATCACACACCGAACACACAACTTTTCAAAATGATATAAGCCACCCCGTTTTCTCTTAGTATTCAGAGCGCAAAGGTCACATTTCAACCGTGCAGATGTAGCCAAATTCAGAGCAATGGATCCGTACCAAGAATATCTCATACGTGAGATGCAGCGCTTGACAAACAGGTTGCTTGCGTGAGTACCGAAATCGTTTTTAATATCCTATCAAAGAATCAATCATTCACCAATACAAAATTTCTTGAAAATTGGCCCAGTCGTAAAAGGATTTTTGGCATTTCATAACAAAATTTTCTTTAATAGATTGTCATAAAAATGTAGAATAATTGAAATTATATTGGATATGCTGCTGCTCACTTAGATTTTAATGATCAGTTAGTAAGGTTGTTGATACTTTACGTATTTGTAGATGTCAAGAAGAAGTGTGGAGAAGAAGAACAAAAGCGAGTCTGACATGTCCTCCGTATCAACCACGTGCACCATGTCCAACGTCCTATTGTCTCCCTAGTCCTGCCAATCGTTTCTACAATTGTAATCGTCCTGGATGTGCTTGTACCACACGTTCCGTTAGCTGTCTTTCTACACAATTGACTCCTTTCCAGTCGCAATCCATGCTGCGTAACAAAGCCGTTTTGCTCCCGGCAGAACTTACAAAGTACGAACAGAGGATAGAGAAAAATACACCGAAGGCGAGTTATCAGACGGAGTCGAAAGAATCCGATAAAATAATACTATCTCAAAGAGAAAGCCCGTTTGAATCGACGAATCGTCTGACGAATATGCAGACCGAGCCATCGATCAGCCCAACAGATAGCATCGCATTGCATTTAACTGCCCATTTTCCAAATCAAAATCAGAAATACAACCCTCTGACTAAATACAATCCTGCATCTAGTATTATGTCTACGGCAAACCACCGAGGAACGATATTCCAACATTACATGCCTCTAGAAACTAGCAGGTTGTATAAAACATTGAATATGTCTTTAGGTAATATGAAAGCACAGCAGTTCAAAAAACAAACAGCTTCAAATCCAACAATGCAACAATCAAATAAAATTCCAGTAATGCCAACCTATGAGTATAAAGAGCAGCAGCATAATAGTAAATTAGTCATCTTACCGGTTAACATAACTTCAGAGAATAAGAATATACGGGTGCCAAAAGATGGCGACACGGCGAAAAAGAAAGTTAATAAAATGGTTGTAATGCCGAGCCATCATTCGATGAAAACGTTAAAGCAAGAGCCGAAAGAAATTGTTGGAAAGTCGAAAATAATAAATCAACAGAGGCCGAGACCAAACCCGCCCACGAAATTGTGGCAAAAGTGCAACGAAGCAAAAACTCGTCCCAAATCTAATATCGCCACACATTTTGTAGCTACATCGCCGAGTGTGCCATCGGCACATCCAACGAAAACCCAGTTGTCCCTAGCGCCATCTTTTCTGACTAGGGAGATTAAAAAACACGACTGTCTCTGTATGCCTCCCAGAGAGAAGGATGTAATTTCAAGGCCTCAATCGAGCCGCACGAGAAAAAATAAGGAAACAATTTTGCCAAATTACCCTACACTCCCTAAACTTGGTACGAGTCTAAACCACCTCCCCCAAGACTGTCTCAATCAGCAATCATGTCAAAGCCAACAATCAAAGCGTGCGAGTTCCAAAGCAATTGAAACGTCAAATAAGGGTCAAAATTTCCAACAGAGTCAAGTGACATTTAATTCCAGTTCGGATAATATTTATAAAAGCAGTCAACAAACGGTAGGCCAATTGAAACCGAGGCCAAAGAGCTACCACGGTCCTAAAAAACAACCAGTCATTATTAAACAACGTCCAAAGACCAATGCTGCCTCGAATCAAGGAAGGGCGCGGCCGAAATCACACGCGATCAACTCAATGCAAACGTTGGTGTACGAGGATTCGCAGAAAATAAGAACTGCTACCTCAAATCAGACTCTGATGAGGTTTCCTAGCTCAAAGAAAATAGCCAGTTCTCAAAAAGTCATAGCGTATAAATCGTAACAAAAAATCTCGACCTAAAAAACCTGGTACGATCAAAATCTCAAGGCAGAAATTTCAAAACAGGCCCTAAACAGTTTGCTAGGACTAAAACGAAGTAGTCACCACTGAAAATCACAACACAACTAAAGTATAGAAATAAAAACACATTACCACTTTTATTAAATACAATAATTAATTAATATAAAATAATAATATTAAATAAACTATATTTTGGTTGAAATTTTCACCAGACAAATTTTAATCAAAATTCAAAAATCAGTTTAACAATCCCTTAAGATAATCGACCATCGAGTTTAATGCTCTATTATTGATTTACATTTATTGATGAATGAAGATCAAAATGCCAAAAAATTACACTTACTTAAAAATATTAAAGAATAAGCAAATTAACAAGCAAAAGAAAACGTGAATATGACAAATGTTTTATGTTGAATTATGAGATTTTTTTTTTTTCGATGAGCAAAATGTAGTTTTGTCATTATTGGTCACTTTAGTCTGCCCATATTCACTGGTTTGGTCTGTCAGGCCGTGGTAGGGCTCGGTCAAGTTTTTTTTTTTACATAGTTTTATTATTTGAGAAAAAAACTTTTCAAAAATTGCTAGATTTCCTCTGTGTTCAGCGGGAAGAATCTGCCAGATGACTGCATTTTCCCCACCTTCGATGATGTCGAGTTTTTGTTTATAAAATAAACTTAAAGAGAATATTTTGAAAAAAAAAAAAAAATCACCCAGGTCCAACAATGGCCCGACAGGCCAACCCAGCAAGTGTAGGCAGACCAAAAGTGACCAATAACAATGAAATTAAATTGTATTTGAGTTTATGTATGTACATGTTCGTAAATAGTCAAATGTTAAACCTTTATTAAGAACAGGAGTTTGAAATCGTCAGAAAATTTAAAATTCTTAAAGGGAAAAGAATGTTTTTTAAGGGCCTTATGAACTTTCATTTAAGCCAAGGAAGATGATATGTGTTGCATTTTTTTTTTTTTTTTTTTTTTTTTTTTTGGGGGGGGTCACGTGAAAAAATAGGACAGGGGCAACAGTGGGAATTGAACCCAATGATCTAAATCTGAGGGTCTATCATACTGACCAGTCAGCTACTGCATTTCCATAGAAAAACTTTGATAAAATAATTCCTAAATAATAGATCTATTATTGTCCCATCTATTAAAAATATTACTGATCAAGGTAACGACAAATTATTGTTAAAAATATCCAGATTTTTTATAAGGTCAATATTTTAAGAAGTAACATGAAAATCATTTTTTTTTTTTAAAAGGTTCAAAGTTTTTTTTTTATAGGAAAAACGTTTGTTTCTTATTATTTTTCTTTTTTTGGTGAATCGTTGAAATGACTTTGTTTTAATTGAAACATGAATGCGCCGTTATTTACCGATATGAATGTTATTTACTGTGTGCGATTCTTGAAATTTTAGTTTAGAAAAGTCGGCGTCGCTCAGAAACGTCCCGACGAAAGATTGGTCAGCGGTAAAACACAAAGTGGATTGTCATCAATCCCGCAAGCTCCTCCGACGGCCCAGAGTGGAGAAATTACCGCCGAAAATCCATTTGCAAAACTATAACAATATGGTTCTGAAAAAAAATTATCCCCAACGCAACAGCTATACCGTTCCGGACAGTCAGAGCTTTCCAAGCAACGTGAACTTCCAAAATATCAACAACGTACAGAACAACGATAGCCGGGTGGATGACTATCAGACGAGCCCTACCCGCAAGCACAACCAGAAGACCCACAACAAAAGCAACCCAAACAAAAACAACTACAACAAAAGCAACTACAACAAAAACAATTACAACCAAAACAATTACAACAAAAACAACCAATTGCAAAATGATGCGCTCGAGGGGTTGTGTGGAGAAATCAAATCTCTCATAACTCAAGTTGTAAATGGAGGTCAAAACAACCCACCGCTCAATACTGTAAGATTGTTATAAATCGTAAATTCATTAAAGAAATTGCAATAATCAAACATTTCAGATACATGCGCCTGGTTATGCTACGCCTCGTTCGTATTACGAAAGAGATAACTATCCTTCTCGTAATCCGAGTCTATTAACGCCTGCCGCTTCTAATCTGCGGTACAGACACTGCAATCATTGTGTTGACGAAGAGCCTTTTAACCCTTGTCATTCCTTTCACGATAGGTAATTTTAAAAAAATTAAAGTGTTTAATAAAAAAAATAAAAAAATAAAAATACCATCAATGAAAATATAGACCGAACAGCCTCAAGACTGAATTTTTATACGTGAGACAAACACCAATGGACGGGTTAAATAACTGCGATAATCAACCGTATAGATACAATCAGGCTGCCGGGATAATAAAGTGATGTTCAATGGAACGAAGATAAAGCGTAATAAATATTTTTCTATATATTTATAAACTGAGATAAAAATATTTTCATTTTGTGTTCACAGTTTCCGTAATAAAGAAATGTAATTTGAAAAAAATGAAATTTCCATGCGACTCCGATGCTCAACCAAAAACTCAGATTGCGAACAAAGTAACTCGGTTGCAATTGCCGATTTAATTATTTTAATAATTAACTTTTTTAATTTAGGCTACGCTTTGTTGAACAATCTCAAACTGAGGAGAAATGTGAATACAGCGTTCGAAAGAAGTGCAACTAGAAGAAATACTGAGAGAAAACGGGATGGTTTTGAAAAAAGTGTGAATCTATAAATAAAACTTTTTAAAAATTTCCATTTATGTTTATACTTAAGCGTTGCTGGTAGTCTGTATTAAAATGAATAAAATCTAGTTGATAAATATTCAATTGTACATTAAAAAAAAAAAAGAAAAAAAAAAGAAGACATACGCGGACTATCTGGGGCAAAAGGAAGGTCAAAGACACACCCTGTGCTTAGTACTATAGTTTATATTATATTTAGAGTGAATTATTTGTTATTTCAAGTGGTTAGTAGTTTGCTTCCAGTTGTTTTTGGATCTATAGTAAGCACGGGTACTCCGGACCTCCCCGTTATATGAGCGAATAAATGTTGAACACGTTCCAAAAATTTTGAGTTTAAATTTGACCGAGAAGTTGAAATTTTGAAAGAACAATTCTGTTTTAAATTTTCTATAATCTTATCAGGAAAAAACCGTTTTTGGTATGTCAATACATAATCTTTTTAACGGCAAGATAAAATGCGTAATTCTTTTCATAATTTTACTTTATGATGCTTGATCGTTCGTGTATATGATTTATTGAAAAAAAAAAAAAAAAAAAAATTAACACTTGATACTAGATTGCAGCATCAGCTGTTAAAAAATAAACTCAAAAAGTTTTATGCGATGTTTTACAATTGGAAGTTGGCCTTGTTAAATGAAAAAAAGACGGTTTTCTGGTTGTTCGATGAGAAGAAGAGATTTCAAGTAACACCGGGGGATTTTTACATGCCGTGCATGGGACAAAAGATCCGTGAAAAATTACTCTTCGTCAATTTTAAAACGGGTTCAAAATATATTTTCAGAGTACATATTTCCTTTTTCACTATCATATGTTCAAATATCATGTAAACAAGAAACTCAAGACTTCACAAGCTATTTTTTGAATGTAAAAAAGTCAAAATTTTACATTTTCTCCTGGCGGATGTAACTTTAAAGCTGCAGTGGACTTTGTAATATTACAGTGTGAGTTTCTGTTTTAACGGACCGACATCGGCTATTAGGACGGAATTAGGTAGGGAGACGTGTTGTACAACTGCCAATTTGATTTGCGTTTAACGATCGACTAAATTTTGTAATTTTCACAACGCGAATAATCCTATTTCCAAATTTTTAGACGAGTTTTAAAGCCAGCAGCAGGAAAGAAAAAAAAATGACTTCGTAGTTCTACACTCATCTATCACAAAACTCTCATAAATAAAGTTTCCCTTGAATAAGTTGTAACTATTTTTCTCAGCCAGAAATAATCCATTGTTTTTGTTTAAAAAAAATTTCAAATTATCTTTAAGAACAGCGTACAAAAGAACAATTTTATATAAAATATTTATGAGTTATAATTTTATTTTACTACTAAAATTATTGGTTTTTTTAAAGTCATAGATGAATGAAAGAGACGAACGCCAACATGCGCCTTTTTTGTTTCACTCACCGTACTGAATAAAAATATTACAAACTGCAGCTATGGTAGGATGTAGTCCAACGCGCCAAGGAAATGACAACAAAGTTCATGACTTTAACTGCCAAAGGGTTAGTTAAAATAAAATAAAAAATTAAAAAATAAAAATACTAACGGATTTTATTTATGTTTCAGTTGAGACAGTATAACACAGGGTTTTGTTCTGCTTTAAAACTTTTGGAAGGCGATGTAAGGGCTGTTTACTGCGATTCGAGACAATGTGATGGAAAACCTCCGTTTTTTCCTGCACCAAATGTAAAATATAAAAAAAAATGATTGAATCAAAATAATTGATTTTATTTATTTATTTTTTTGTTTGTTTGTAGATAGAACTAAAACAGTTCTGTTTGTGCAAAACTTGTGCTTGCAATGGCCCTGCCACGCCGACTCCGGGGGACTACTGTCTCGTTAAAGCGTGCAACTGTTGCAACCCTTGCTGTTGGTGCCCTCCCAAGTGTATCTACATCCCACCTGTAGCAGACGGGTAAGGACAAAATTTCAACAATCAATTTTTTTTTTTTTTTTGCATCACTGTTTGTTAAAGGCCGCACGAGGTGAGAACCGAGTTCTTCTATTTGAAACAAGTCCCGAACGGGACAGACGAAGACGGGAATCAAAACTATTATTACTTCGAGGACGGCGGAGTTACGTACTTATGCCGCCCGAGGAACTCGAGGGGACAGTGGCTCAGGACTTGCCACCAAGCTTGTTAACGTTTAAAAATAATGAAATATAAAAAAAATTGTATTCATTGATGTCATTTATGGAAAAAAATTTGTTTACGATTAAAAATTATTTATCAGCATCTATATTGGCAACATTCTATAAAAAAAGGAAAAGAAGTCACAAGGAAACAAAAAATCCTATGGTACATGGATAGGCCAAAAACCAAAGAAAGAACAAGTCGGGAAATAACTCAAAATATGAGCAAATAAATTATTACGTGCTATAAATTCTTGTGCCATAGAAAATCATAACAATTAATTAAGGTTTTTAGTTGAGATAAAAAAATCAATGGCACGAGCGAAATTCAAACCCACGATCTTCAGCTAGATACACTGCTGCTCTACCACTTGAGCCATCATGACTCGATCCCCACCTTTTTGAATTTTCCCTCCTTTTTAATGTCATATAATCTATTTGATTCCGGGCGACATATGAAATGGCTAAAAAAAATAATACATTAAGGTCTCAAGTGGTAGAGCAGCGGCGTATCTAGCCAAAGGTCATGTGTTCGAATCCCACTCGTGCCATTGATTTTTTTATCTCAACTAAAAACATTAATCAATCGTAAGATTGGTTAAGCAGACCACAAAACTAGTGAATTATGCAAGAAAATCATAACGTTAAACAAATCCCTAATAAGATCAAAAAGCCGAGCAGCCCTCCTATGTATTAGATCAAGCAGTTAAACTGGCCAGAGCTTCAGTGACCAGACATCTCCAGATAAGGGGGGGGGGGACAAGAGACAATGCACTTAAGCAATAACGTAAAAAAATCTAAACAAACAAAATAAAAATCAATAGTAGCACAGAATTTACACTGATTGAAACTCCATCTCTGAATGGATCCATGAAAACAAAAGAAGTGGGTGAAATTCAGAGGGGTCTGCTAATACATTGCTAGAGGGTAAAGCTTATGGTTTCAATCTTTATCGAGATCATCTTCAGGGCCTGGGATTTACATTTAACAAATACATTTTGGATGTGGAAAAAAGTGAATTTATACAAAAGTAAAATATATTTTTTATATATTCAATTGAACCACCCTTGTTTTCTTTGTTTTATTCGACGAATTCAGATTTATTTCTTCAAATATTTTTGGTGGTTTATCAAATAATGTCCTTTAATCTATCTATTTTCTTATTGAATATGTTTTAGTACTTTTCTGAATATTCAACGTTATTTTGTGTCAATGTGTGCTTTTCTGTTTGTCTCCGTACCTTTTTGATTTTTTTAAAAAATATTTATTCAGTTTATGTAAATTAATTTTTTTTCATATGATTTTGTTTTAATATTTTTCCCCCACCATGTGTTAATTTGTCATTTGTTTTATGTGAAAGGAGTAGCTCAAGTTGTGCTGTGGTAATTTTTTATATTTTTCTCATTTTTCGCCTTTCTTTTTTAACTTTTGCAGCCTTAAATAATATTTTGTTGGATTATTATTAAGAACAATATTCAAATTAAATAAAGCCGAGACTTTTCATTTGG
Source organism: Cimex hemipterus (assembly GCA_039619505.1). Lineage (NCBI taxonomy): Eukaryota > Metazoa > Arthropoda > Insecta > Hemiptera > Cimicidae > Cimex > Cimex hemipterus. The sequence goes on along the minus strand of CM077114.1, from coordinate 11,171,496 downwards.
ATTACGGTCAATCATAAATATTTTTTAAAGAAAGACATCTTCATTTTTCCTAATTTTCCAATCCAAAATAAGATCCTTAATGTTTATGATAAATTTATGAAATGATAATATAACTCAGAGCGTTATTAAAGAAAATTTTCATATTTTGAAGAAAAAAAATTAAATTTTTATGCTAGAAATTTTCTTCAGAGTTGTACATCTCAATGATAGATTATTTTTATGTTTTAATGCGTTAACAATTATCGTGTTTTCTACAATTGTTTTAATGTATTGAAATGAAAGTTAATTGTTTTTTAAAGTTAAGGAGGAAGAAGAAAGGTACAATCCTAACTAGGAGCAAGACCGGCCCAAGATGTCAACCAACAAAATCAATAGCTCCTATTAGGAAACGTTACCTGGGCTGAATGAACTTTTAATCGACTTCAAACTATAAACAAGTCCTAGTCGAAACCGATCAAAACCAGCCATGGACGTCGATTGCGCTAAGGCATGTCAAACATTTTAAAAATAATTGAATAAGTTTTAAGGTTTATTCTCGTTTAGCTTATAAAATACAACCGTGGCCTCGCGTGTGCCGTGGACTGCTTAAGAACCGATGCACACTCTTTGATGAGTGATGCCCTCAGTGTTAAACCAGGGAGCAAGCCTCCGCTTTACGTAAGTTCAATTTTGTGCAAGGTTGTAGTCAAAATAATAAATCTATGTCACAGCCTAGGGAGAAGGCGTTTTTACTCGCAAAAAACTGCGCTTGTAATGGGCCGGCGACGCTTTCCTCCGGGAACTACATCTGTTTAAAATGTTGTAACAACCCGTGCTGTTGCTGTCCGAATAAACTCATGTACTGTCCTCCAGTGCCGGACGGGTAAGATTGTACAAAATCTAACGAATCCGACGTTTTGTTTCGTTTCGACGTTTTTTCATTCCAGGGACTGCAGAGTTAAAACGGATTTTTTCTACCTGAGACAAATGCCGAAAGGATGCACGGACTACACTGGAAAAGAAGAGTTCATCTACGCTCATGATCTCGGAACCGTTGAAATGTGCAGACCTCGAAATTCTTACGGTGAATGGACTAGGACTTGTCGATATTAACAATGAACACAGTACAATAAATAAATTTCTCCTAAATTGATTATTTATTTGGTATATCTAACAGTCTAGAAGATCGATCTTAAATTGGGATGAGAAGTTTTATAAATCTATTATTTAAAAACTTTATAGAAATGAATTTATTTCATTTCCAGATAAACCTGAACCAATTAATGCATAACAAACTCAGGAACTGTTAAACCTTTCAACATTACAGCTTACATCCATCCTCGAGATAATGCATTTTTATAGATTTAAAAAAAGGTTTTTAATATGTGATTAGGGATGAGGCCAAGGAATTATTTTACCCCTTATTGTATTTTTATAACGTTTAATACTATTAACTAATTATTGATTGATATAGGCTCAAATTTGTGTATGTAAAAACAGTGCATGCAGAGAATTGAGCTTACCGCTTTGCAGTACTCCAATTCCAGGTTTTGTGATTTTTAATGAATTTCTAGTAGGCCTTATCATCCATCTCGTGTTGGCAGTCCGGGGTCAGACTTCGGTCTTTATTCATCCAGCTGCAGGTGCAGTCAATAGGTTGATCGATTCATCACCCAACACATGCAGTTCCTAGATCTAAACCCATTTCGTTATTAATTTTTCTATTAACATAACATTTACTCAGGGTGGTGGATTTGATATTCCTCCATCACCCTTTGATTTAGCTAAAATAATTGAGGGTCAATGGGGTATGCTCTTTGATCAACCGTCTGACAATACTCTCACGCTTATAAATACATTCACATGCTCCTTTAAAAATTGTAACAGGGCACCCAGATCTCATATCAGGTGGCTCAACTGATCTAGTGATACACATCTAGCAACCTTTTTCTATGGGATTTGGTCCAAAAGTAAGTGGCTGTGTTAATCAGGTGACGATGTCTCTTCTTCCACAAATCAGAACCTCAGAGGGCCATCTTGACAGTTTCGTTTATCATGTTTTTCCCATTTTTTTCTTTTTTTTTTACAAGGGTTCGCAATTGCGGAGGTCATATAAACCTTCAGGGTGCCGGTGTTTTTGAAGAAAAGCCCATTTGTAAGTATGTCGGGTTCGAATGCAGGGCTGCTGGATTCGAACCCGGGACTTTTACCTTACAGTGATGAGCGTCGTGTCAAAGACTAAACATTGTAGCCACTGACTGCTGCTATTTTAGTATCGTGGGAGATCTGGGGGGTCGGGACATCCTGGCCTTAAGTGCCTCGTCCGCCTTTTCGTTATCATTTAGATCTTTCCAAGAATGAACAACACCCGCTTTTTTTCACAAGATGCTCAAGTACGTAAGCAATTCTTGTAAACACTACAATCGGGTGGGAGTGTACTGTACGCTGCATTTGCCATATCTTCTCCAGTCTGACCTGACTGTAAAGATGGGGCGAAAACCAGCATACCTCAACCTAAGTTCCAGGAACTTTTATATGACAAAAACATCTAACAATTATTTCTTGCCAATATTGTAACATATTTAGGTTTTTATTTGGAATTATATTTCAAAAGTTCAAAACCTCTTTTGTCATTAAATTTTTTTTGTTTTAAATATAACTTTATTTAAACTTTTGTACGTGGCACTGTATAGTTTGGGCATAATGTTTAACGGCATCAAACTTCTTGGATCTTTAAGCTCAGCAGCTTCCCCCCCATTAATTATTTAGACATGATTTAATCTAATTTTTTAAATGTATTTGTATTGCATTCTTTTTTTTTGGGGGGGGGAGGTGTATTGTGAAAAAAAGGCCAGAGGCCATGGCGGGAATCGAACCCATGATCACGGTGTCTACGAGTCACTCGGCTAACATGGCCCCCCCTAAATCTAATTTAATCTCAGTTTATCACAGTTAATTATAGTTAGTTATCGTGGTGTGGACATGCAGGAGGTAGGTGGTCCGGTATTCCTTGGATTTCTGTGTTTGGGTGGGACTGGACCGCGCTAAACATCTTCCGGTAGGCTGTCTCTCAGTGCGTAGTCCATTAGAGGAATGACCAGGTCTCGGTGCAGTGCGGTATTTTGCACGAGGGGGCTCCAGTTAAAATCCGTAAGGCCCTGTTTTGAAATGTCTGGATTCTCTTAATTTGGCTGTTTGGTGCTGAGGCCCAAACACCAGAGCCATATAGCCATATGTATATATTAGTCTTTTGTTGTTTAGACTGGCAGTTGGGCTCTTAAGTAGTGGTTTGAGGTCAATTAGTCTGCATCATGATCTCTTATGTGTTGATGCCAAATCATCCACCAGTCAAGAGTAACACCCAGATATTTTGTGTGTCGATTCACTGATATTCTTATTTAGTACCAGTTGATGTTCATTGGCTTTTTTCAGATAAGTGAACTGGACTAATTTTGATTTATCTGGGTTTAGCTTGACTTTCCACTGGGTCAGTGACTTGTTTGGCCGTCTGTTGTACCTCTGCGCTGGTTTCCCCTGTGCTCAATATAGCCACTTCAGCAAAAAGTGCCGTCTTGACTGTTCCTGGGATTTGGGATGAGAAGTCACTCACGCTCACCAAATAGAGTAGAGGCCCCACAATGCTGCCTTGTGAGACACCAGCAAATATGGGCTTTAGGTCAGAAACGCCATCCTTTACTTTGACATAGAAAGTTTTTTTTCCGACAGTCGATAGTAGGTGTCCTGCTGTCTTTTATTTTTGCTAATACCCTGTCAAAAGCTTTCTCTGTGTCAAGACAATAACTCCAGCACGACTTTTTTTACATTCAAAGGCATCGAGGATGTTGTCAATTACCCTCTGGAGCTGTGGGCAGGAGTGTCCTTCTTGGAAAACAAATTGATGATATAGGATCAGTGGCTTCAGGTATTTCATGAGGGTCGGGAGAATTAGCCGTTCAAAAATTTTAGCAACAAATTCTAAATCAACTTTCCACTTGGAGGGAAAATAAGCAGTCCTGAGCATGTTTGCGTGAACTGTACAGTGTTTTCCTTGATATGTTAAAATGTTTGTGTAACTATAATTGAACTATAATTGCTATAATGAGAATGATGATAGTAATGATGATGATGATGCTGATCAATCTTTCCCTGAGAGCTTTCAAAGTTACATAATTTTTCAATTAAAATCAACAACTATACTGGAAACTGAGGTGCATTTTGTAGTAATTTAAATCCTACTGCTTTAATTAACAGTAGAAATGTTCGAATTGGTCTTTAAAATATTTTTCCCTTGTTTTAAGACTATTAAATAAAATTAATTGTGATATAATAATTAATGTAGCATTTGCAATGAAATCACCTGGCATGTAGAAAAGAGTTATTTTTAACAAGTTTCATGTCCACACTTTACACATACACACACACACGACACAAAAACACACCATAAAACTGCATAGTGCAAATAATGTCTAATGATTGCGACCTTCTAAATGAATTGAAATGTTTGGTAGCTATATTAGACTGGTAAGTAAGAAATTTGATTTTTAAGTTTTTTTTTCTTGTAATGTAAGTGATGTTTTCATTAATCATGGTAAAAAATAAATTTTTCAGCAATAGACCTGGACCAAGGTGTATTCCTTGCCCTCCTTGCCCACCACCATCGTTTTATCCCTGTAATCCCTGTGTACCGAGTGGCCCACCAATGTGCAGTCCTTGCCCACCCATATGCCCACCACCTTGTGGTCCATGCGGGCCATGCGGGCCTTGCCCATCGCCGTGCGGTCCATGTGGTCCGTGCGGCCCTTGCCCGATGCCATGTGGACCTTGTGGCCCATGTGGGCCATGCGGCCCTTGTGGCCCTTGCCCGATGCCATGCGGCCCTTGCGGCCCTTGTGGCCCTTGTGGTCCTTGTGGCCCTTGCCCAATGCCATGTGGACCTTGTGGCCCTTGCGGACCTTGTGGGCCATGTGGACCTTGTGGGCCGTGTGGACCATGTGGGCCATGCGGGCCATGTGGACCTTGCCCACCTACTGTGTGTATGCCATGCCCCCCATGCCCACCCCCATGTCCTCCTTGTTCACCCTGTCCTCCAATATGTAATCCTATTTGTATGCCTTGTATGCCATGCCCTCCAAGAAGATCCATGTCTTGCGACAACATGTACAGCAACGGAAAAAATGGAAATGGTAGGAGATCTCAATCCATGAGCAGGGCCATAGACGAAAAACGAAATGGCCTTCAAGGTAAGACGTTTACTCCTGCAGAGTACGCAGACCCACTGGCTAATTATTACAATAATTACGCCGATGTGCCTCAATTCAAAAACATCCCGATTGAATTATTCAATATAGCATCATTAGGGAATGGCAATGGAAGAAGGGGCAGTAAATCGTTGTGGGAAGAGATGTGCTGCGGAGGAAGGGTTCGTATCTCTTTCTTTTTGCTTTTAAGATAATTTTGAATAAGTTAAAACAATATCAAAGTACTTGTAGGTTTGTTGTTAACATTCGGCAATAAAGAATCCTCAGTGGCATGAAAATTTTTGGTCAAACCAATTAAATTGAAGGTTATTGGGAGAAAATAAACTAACTGAAGCCGTTGAGTGAGTATTTTCCATTTGAAAAAGTCTGACTTCAATCTAATAAATGGAAAATAATTCAGAAAAAAATCAGACAGGAAACAAATACACAAACACATACAAAATTCCCGTTTTTAATTTGTTCGTCTAAATAAAACTATTTCAACACTTCTACTGGTTGTTATTTCGTTAAACCGGAAGCTAGACCTGAAAACATTGGAGCAAAATTGTTAAAATACGTTGCGCACTATCCCTACAATCTACGGGCTTCCTTCTTCCATTGCTTCACATAAGAATCCAAAGTTATTAAAGCTTAGTCAATAATATTTTATTAATAATTCATTTTTTAAAAATTACTATACTCCATTTTACAAAATTTTTAATGTATAACTTGAATTTATTATTATATAGGTATAAAAATCCTTTTTATTTAAGACTGTGCTTTTGAAAACTTTGAATGAAAGTAGTCTTAATTTGGCAAATATTTATAATTATTTCTTTAAAAATTTGAACTGGTTTTTTAGTCTTTAATAAGATGAAATCATAGTAGATTTAATTATCTACTATTATATTATATTATTAATATAATAGATGTACAAAAATAAATTTAAACATCACCAAAGGTTATCACAAGGCAAATCTTTCCAAAATTGAATATTTTTTAATTGGATAAATGATGGTTGGCTGATGAAATTTTCATACCACTGAGGTAGCCTAGGTGTTAAGCGCTTCCTTAGAAACTGCACTTTTAACCAATTTTCTTTTTCAGTTTACTGTTTTTTTTAAATTTTATTTTATGGCATGATGTAAAAAATTTATTTTTGTAAAGAAAAATAGAACCAAAAAAAAAAAAAAAAAAAAAATCCTCAACAATTAATATTTTCTCGACGATGAACAACAATTGTCACTCTTTAATTGTCAAAGCTTTGAATTTAAACTGTTAGCTTTTAAAATAATACGTAGAAAGTTTAAAAAAAATTCAAGAAACAATCATGAGAAGATGACGAACGTACGGAATACGTACGGATGGCGCATACGAAGAACGGAAGAGGAAGAAGATTACAACCGTAAGATCCATCCAGCTTTTAAGGTATGTGAATTTTCCCTAGCTCCGTTTTGCCCTATTCCACTTGCTCTAGTAAGCATTCCGTAAATTTTAAGCAAACAAAATCTGTAAGGCATTTAGAAAGATAAAGAATTAATTTCAGAAAATATTCTTTACACATATTAAAATTAACATAATTTCATCTATTATATAGACTAAATATGTAGAAATGTAATTGATTTACATTTAATACTGTAAAAGTGTCATTAATGTATCAATTTAACCAACATATTATTTTATGTAATTTTACACGCAAACAATTTTTTTTATACTAATTAAGCAGACATAGAACAGTTTGTATAATGAGTGGTTAGATTTTTTTTTAACTTTATTGATCTGTTTTTATGTTATAATTTTTTACAAATTTCCATTGTCAAATATGAGGATTAAAAAAAACCCAAATTAATTAATTTCTCTTTATAATATTTTCCTTTTTATTTTATTTCTCTTTTTCTCTCGCTCTTTTGATTTCTCTCCCTCTCCCTCCCACCTCTCGCAATTATCTCTTTTACACCCACTTATTCTGACTCTTTTCCCTCGTTCATAAATTCTTTCTCTCTCTCTCTCTCTCTCTCTCTCTCTCTCTCTTTCTCGCCTTCTTCGCTGTACAGTTATGCTAAACCTTCATGACTTGTATTTGTTGCTAAACTAATGATCTTTGTGCCGTGTAATTTATTATCTACAAATTCGTACCACTCTCTTCCACTCTCCATATCGCTATCTCTCAATCACTCTCTCCAAAAAAAATTTTAATTTTTTTCTTTTATGGTGATCGTCAGATGCGATCGGGTGTGATGTAGGTTTTAAAAAAACAATTTCTTTATAGTTCTGATGTTTCAATCTTTGTAATATTCAACAGGTAATTTATTAGCTACAAATTCGTACCTCTCTCTCACAGTCACTCTCTCTCTCTCTCTCTCTCTCTCTCTCTCTCTCTCTCACACACACACACACACACTCCAACTCTCCAATTATCCCTCTAACACTTTATTATCACTTTTTCTCTCATTTTCTCTCTCTCTCTTGTACAAACACAGGTTTACCCTCTCATTTTCTACCCCATCCCTCCACTCTCTCTCTCTCTCTCTCTCTCTCTCTCTCTCTCTCTGTCCGAAGAGTTGTGATGTCCTAAAAAGGAATAAAGAATACGCAATTTTTGATCACACAAATCCCTTTTGGTATTGATTTTTTACGCCCTTAAAAATAAATTATTTTTAACAACCTGCTCTTTAATAAATAAACAAACAAAAATCCTCGAGACAACTGTCAATTACTTACTTATCAATTAATTACTACACTATCATTGTATTGCCGGAGCTTTTCATTTTTTTAATAAAACTGAAACAAATTTCACAGTATACATTTAATTACTGTATTTGCCTTTTCATATCGCCTTGACCAATAAATGTGTCAAATAAGTTTTTATTAAATGGTAAACCTTAATAATTTTGCAGAATGCAAAATGACTATTGAATTTGACCTTTGGGACTTTTTTTTAAAATTATGTATTAGACATTCATGTACAATTAGGCTGCCTGAGAAGTACTTCCAAGTGTGTCATAATAGAGCTTGAGTACTGCAGTATCTAGCAGCTAAGTTTTGTCGTTATATCTGAGCGGCAATTTTGTTTCAGTATTAACTATTTCTGCACCTTCTCCCTCTCACTCTCCAATTATTTCTCTTAAACTCACTCATCACTTTTTCTCTCATTTTTACTCTCTCTCTCTCTCTCTCTCCTCTCTCTCTCTCTCTTTCTCTACCTCTCATTCTCCTTCATACTGACTTTCACTTGTTGTTCCCACAATCTCATTCTTTCAATCCTTTCTTTCTGTTTTATTTACAACCATGTATTCCATTGGTTTTTCAAAAACACGCTGCCCTAAACACACGAATTTACCTCGTACTACGGGAAGGAAGCAGATAATTAAGCCTTGTGTTTTTATTATTGATTAATTGTTCATTTATTTTTGTTATGTGCCTTGTTTTTTTTGACGACAACTCTTGTAGATTCTTTCTGTTGGAGTTATAATAAATAAATTGCATTACTTAGTATCAAATAGACTCTGCTTGCGGAAAGATTTCATTTTCAATTTTTTTCTCGTTTTCATATTGATTATAGTTTAAATTGTATAACATCTCTTGCACCCACTTTGACCATGTGATTTTCAAAATAATTATTCTGCCGATCTTTTAAAGTAATTTTTCAGAATTCACAATTTTTTTCCATTTTATCTGTAGATTTTTCATCAAACTTTTTGAATTTTAAAAGAATTACAAAAAAAAAAGAAGCTTAATAAGCTAAAAAGCTCTTCCTTTTTTTAGCTGATGGTATCTGAATCTCTGAGTTATTTTTATTACTGTCTGCGTTTCACCCCCCTTGTCAAGGCTCCTGGGAGTCTCTTAGTGAGTGATAATCTTTGAGTCTAACCAAGTGATATCCTTAGGGTTGAAGGGTGGAGTCTGAGCAGAAGAACAGAGGAAAATTAACTTCTGTATTAAAAAGTAAATAAGTCCGGGAATTATAAGTCCGGGGGCTTAAGTGCAAACTTGTAGACTGTTACAATTTTTCCTATTATGCACCTGGTGTTGGCACAACCGAAGGGCATTGGTAAAGTCCTTATTTTGCAAAGATGGAACAAGGGTTTCAAATTAAAATACTTAGAGGCAATTGGAATGATGGTTATTACACTTGAGAGATTTCTTAAATATTTTCTTATAAACTGAAATAATTCCTGTTGTTACTGTGATTAAAGTCCAACGGTCAAACCACTTTAAAATATTTTTTAAAGATTTTCAATTAAAATCTATCAAATCGTATTTCAAAACCACTCGGCAATCCCAATATTTTCTTGTTTCTCTCGATTGCATTCTACTCCTCTGTATCATTTCAAGTATATCTTTCCTTTTTATACTCGAATAGACGAAATAATATTAAATCTTGAAATTTGATTGGTCATAACAAGGATTAAATTTTAGACACTTTTTGAAATATAGTTTTTTCCCTCTTGATCTATTAAAAATAGCAATAAAGCATCAGAGCCCATGAATTACTTTTATGCTATCAACAAAACTTTTGTAACAGAAGCCAATTTAAAAATAATGGCTGTTTTATTAAAACAGCCCGTTTTAATTAAAAAAAAAAGAAAAAAAAAAGACTAGCAATATGTAAAACATCTGATTCAATATTGTTTAATCAAGTTTCTTCAAGTGACACACAATATCAAGCACTCTCAATCATTCTTACATTTTTCACAATTTTACACTAAAAGCAGCATAGGAACAGTTTTAAGTGAAGCAATCTGACGTCAGAAGAAAAGCAATTAACAACTGAAAGCTATTTCGTGTAAGTTGTTCAAAGAATATTTTTTTATTCTCTTTTTGGAAGATCCAATACCAAAATTTCTTTTTTGTACTCAATATTAAAATTAAACAAAAACTCAAGAATCAAGTATTTAAAAAAATAAAAAATTTAAAAAATGGTAGTTTTACATATTACTGGGAAAAATTTTCATGAAGTTGGGAATTTCATAAAAAATTTATTAGTTCTGATCTACCTTTGGTAATGGTTTGCTGGAAGATGTTCTGCCTTGGCTTGTCCAACTGTAAGAACAGATTTTAATATTTTGGTCATAGTAAAATTTTTAAAAGATCCTTGAGTTTATTTTTAGTCAAGAGAAGATGTTTATTAGAATTTTCAATTTTTGGTTTTGTGCTTTATAAAAAAAAAAGAAAGTTGAATAGATTTTTAACTTGGCCCATTTTTTCCAGGATATGAGCTGTTGTAGTCCCTGCCCACCAATGTGCTCGCCATGTCCTCCATGCGGTCCATGTGTCATTGATCCATGCAACCCTTGTATGCCAATGTGCATGCCTTGCCCACCCTGCCCCCCTTGCATACCGTGCAGCCCTTGTGGTCCTTGCGGGCCTTGTGGGCCATGCGGGCCACCATGTGGTCCTTGCGGGCCCTGCGGACCGTGCCCTCCGCCATGTAATCCGTGCATGCCTTGCAACCCTTGCCCACCGTGCCCGCCTTGCCCACCGTGCGTGCCCTGCAACCCTTGCATCCCTGTGTGCAACCCCTGCGAGCCTTGTGTGCCGGTGAGATGTCTGCCTGACAAGCTTATGACTGAATACCTCTACGTACGACAATTGCCAGTCTGCGATGGATATCCCGGGGCCAACGGCAGCAGAGTCGAATGCCTCTCAGATATGGCCAAACAAATTCCTAAACTTATTGAACGAGATGCTTGTTGTAACCGTTATTGCTAAGTCAATGGAGGCGTGACCAGGAGCCTCCTTGAAAAACCTGTCTGAAAAAAAAAGAAAAAATCTAACCATTTTATCGCTGTAACCAATGTCAGAAGCTTATTTATATTACACAAACTGTCTGCTGTCTTTTCTCGCACACACCACAAATATACATAACACAGCATGAATTTGATATTTCTTTTCATAGTATTAAAATAGTTTTTAAAATTGCAATAACAGAATAAAATGTGTTGATTACACTCAATCATTAAATTTATGTGATTTTTAAATTAAAGAGTGACAAAATTTTAAATAATATAATTATTTTATATATATAAATAGAATGTTCTTTTCTTTGATGTAAACTAATTTTAGACAAAACTATTGGTAATATTTTAATTTAGAATTAATATAAACTATTTCGTTACAAATCGGAAAACTTTTATTAACATGTGATAAATTATCATAAAAGTTCCTATAAATAACTGCAATTCTTTTCATAGATATAATTTGTCAAATATTTTTTAGAATGCACAATTTATTAACATCTCTGTCATGTATTTTTAATGATGTTAATTTTAAATTTAAGCATGTAATGTAAATTAATTTAATTTCAATGTAATTATTTATAATTTAGTTAATAGTTAATTGTGTTTAAAATGCATCTATGAGAAAACGCCAAAAAGGAGTGCTTCCTGGTAACTATGTTAATATGAAAATTACCGGTAAAATAAATATTTAGAATATCGTGTAAAACAAAATTTCACTTTCAGGACGGAGCATGTTTTAATGGCTTTGGTCCCGGGCCAATAATATGCTGTTCAAATCCTTACGACCCTTGCTACCCCATCAAATGGAAGCCGCCATGCTTTGAAAAATTCATCAGAAACCAGTAAATTTTTGTTTTGATTTTTTTTTTTTTTTTTCGATGTTTCTAAACTTCACGCCTTTTTATAGCGACCCGTGCAGAAAAACGACAGAGTACCTGTTTGTGAAGCAGACACCAGTGCCTGCTCTTTACCCCGGGCCGGGCGGTGGCGAAGGAGCGAGGGTTGAAGATTTAGCAGACATGGCCCGGCAAATACCGAGGCTTTATGCTCAAAACGTTTGTGGATACATATGCTAGTTGTTAACACGTCAAACACACACAAAGTTCAGTCCAAAATACAAACAATTTTTATGTGTAGTTTCTGTTTTTTTCCCCCTAGGATAATATCTTTAAAATTTAATATTATAAAAATAAGGAAATCAAGAGCATCCAAAATTATCTTGATTGTTTTGACTTAAATTTTTCTCGTTTTTATTTTTTTTTTCAGGCCTTGGTTTGAGTAGAATTGAAAATTACACATCTCAAACCTTGTACGGTGGAAAAAATTGGCTTGACAAATAAAATAAAATTCAGCGCATATATTTTAGAAAGAAGTTATTAGTATTCTTAAAGTGGGTATTGGTATGAGTTTGAAAATGAGCCTTCCTTCGCGTCCAGTAGCTGCAGTGTTGACACCGAAATATTTTTCCGTGTACTTTGGCGTGGCGAGTTATCATGGCAAACTTTTTTGTCTTATAGCCGCACATACAGCACAGATAATCTGAAATATTTTCTAATCTGACGATCGCTCGACTTGTGCGGCTGGGTTTGGCCATTTTAACAACCAGGCTATTTTCCGAGGTGAGATTCTGAAAAAACGATTCTACGGAAGCTAAAATTATGATCATATGATTGCAAAATGCCTTTTTTTTTCTCTTATGACCACATTTAATACGTACGTCCATCTAAAAACGGAGGTTCTTCTGTTTTACTGCAACCCACACCATATTCGGTTACCCCTAAAACAGAATTTTTACAGCAAACTTTTCATTTTAAAATTACTTCCTATGTACAACTTAAAAAAAAAAAGAAAATCAAAATGTTTATTATTGAGACTTTTTTTTGTTGCTTAACTTGGATTCTCAGTACCTTTTGGAGAATCCAAGTCATGTAAAAATTTCTGTATTAATTCATCGAGTTGCTCTTCAGAAATATCATCTCCAAAACCGTTCATTAAAGTAGCATTTTCATTTGCTTCTTGCGCCATAATTCAGTACCGAAAAAAAAAAAACTTGTTAACAAAATCAATTCAACAGTAACAAACTCAACAAAACTCAAATAGGAAAAACAAAAAAAAAACATGCTGAAACGTGCATGTGATTTTGTAATTCAGCTGAAAACATTGTCATGATAAAAAAAAAATAAATAAATAAAATAAATAAATTAACAACCAAAGCGATTTGATATTACCGTTTTTTTATATTTATTTTCAGTTCGACATATTTTTTGGGAGTTTGTCAAAATCACAAGTAAAGATCGCAACAACTGAGACTACAAGCTTGATCCAAATTGAAAAGTGCAAATTTCTGACAAGATATTTTGACAAAAGTTGTTTAAAAATGAAAAATGTATTTATTAAGACATACAGGAGGGCTTAATATCCAACTACCAATTGGATATGTTGCAAATAAAGTGTCAAATAATTTTAGAAAATCAATCATACAATATTGATTAAAAAACTTTAAGCTGTGCCGGGATTTGAACTCAGAAGTGCTAGCATTAGAAATATGATTTGGATGCCCTAACTACTGCAATCTCTAGCTAGCTTTAACCTGTTACAATGAAACCAAAACGATATTTAAAAACTATTATTATTTTACAAAGTAACTTCTCTACATGCCTGTATATCAGACATCAACCTGGCATGGCCTATTCTTAATCGGGTGAGGATGAGAAATTTTAATCATTCTGTATTAATTTTCCTGAGGTTTTCAAGATGTAGACCGACTGTATGAGCGTCATCAGACTACCATTTTGCAAAAAATCACAAAACACACCTGATAGACAAGAACAATGAGACTGAGATAACTTTTTTAAAAATATTTTTTCCCTGTGAAACATCACAAACTTCATGTGTACATGCTTTTAAAAGTTACTTAAAGCGTTGTAATGCACAACAAATTATTATTATTAAAAAAAAGTAACTTTTTAGTAAACGCATTTATTAGCATGAATATGTAATGTGAGAGGGCCGATTGTCGAATATTCAGTACTCCACTACCATAACTGAATTAATGGCATAAGTAATTATTTAAGAGAGTGTGAATGGATTTAGGAATTGATTGCGCTGGGGCTGAATTGACACCTGGAGTGCAACCTCAGTGGCTGGATGGAAAAGCCGAGGTATAACCAACACCCAGGATAGGTGAGATTCAAGCTCTGACAGTGATTTATTGAAAATTACAAAAGCTAAAAATTGATATAAGCTCAATTCTTACACATGCAAGCTTATATAAATCAATAATCATTAATCAGTAATCATTTATTTTGTTGAAAATACAACTCAGTTTATACAATCACATAATTACAATAACAATAAAAAATATCACATTTCAAGTGGCATGAGAAAAAGGGTTGTTCTTTCTCTCTAAATGTTATTGTAAATCCTAGACTTATCTATCATGCTGTGGAATTTTTTTTAAAGTGTTTAAATTTAATCTTTTTCTATTAGCGTATCAACAATAAAAAATCTGTACAAGTATGAATATTATTTTTTATATTAAAATTACATTCAGTGATGATGAATATGATAATACAATGAGGTTAAACTGGTTTGGATTTACATTCTTAAGCCAAGGACCATAGAAAGAAATTGCTCGTAATGAATTGTAATCACGCCATCCTGGTCTGTGTCGAATGCTCTAAAAGCACTTGTTAAAGTCTAAAACATACATATTAATATTAATAAATGAATAGTAGTTTTAAAATTAAAATTTAGGCGACTCACATGAAGGACAATGCAGCATTGAATAAAATCGTCGAAAAGTATCGTTCCGTGCCCATGCCTGTCGAACTTGGTCACCATCAGGTTGACAATTTGCGGCGAGAGGCGGTATCCGAAGGTAGTGAGGGCGGACATGAGCTCGTCGCGGTTTATATTGCCCGAACCGTCCCTGTCGAACGAGCGAAAGCATGCCTGCCAATCGGTCACGTACTTCCACAAAGCTCCGAAGTCGGTGAAGTTGACCTGACCTTTGTTTTGCTTGTCGAACATCCCTGGTTAGAACAAATTGAAATTGTTCCTAAATTATTAATCCATTTATGTTTAGCGGTCTAACTGATCATTCTAATTATTATTATTCCTTTTATGTATGGTCTTGGTTGAGAGAAGAAAAAGTTAATGTCATGACTGGGAATCAAACCTGAGACCTTCAGCTCAAAAAAAATAAATAAATAAATAAAATAAATAAATTTAAAAAAAATAATTGAAACAGTTTATAAAATTTGTCCTATTTGTTGAATACACACATAGCTAGACAAGTCAGCATACTACAAAATTGAATATTAGCTCCAAGATATGGAGCATATGCTTTATTTTTAATTATTCAGAAATCGTGAGATGCAATCTGTTACGAAGTGGGTTTCAGAAAAACTCTTTCTTTGTCGTACCAATGTTTCAAGCTTTATTGAGCTCATCTTCAGGGCCTGGGATTTACCAACATTGTTTAAAATGAACAAATACATGTAGGATGTGGAAAAAAGTGAATTTATAGAATGAAAAAAAAAAATTTTTTTTAAGTATTCAAAGTATTTCTACTCACTCAAAGTGTGCCATTCTTGCGTGTCATGTTGATTACGTTTATTTTTAATGTGTTTTCATTAGGATATGACTATAAAATTAAATAAATGCAGTTTCCTTTAAAAAAATCTAATTTCGTCTACTGCTTTCTTTTCTTTACTAACTACTCATTTAGTGTAATGATTTATATATTACATCATAAACGTCAGGTTGATCTTTTCAAGAGCCATGGTTTCTAATCATTTTCTATACTCGAAATTGAATCATCTGGTGTTCGGTTTCTTTTTTCTGTCAAGTTGCGTAATCTCTTCAAACGATTACTCATCAATCTAAAAGTGTTAATTGCCTTTGTATCAAAATCATTCTTATTTTTGAAAACGAACAATATAGTCAATAACGTATAAATAAAGTATGACCTTGTTCATTTATTTACCCCCTGAAAAGGTATACTTTTCATTTTTAAAATAAGTTTTTTTTTTTGTAACATGTTCAGAATGTTAGTTTTTAATCAACGATCTAGGAAAATTTCAATATCCACAGATATTTTATACTATTTCTTAAGAAAATAAATGTATAAAAGAATTGTTTTTGACACTGAGTAGACAAATTGTTAATAATTTACTCATATGATATTAGATTAGAGATCAGATTTTGATTTAGGCTGCGGTTTTAAATTAATTTCATAGTAAAATTTGGTCTTAACCCGTCATTTCTGTCAGCACATCCTTGCTAGGGCGACCGTAAGCGCCTAGCTATAATAGATTAGACCAAAATATCAATAACGACCGACTTTCAGGTACATCACCCTGTAGACAAGGACTTCAGTATTTTCGTTTTTATCTTTTTTTTTTTTTTAAATTTTCTTTAATTTGGTATTACGTACTGTATGATTACTTTATTATTAGCTGTAATTTTTCTCTCTCCTGAATTATCATGCAATACATACAAATGTGTGATGTAGGTTTGGTAAAAAATATATTTAAACAATGTTTATAAATCCCAGGCCTTGAAAGAAAGATCAAAATGTTAACACGAAAAAAAAAGTTTGTCAAAACCTACATCACACCAGACCATATCTCATTATCTCCAAATAAGTTTTAATATGCTCATATCAACGTTCATTAGGTTTCCGGTTGTGGTCTTCAAACATGGATGGATACGATGGTCACCAGGGACTGGAGGAGTTCCCTCCTGAGCATTGCATTGTACTATACCCTGGCTCCATTTTTGGGAGAGGGCTCACAACACAAAGTGAACTTGAGCCCCCGTTGTACTTCCATCGAAGAAACTCATTTTTGAAGGGGGTTGGGAAAAGATTCAGGGTTGCTGAGATCCAGTCCCGCCCCTTCCATTGATGAGTGGCATGTCAATTTCTTTTAATTACGGCCACCGGGTCTACTAGCCGAGAGTCTGACGCCTTAACATGCAATGTTATTATATCATCGCCCAAGTTTTATTGTCTTCTATTGTATTCGGCAGATCTAATGTTGATTATAATAACATTGCATGTTTGAAGACCACAACCCAAATCCTAATTCAACATCTATGTGAGTAACATCTTAAAACTATTCAAATATTTAGAGATCGTGAGATGTGGCCTGGTATGATATAAGTTTAGATTTTTTTCCCCCAATGTTTTGATCTTTCTTGCAGGGCCTGGGATTTATAAACATTGTTTAAATATGTTTATAAATGCCAGGCCTGAAGATAATCTCAATAAAGATCAAAACATTGACATGACTAAAAAAGAATTTTTTTTTCTAAACCTACATCACACCAGACTGAATATCACGATCTACAAATAATCGCTAGTTTTAAGATATTACTACTCATATTGATGTTTATTAGGATTCCGGTTTTAGTCTTCAAACATACAACGCTATTATATCAACACCCAAGTTTTCGACAAGTTTCATTGTCTTCTTTAGGTTCTAATGTTGTTCTAACAATCATGAAAGAAAACATGATTTATACAAACTATTGTAATTTCTATTCCTAGAGAACTAATTACAGGCGCTTGCAGCATATTGGACATTACATTGGACAACTTCGGACCTCGGCTGTTGCTGCTAATGTAATAACATTGCATGTTTTAAGACAACAACCCGAATCCTAATTCAACATCGTATTGAAGGCTGGTTGATCACATAGCAAACACTACTCATATCATGGAGAAATGCGTGGTGATTAGTGACCATTAATCGGTAATTATTCAGAATCATGAGAGGCAGTCTGGTGTGATGTTTCATTGTATGAATGTAATGTATTCATTGTACATCACACCAGAAACCTTGTGAATTTTTAAAAAATGGTTTTGTTAAATACACAGCTATTATTACTATTAACATATAAAGGCTGTAAAGACTGTGTTCTTTTTGTGTTTTTTTTTTTTTTTTTTTTTTTCTTACGATGATCTAGATAAGGGGTATCTGAAACTATGAAGTTCAGAGGAAAATGAACGCCCTGATAAACCCGACATTTCGAATAATATTAATGCATATTTTACGCATTAACTTGAACATTGTAACGTGTGTTATTTTAAAATGAAATTAAATAAAATATGAAAAAACGGCAGAGTTATTTAATAGGGCAAATTCGATGTAGCTTATCTCTTCAAAATGGAAGATTGTGTGCCCCCGATCAGTGTAAACTTTGATAAAAATGACTTTCACCTTGAGTCATTGTTAAATGTAGATTTTTGAGGGGGTTAAAAAACATTAATTTATTGTTTAATATTACCTATCATTAGCCTGATAGTTTCTGGGTTGAATGGGGTCCATGTACCATTGCTGAGAGCTTGCTGTAACTCGTCCGAAGATATGTAGCCACTTCTATCTTTGTCAACCCTAGAAATTGAAATATTTAAAAAATAATAAATTGGAAGAGAAAATGATTTTTTTTTTAAATTTACCTCTGAAACACGTTCCAGAGAAACTCCTGGCTTGGCATAGGAGAGGCGAAATGAGACATTTTACGTCAAAACATGCAATAAAACGGTATAAAAGTAAGAACAATAAAACTTGTGCAAACCGAAGGATAAATAGAGTGGATAACCGCTGTATAACCTCTCAAAAGATACTTGATTTGATTCCACATTCCATTAAAAAAAATAATAAAAAATAAAATAAAATATTAATTTTGTTAAAACCATTTTAGCTACTCATAAAAATAATAAAAATTGAAAAATAAAATAGTTTAATTTTAAAAAAGTTTAAATGTCTCAAAATAAAATAATACTGTCAGCATGACAGGGGGATTTCAATGTATATATATTTTTCGAATTACCAAGTAATATTTTTTAAAAATGTTTAGACAAATTGCAAAATTTTGATAGACAGCTTAATTAATAAAGTCTCAATATTCTTTAATTAGTCTTTGTTCAAGAACCGACCGATTTGAAGGGTTTTAATTTTGTCCTGCATTGAGCCCTTGGGTGCAATCAATTATAAAAATGGTTAAATGTTATTTCCCTCGATTTTCTATTTTTGAGACAATATTGGTTCTGCAGATTTCAATTTAGGCGTAGAAATGTTAATTTATTATTTCTGTTTTGCGCTATGAAGTTTGAATTTAATGTGCAGTGTGACACATGGTCAAAGGATCGGCAAGGACATACGTAGGCCCACGGATACTTGGAATAACAGAAACAAATACAGAATCCTCTATCACAAAATGAATCCAAATAAAACAAAAAGAGAAGTGGATAAACTCTAGGATGTTTATCAATCACTTTGATTACATAGTAAATTTTTATCGCTACCGGATAATAAATAGACTAATGGAGAGACAAAATTGCACGGGCCAATTCAGACAGTTTACCACTCCATAGAGAGATCCTATTCAAATCCCCAAATTATCTAATAGATCTCTCATTCCCCTTTGATAGTAAAAATAACTCCTTTAAAAATGGCACCATCCTCTGGTACACAGATGGATCTAAAACACAAGAAGGTACAGGGGCAGGAGTTGGACCTGGAACGAAATACTCAGAACCCATGGCAAAACACTCCGGTATCTTTCAAGCTGAGATTCATACAAATTGAAAGATGTATCCAATTCAATCTAAGTAAAGGGTGCAAAAAACAAGAATATAGGTATCATGTCAGATAGCCAAGCAGCCATCAAAGCACTAAGTTCAAGGATGGTGCTAAACTAAATTAAACACATTAGGTATGCAGAATAGTACTCTACTGGGTCCCAGGACAAGAAAGCAAGGAAAGGAGCTGCCACACCGCTGATAGGACCCGAACCCTTCTGTGGCATAGGAATCCACACTATCAACGAATATCTCAGACAGAAGTACAAAAAGAAAATGAAGGAACAATGGAAATCACTCATAGGACAATCCGAGAATCTTGGCAAGAAAGAAATCACAGAATGTATCAAAGATGCAGAAACAGACCTCGAAACCTAACAGGACACTGCAGATTAAATGACGCTTATAGAAAATTGGAACAACCCAAGATGGCACATGCAGATTCTGCAAAGAGGCAGAAGAGACACAAACACATTTACTAACAAACTGCTGAGCTACACTAGTCTGCAGGAAGAAACGTTTTGGGATGTATAATGTGACAAGAGCTTCAACCACTGAAATCTGTTAATCAAGTTTCTTGATGAAATAGGGCTCCCCGATGTGCAGAGAACGGGGTATACAATAGCTAAGAGCACAGTATACCATACTCTGGAAAAATTACCCTAGAACTCTGTCTGCCTGGCATCCTTCCTTTCCGTTCACTCATTTAGGGTGTAGAAGTGCATAGCATTTTACCATAGGCTCTCACACATTCAAGCTAACAAATACAATACCTCCCAAAATACAGAAAATGAGTTATATATCAATACTGTTTACTATAAATACAGACTCTAATACTCGCTATTGTTCTCCTATATGGATCCATGGAATGGCACCCTTCAATTAACTGATGAAAATACATAAAATGTTAACATTTGAAATGTAATCTATCAAAACAAAAATTACATTATGTTTATCACACAGTCTGTTGTCATTCTAAGGTTCTGTTACAAAATAAATAATACTTACACAAACGTAAAACGTGTATAATTTTTTTAAATAAACAGTCAAGGAAATCAACAATTATTAACAAAATACAAGTTATGAATAAAGTAGTAAACTGAACACATTTGAGGATTTTCAAGAGCAAAATACTTAATATTTAGTTAATATTAATATAATTAGTCAATTTTTATATCACAAAAAAAGAAAAAAAAATTGGCTATGCATTGTTTATAATTAATAAAGTATATCACATTACTTTAACAAAAAGATCAAGGCATGTGATTAAGGCATTTAAATTAAAATAAATAAATATGGACAAAAATATCACAAAATTAATTAAGAATCAGAAATAACATTTAAAAGGAGCAAAGAAATTTTCTCCCCTCGTTTATTTATTATTTTGACAGAGACCTTCTGCCCAAGGTGCAGTTTGACACGGTTCGAACCCGATTCCGGAATCAGAGCTGATTTTCCCACACCGATGTCAACGAATGAACCGAACGGTGTAACATTTTCAACCCGCCCAGTAACAACAGATCCGATGATTAAATCTTCTATGGATTTGATTTCAGTTTTGAATAAAGGAGCGTCCGATTTGCTCCTGATGTCGAAATCCAAAGGTTTCGATAGAGCATCATAAATCAGTTTAACAGTCGAAGAATGAGTCTTGAGTTTTTCGCTGATGTTTTCGATGTGCTGTCTCTTCGAAAAAGATTGTATTTTCTGTATGAATTCAGGTGTGCCTATGTCTTCAATACATACGCCTGCCATATTCATTATAGATTCTGCTTTGTCGTAATCATCAGGATGGATGATCGTCTGATCGAGTAGATTAAAATCAGGCCGCATCTTCTTTGCTTTCTTTGAGCTCGTAGCCGTCAAGCTGGTTTCAGGGACAATTTTGATAAAACCTGCGCACTGCTGAAATGTTTTAGGCCCGATTCCTTTAATGTCCATCAATTGTTTGCGAGAAGTGAAACCGCCGTTCTTCTCTCTGGTCTCGATGAGCTTTTTCGCCCGGGTTTCTGTAAGGCCGGCTATACGTTTTAAAAGCTGGATAGGTGCTGTATTTACATCGACGCCAACATCGCTGACACATTCTGATATAACTTCTCCAAGCTCTTCATCTAATTTTTTCGTGTCGATGTCGTGTTGATACATACCGACGCCTAGGTGCTTGGGTTCAACTTTGACAAATTCACTTAAAGGGTCGAGATGTCTCTTAACCAAAGACACCGCACTGATGAAATTCGGTTTCATGTCTGCATACTCTTCAACTGCTTCTTTACTACAACTATAAACCGACACCCCTTGCTCAGGTACTATGACGTATTTGATGTTCAGCTTTTCCTGATTGATCAATTTACTGACTAGCATTTCTACTTGACGACAACCCTGCCCGTTTCCTATAGCTACCGTGTTTACATTATGCTTGAGAATCAAGTCCTTGAGCGAACTTCTAAATTTATTGTAATTGTCCAAATTGAAAATGTCCAATCCAAGTATCTCATGTCGAACGTTGACCACTGCAATTTTACACCCATTTCTAAAACCCGGATCTATACCGAGGACGACGTATTTATCATGGGGGCGCACTGGCCGTGTTAGAAGAAGCCATTTCAGATTCGAACTGAATACATCGAGCGCAACCCTTTCGCCATGTCTCGTCATATCGACTCGTATCCTTTTCTTCACCTTTGGCAGGATCCTCTTAGAGAGCAAAGCTTTAATGGAGAGTTCTATAATTTTGGAGCGGTATGGATACTGGGTGCCTCGGATTGACCACTTCTGCCTGAGGAAATTTTCGACGGATCTGTTTAAACTATCCGGAACTGTTAGTCTGACTGAAAGCTGTTTTCTCTTCTCACCACGGTTGATGGCCAAGATCTGATGCGGCTTTACAAACTTGTAGTAATTAGAAAATTCATAATAGTTTTCGAATTTCTCTTCAAAAGATTTTTTCGAATCGGTTTTGTTTGGTTTATCGGATTCGGTTTTGATCGGTTTGTCTTCTTTTGAGGTTTTCTCTTTTGCCTGCTTGCACTCGAGCAAGATCCTCTCTTTCAACGTAAGTTGTGACACTAGATTTTCCAGTTCTGTATCGCCGGATAAAATCTCTGAAATCATTTCTACGAGCATGTCGTCAACAGACTTTGGACTTTTTAAAAGCTCGTTTTTCTTGTCAACTAGGGATTTCGGTTCGATGACCCCTTCACCAGAGAGGAGCTTTCTTGCGATCGTGTCAAACCCGACTTCTTTTAGCAACGTCGTCTTGGACTTTTTCTTGCTTTTGTACGGTGCGAAGAGGTCTTCCAATTCCGGAAGGGATTGGGCGTGATCGATGCAGTTCCGCAGTTCATCTGTCAGTTCGCCTTTCGCTTCGATCTTCTTCTTGATACTCTCAGCTTTCACCTTGATCGACTTGGCGAACTGGTACATCTGCTTGATAAAGCGCAGATCCTCGGCAGTCAGGTCACCTATCAAATGTTTTCTGTACCTTGCTAGAAAGGGTATCGTAGCATCTTCTTCAAACTGTTCTATGACAGTTTTCGCCTGGTCGTACTCAATGTTGGCGTATTTCGCCACCAAAATCGTCTCGTCCATAATTTTCTTTTATGGAATCCAAAACCTGTTTTAAAATTCAAATAAACCACCTGTTGATCAAAGAAAAACACGTTGGTCCCGAACTGAGAACAAAATATCAGATAACAGTTTAAAAATTGAAACCTCCCATTAAAAATTTCAAAAATTTACATCCTCCACAAAAAAATGCGTAAAAATTCTAAGTAATTTAAGAATAATATCAAAAATGAATGTAAAACTTTCAAAACTATTTAAAATTCTTAAATTTTCAAGCATTACAAGAACACAAAAACGAGTTAGCTCCTGCATTTAAGTTTTAAAATATGATACAAAAGTATGATACAAGTTAAAATCAGTTGTTAGACTTTAACGGTAGAAAAAAAAAATAAAACAAGTTAGATTTTCAAAATTGACATCGTTTGGATTTTACCCTTTTCAACCGAGAAGCTAGTAATGGGGAAATTTTGGAGGGAGCTTTTTTCATTGGAGCTTTCGGAAAATAACCTCCTCTGATAAGGATTTAGTGATAAGGAGGGACTCGTGATTCTCTTGGAAACGAAAAAACTAAAAAATAATAAAGTCTTGGTGAAATAATGGTAAGAATTCTCGTTATGTTATAATTTTGGTTTAGACAAAATACAAAAACCATGCAATTCATTTCTTTATTTTCCAAATTAACTAGTGTGTTATTAATAAATATATTCTCTTCAGATTAAAAAATAAAGAAAACCACTCCAATTTCATGCTTTTTTGTGCCAAGATTCAAAAGATAAATGTGAATAAAGCTGTTACTTATTGTTAGTAAAGGCTTTATTCACATTCAACCTTTGATAATAGAGTTCCACAATAAAAGCACAACAAACCTTAAAAGAATCTATTTACATATATTTAGTGGTCTACTTGACTATTTTACTTATTTCTGTTAATTGTTCTTTTTATGTAAGGTCTTTGTTGAGATGAAGAAATGGCAAAAAGAAGGAAAATTTAAAAGATGTGGTTGAGGTAGGGGAGTTTTACTCCTAGTGGATTGAAGTTACAGTAGCTCAAATGGTGGAGCAGTGACGTATCTAGCCGAAGATCGTGGGTTCGAATCCCACTCGTGACTGACTTTTTTATCTCTTTTATATTTTGTTTTTATAGCATTTTTCTCACTCAGCTATTTCCATGTTCTAACCCACTTCATTGTGTTTGTGTTGCCCAGTTTGTTCTTGCACAATATTTTACCATCTTGTGGATGATGATGAGGGCATCATTGAAAGCCTCAAAGCTGTCTGCCTTATTGTACCTTCCTGGTTCACTAGTTCTGTGTACTAGTTCTTCTCAGAAGTTTTAGACCATTGACTGCTCCTGTTACAATTTCATGCTTTGGGTTTTTCAGTTTGTACAAGTTAAGACAACAGCGAGAGCTTCGTATTCATGCCAAAGGTCGTGGCTTGAATCCTGCTCGTGACATGGACTTTTTTTTTAAATTTCAACCAAGATCAACAAAAAAGAAGGAAAAACCGCTAGTTCATTTTCAAAAGTTGAATGTTAATAAAGCCTTTAGTTCTAACGTTTTATTACTTATTATTAATTCATTACTGAAGGTTTTATTGACATTCAATCTTTGATAATGGAGTCCCACAACAAAAGTACATCAAACCTTAAAAAAATCCTGCTTTTCGGTTGAGACGATTTCCCCTGGATGGAGCTTTAGTCAATGACTGATGTCTTTGACAGCCCAAGTGGCTTACGGCCACCGGAAAACTTTGATCAAAGAGAAGATAGTCGTTGACCACAATTTATGACTGTTAGAGACGATCTTTTTATCGCTCTTACTGCACATCAAAACTATAATTTAGTTTAGCTTCTTTGATTAGTCAATTCAAACGGGCTGTAATGCAAGGATGAGCTAGAAAACAGTCATCAGAATGCTTTGTAAAATCACCATGTTTACTTTTTTAAAAATTTGTACCCAAATATTTCTTACTGGAGCTATTTTTCGACACTTTAATTAGACGTTTTATATTTTGTTCAACTAGGTAGTATGACTGGTAGGTGGAAGCTTTCGAAATGATGAGGATTGGCAGATCAAAGAATATCAAGCTACTTTTGAATTGGTTTTTGTTTTATTTTCAAATATTCATTTTGCTCAAATGCTCTTAAAAGGCTTTCACACAGCGATTAAAATAAAATAGAAAAAATTGCAAATTTTGTCTTGATAAATGGCACATTTTGTTAAATAATGTTTCTTGCATGTGATGATATGAAGTATTTTGTTGAATTTGGATAGAAATAATCAGTTTTTAAAGTTTTTATTTTTATTCAGAAATCTTGAGATGCGGTGATGTAGGTTTCAGAAAAATATTTTCTTTATCGTCGTTTGTCTTCTAATTGTGCCAATCTTGCGTGTCATGTTGAGAGTGCCAGTGTGATATTCAAGACAGACACTTTGAGCCCTTCAATGAAGATCGAAACTTTGGCACGATAAAGAAAATGTTTTTCTGAAACTACATCACACCGGAGCACATCTCACGATTTCTGAATAATTATCAATTAACGCTCACTAACCACCACACACTTTTTTTTTTTTTTTTTTTTTTTTTTTCTAGTTTGGGATGAATCTTAATAGCTTAATAAAAGAGTTATATTCTTTGTATTTTTATAAAATAAATATTTGTCAATAAATTTATTTATCATTATTAGGGACAAATTTAAGAAATTATAAAAAACTTTTTCAGTTCATATTTGAGAAAATATTGTATTTTATCTGCTTTTAGATGTGAAGAAAGTGAAAGTCTTGATGGTTGGAAAAAAATCCGCCGAGCCTGTACCCGGACCTTCTGGACTGGTGTGTGTTAATTTTTTTAATATATTTATTGTCTACTCTCTTAAAGAAGTATGCCGAACATATGCCTCCAATTTGGTCAGTGCGGCGGACAGTTGGGCTTCGAGATATTCGACTGTCTCAGCAAAGACAGTGTCCCGACGAAAATTTTCAGCCGAAAGTACATCGACAACCATGTAGAGAACGATTGGTTCTCGAGGTACGAGAACGACCGGCTCGAAGCTCGTTCAGTCATTGTTGACACGGAGGTAAAAGTCGTTTCTGAGCTCGAGAGCAAAATCAAGGGCAGGTTGTGGAACTACCCCAAGGAAAATGCAGTCACGACCAATACCGGAGGATCAGGGAATAACTGGGCAAGAGGTCATTATGAAAACGGTCCTATTGTCAGGGATGAAGTGTTAGAGAAGATACGAATCGAAGCTGAGAAATGTGATCGCTTGGATAGTTTCTTCTTGCTGATGAGCTCTGCCGGTGGGACCGGATCTGGCGTCGGTACGTACATATCTAGATGCTTGAAAAACGACTATCCAAAAAATAACAACATCACTGCACTCGTACTCCCCAACACCTCTGGAGAAGTCACCGTCCAAAATTACAATACAATGTTCACTGTCGGTAAACTTTACGAATCTTCCGATTCTATTATTGTTTTCTCAAACGACTATCTCTACAAGATCTGCTCTCAATTACTCCAGATAAAACAAGTAAATTACGAGAATATGAACAATATAATCGCAGGTCAGTTGTCGTGTATTTTTAGTGCGGCGGTGCCTTCAAATTGTCTGTCGAAATTCCTCCCAATGATGACAGCTCATCCCGACTACAAACTGTTGCACATGAAGTCCACCCCTTATTATCCAGAAAGTAGCCAGATTTTTGAAACCCCTCTCAAATGGGATGCAATCCTGCGCCATATGAAAATGATGCTTGTCAAAGCTGACGACTGCCTCTGGGACACAAAGCCAACTTGGCAGTTCAACAGCAGTTCCAAACAGAGGGCATACGTTTACAACAAATGCATAGCGAACCTCGTAGCTTGCACCGGCAATGAAATGACAGGCGCAGGCCATTATATGGAATCGCTTTTCGGTTGCGACGAACTCTACGTACCGTGGGTCCCTAAGCGGGATAGGTGTTTCAATTTACAGAACAACAGGACCGTCCAGGGAAAAGAGAAATTCTGCTCCCTCCTTTGTAACAACGGGATGTACATTGGCAAACTGGGCGAAATGATTGAAAAAGCTTGGAACAGCTTCATCCACCAAGCTTACACCCATCACTTTTACAAACACGGATCCAACGCCGAAGACTTTGTCTACACGTTTGCCAAATTAGAAAGTGTCATAAAAAGTTATACTTCATTATAGTTTGAGTATTACATCATTTTACATTACACTGATTTTTTTTGAAATTTTTAATTTTGTATTTTTTTAAAATAATAAAGTAATTTATTTTTAGTTATAATTTTAACATATGTTTATTTTATTGTTTCCATTTCTTTTTCTCTATCAAAACTTGCAATTTTTTTTTTAAAATCACATCTGGTTTTTAATAGAGTTGCACAAAAAAAAAAAATTAAAATTATAAATGAGATGATGAAGTTTAAAACTTACAGCAATAAACTTGCAAAACCTTGTCTTTTTTTTATAACTAATTCGGTGCAATCTTATACAATGAAAGATTGAACTTTAAAACTGATCAAATATTTTTTACTTTAAAAATTTGGGATCAATTTTGCCGTATAAACCCTATATTATGATCGTTTGAACATTTTTTTTAAAGATGATTTATTTTATTCACTTTCTAAACAGATTAAACTCATTCCTCCCAGTCTTAAATATTTCCAGGGTTTCTAGTCTTCTTCACCAACAAAAGGTAAGCAGGCGTTTTTTACCAAGAAGAATTATATAGGGTTGCTTGTCATTTCTTTAATAACAAACCTTTTTGTTAAATAATGAAAAGGCAATCAATGCGGGTATATTCTGCTTTTACATGGCTAATTTCGATTTTATGACAGGGTGATTGAGCAGCTCGGCGAATGGGCAAAGAGGTGAGATCTGACGACACCTCTTTGGGTGTTCTCTTTACTCCAAAAAATAACACATCTGTACTTTAATTATTATTGTGCAGATCATCTGAGGGGGTTGTATGTCACTGTTGATGTCCACCTGTGACCCGAAGCTCCCAGATAGGCCTCGCCAAACCCACACCCCGAGAACCTCAAACCACCCCAAAGCTGGCTAGATTAATGTACATTTTGAGCAGTAATTTAGAGGCTTGTATGATTGTCTTTATTAGAGAAATCACCAAGAATTTCTAGCCATGTGCTGTTGTCTTCTAGCCTAGTCTTTAGTCTTTGATTACATACTAATCACTATGGCCCATACTGTACAAGTTTTATGAGAAAATAATTCTCTAGCTATGAATTATTCTCAGATGAATCAAGACTGTTTCATTGCCTGACAAGGAGTTCCATTGTGCAACATTCAGCTTTATCTCCCTTAGTTTGTTATTTATTTTAACCTATTACCATTGCTGCTATGTACTTTTTTAGTTTGAGTGATAAAATCAGCACTTGGGGTGTCAACGTCTCCATTTTCATTCCCCAAAACACCGCACTTCTTAAATTAAACCTGTTAACTAATTATTTACTTTTTTTTTTGACACAAGTATATTTTCAAATATAATGAATACTAAGTATTTCACTGCTTATCTATCACATTATTCATCATATTTTCAAATTTCTATTGTAATAATGCTTTTCGAACAAGGAAAAATATTAGAATAACTGTTTGTTTTAAATGAAATACATTAAAAAGAAGCACCACGAGCTTTTCTATGTGCCAAAAGTGAAATTGTTTATTTTTCTTGTGGCACTGTTATTTTGAAAAAAAAATGCTAAACTATTTACTGTAATAAATAAATTAATAAGAAAATAACTTAAGAAAGTCACAATTTTAATTTTTAATTCTTCTTGAGGTTTACTAGGTGATGAATTTGTAACTTGATTGATTCTGATTTTTTGCCCTGCCTATTCTTGCTGTTTTGGACTGCAAGACAAATCTGTGAAAAAGCCAAAACAGGGAGAGCAAAATTATTATAAATGACCTAGCTACATTTACAATTTAAGATTAAATAAGAAACCTGGACAATTTTTAACAAATCAATTTTTTAAAAAATTTATTAAATAAGCCCAACTCTGCAGCAGTGTACAGATGAGCTTATGACTTGTGGCTTGTTGAGGCTTGATTGGACTTCATTCTTACATATCCCTCCATTAAAGTTATGCTTCAGGGGCTGGCAAAAACTATGTCATTTCCGTTCCCAATGCATAAGAATTTTTAAATCCAGACACATCTTATGCTTCAATAAATTCGTATTTATGGTTCACTTAACCGTATGAACTCGACCATCAAGTATGTGGAGTATTTGAAATTCCAACATATTCTCTTTACATAAACTGTAACTGATATATGTAATTAAGGTTAATATTCCAATATCGCTCCTCTCACTGTACCCATTCACACTAATAAATACATTTACTCTTGTTACACACAAAAGGGAACAGAAAAATTTTGGGACAGGGGACTCAAAACTAACATATCGGGCAGCTAACACACTTTATATAAAGGGCCAAGGAATGCACGGTTAAACTAGGTAGGAATGGAGCAAACTTTTTCTTTGCTTTGGCCCAAAAGTAAGAGTCATGCGTCAACTTTGTACGACCTATTCTTACTCAAGTGAACGTTATATAGATCCTCCAAAAGTTTTGATTGTAGGAGCTCTACCAATTTGATCCAATTAAGATGAGCTTTATGTCAGAGGACTAGATCTTGATAGTCCTGTAAGGAAGTCGAGACATCCCGGTCTATACTTGTTTTAAATTAAATATTTCAGAAATTTTTATACTGCTGCATGGCAAACAAAAATTAATGCATTTTTAAAATTATTATTTGACTGGAATTATTAGATCACATAGGTAATTTTTTTTAGGCCGAGTCTTCAAAAAGGACCAGGAAACTGAGAGTGACATTGCCCTGCACTGACAAATACAACAGGAAATGGTCCGCGGAGGAGAAGACCAAACTGCTCGACGCCCTGAAAACAATCGGACCGAAGGATATCGATCAGATCGCCACGCACGTCCCATCTAAGCACAAACACCAAATTAAGACCTTCATCAATTACCTGAAGCAAAAGGCCAAAGTCGTCCGAGAGGTACGACTTCAAATGAAATACGTCGACAAGATGTCAAACATCAAAGAATGGATATCCTGGGCCAAGAGGATGTCAACCGTCGACTCAATTGAAGAAAACCTGCCGCTTTTGTTTTCAATACTCGCGATTTTAAAATTTGAAAAATTCCCCAGGGTCAATTATAATGACAAGGATTTTACTGTTAATTTCAAGTAAGTTAATTATGGAAAAGTTTTTTTTTTAATAGAAAATAAATTCAAAGAATTTTAATTTTTTTTTTTTTTTTTTTTTTTTACAGTGAAGCATATTTGTTTCTGTTTTATCTTCTCAACGGAAATAAAGAACAGATGAAAACAATTCCTGAACCAACGAGATCGTTCGTGTTTGAAAGTATTAAAATGGCTGCAAAATCGTCCGTCATCCATTCTGAAGCGTTGACCAAAATTTTCAATGGGAAGATCAATCCTGTGCAGTCATTCCTTTATGTAAGGCCGAACAATTAAAAAAAATTATTTTGTTTTCCCAACAAACAATTGTATACATACTTGAAAATTTTACTTTTTTAAATTTTTTAAATCCATTTTGATTTTAGCCTAGGAAAATGAATGACGAGAGTGTACAGGAGACGTCGCATGATCAGGTTTGTTAAATATAATTTTTGTTTATAATTCTAACAAAAATATGGTTTGTTATACTGCGAAAATATGTATTACATCACTACATATTTAGTGAAAAAAATATTTTTTGTATAAAAAAATTATATAAACCCTATAAAACTCACAGAGTTATTTAAAAAAAAAAAAAAAAAAACTATTAGAAATTTGTTTTTTTCTTCCGTTAATTTAAATTTTCAATTATTCTAATCTTAATTGTGAACAAGTTGTGCCCTTAGCTCTTGTAGCAGAGATATAGTCGAATTATCATTATGTTTCTATTTTTCTCCATGCAAATTGCAGCTGTTTGACCCATCTAAATTTTTTTAGTTTTTTATTATTATTATCCCGTTTAAAGATAAATTTTTTTACTTATCGTTTTAATTACTTTCCTTAATTTTGTAAATCTTAATCGTACTACAGCTATAATTAAATTAAAATGAAATAATTGTGCGTAATAATATAAAATATTGGAAGAGTGAGAATTTAGATTCGAATTTGCAACATGTCAGGGATAGGGATAGACTCCAAAAAGGACAAAAATCTAGCGGGTCACATCAGACCAAAGGCTCACATGGAATTAAACTATCCAAAGATACAAAATTGCCTGGAGTAGGTGCAGAAAGAAATTACTGAGGTGGAAACAAAATGACCCTATAGCTCTACATCTGTGTCAGTTGGTGGCAGCTGCTGACAAGGAGGTTGACTAACAGCCTGAAGCTTGTCAGTGTTTGATTAAAAAAAAAAAAAAAAATCACTAATTTTGTGGTCCACTTGACCAATTAATACATTACAATTCATTAAGGTTTTTAGTTGAGATGACAAAAAGCTAATGACACGAGCGGGATTCGAGCCCACGATCTTAGGCTAGATAAACCGCTGCTCTACCACTTGAGCTATCGTGACCTAGATCCACTCGGACATCAATCAGATTGGATTCTCAACGACAATTGAAATGGCGAATAAACTTGACTTGAATCTGATCTGATTACACGGCATTTGAAAAATGGCAAAAAGGAGGGAAAATTCAAAAGGTGGAGTTGAGATGGGAAGTGATGTCCGAGAGGATCGAGGTCATGATAGCTCAAGTGGTAGAGGAGCGAAGTATCTAGCCAAAGATCGTGAGTTTGAATCCCACTCGTGCCATTAGCTTTTTTTCATTCCAACCAAAAACCTTAATGAATTATTTAAAAAAAAAAAAAAAAAATCGAGGAGCACAATTTTCTAATTTTCCCTATACATTTGTCCCTATCCCTAAGACTTCAAGATTTGAACCTCTTATCTTGCAAGACGATAGACAAAGATTATGTTTTGCATTGTCTTCATCTAATAAATTGTAACAACAAAAAATTTGTAAATGATACCGATTATAACCCGTTTTATTTATTTTAAGGGAGTATTTCTGGAATCGACCGTCAACAATCCGTTAATGTTCCCTCGCCATACCGTCGAAGTGAATTCTGATTTGATGAACCATTACATTGAATTAAAATAAATATAAAATAAATGTAAAAAAAAACTTTGTTTCTTTTTTGATTTTTTTCCTAGTAATTTTTTCATACAATTCATTATTTTATTTTTATTTAAATATCTTCAGGTACAATGTTAAAAACAGAAAATAAGATCAAATAGGGTGATGCTTTCAAAAACTATAACTATGGTAATATTTCTACAAGATACTAAAACAATATTGTTTATTTCTAAGCAAAATTATTTAAAAAAAAAAAATCCATACAAATTTTGCAGTTTTAAATATCTCAACAGGAAGTTGTCTAAGAATTAATATCGCGACTCACTCTTGAACTTCTCTTTTCCAACTGGCTAAATAATAGAGGCAAGGAAAACAATGGCTGCATTGTCATTGTGAAGTTGCACCATGGCTGAAATCACCAAAAGGCAAACGGGACGACGATTGTAATGCTAGTAAATTGCTGATATTTACACAATATTGAGATAATTTGAAATGGTTTAAGTACACTGAAAACTGGTTAATTGCCTTATATAAATCTGGAATGGTTTGTTATTAGGGCACAAACACACCATTGAAGATGGCAAAATGAATGGTTCAATGCCTTGCAAAACTAGATGAAATATCAAACAATTTATTAGAGTTATTAAAAGAATTTTTTTTTAAATGCAAGTTTTTTCAAATTTCTGAAAATCTTAACTACACACTGATAAAATTTGATCAAAAGAAGGCAGGAATAGGCACAAGATGAATCTATTTGCCTTCAAATTTTGCTTGATGAAGGAATAGTTCTAAAAATATAACCAGTTTTTTGTGGAAACCGTAAGACCACTGGGAAAAAAAATAATCCGCAAAACCTCCTAGACTACATGCCAATATTTGTATTTTTAAAAGAATGGCCTTATTTACTTTGCATATTAGCCAAGGAATGTTATATCTTCAAATGCGATGAAGGGTTGGGTGAAAAAAAAGGGCCGGTGTGAGGAGAATCAAACTTATGACCAAAGGGTCTAGAGCTGAGAATCTGATGATTAAACAATCAGATTTGATATTCCCCAAGCTTAGCAATGTTTTTGCTTATTGTACTTTTCCTTGTTCTTAATTTCAATCCTTATTTTAAGAAGTAGTAGATCATTGACTCCATTGCTGAAATTCTTTTTCCCGGGTTTCTTGATTCATTAAGCAGTTTTTTGCATATGGACAGAGAAAAACTGGAGATATGGTTGGGGCTGATGGTCGAAGCTTGTGGACTGATATTGAAGGAGCAGGAGTCAGTAGACTGGTAGTGGGTGAAGGAACTCATCAAGACAGCCATGCTGGCTGTAGAGACTGAGAGGTGATGCTGCAAGTTCCTTGCTGACATTACTCCATTAATGGGATTTGAGATTTCGTTGATGAGACTGACATAAGCTTGTTGAACTTCAGCTTGTAAACAGGTCTGCTGCAAGCTCTAGCTGCAGTGCGGAAGGCGAGACCATTGTTGAAGCAGTGGTGACACCTAATGAATAACTGTATTTTAGTGAAGTATTTCAGAGGCAGGTGTCGTTTGGAAGTGTAGCATTGGGACGATGTATTGAGGACGGGATCGAGTGTAGAGATAGCAGTTGACTGAGGTCCAGGGTTGTGAGTCGGTTGACAATACATCGGCTGAAGTGACTCTGGTGCAGTAGTTGGCTGAGTCAGCTATGTTGAGAAGACAAGTTTGATGTTAATACTGAGAGTACCCTTGCTATCGTTGTAGGTTCTTCATTAGAGATAAGCAAGAACTCGTTGGGTTGACAAATCTGAAGCCAGTGGGGCAGTGTCCTTGCTTATTTACACGATGGCCCTGTTCTGCTTCACTACACTGTGTAGGGCGAGACCATTCCAAAATCGGTAGTACCTAACGAGTACTGTGGTGACTGTATGTTCCCACTACAGAATACACAGGTGGTCACCACATACTCCCGCAATGGTTGAACTCCAAGCAGCAGTTCAATGATGAGTGGCGTGCTCTCCCAGTTGTAAAATGTTCTCAGAACATCTCGTTGGGGATCACCACTTAAAATCCATGAAAAAGACAGGTGTTATGGGCGGAGCTGATGGTGCAAGGGTGTGCACTGATATAGAGTCAGGGGAGTAAGGGTACAGCCTGCAGCTACCTCATCTGTTGAGAGTGTGTGAGACGATACTTTGAGTACCTTTATTGAAGCTTACTAGGTTAGATTAGTTAGAGTTGAGATTTTGAGAACTCCACGACGAGTGTATAATCAAAGTTGCTGAAAGCTGATTGGCTGCATTTTGAAAGGCGAGAACATTGTTGAAGCACCTAGTGCTAGTGCAAGCTGCATAACTTAAACACAGGCGTTTGATAGTGCAGATATTTTCTCGAATAAATTCGTTTGTATTTTAAATTCTCCGATAGTGTTCGTTATCGGTGGCGTGATTGGCCGGCGATATGGAATAGAGTTTTTATTTTTTCTTCTCGAAGAGTGGTTTATTTTGAAGTTTTTATCAGCAGCATGGCTATTGTTACGTCTGAGTAAAAGACGATTTGCTACAGAACGCCCCTTTGTTGTCCTGTTTCGCCAGACGATTCCTTTATCTCATCGCATCACGCCACAATTGAAAATAACGTGTTTCCTATTGCTCAATTTTATTTATTTCTCCTTCCTTTTTTGTACAGATCGACATCGATTTAAAATTGTATTCAACGCTTAAACTATTTCGAACTGTTAGATAAGACGTAATACTAAAATATATTTGCCTCTCTACTTCGTATTTTATATTCCCCCTGTTTTCGATCAGCCATTTTCTAAAGACGAGTAAAAATCTAAAATGTCGGGAAAGAAAGTTCAAAATATAAACGAATAAGATGATTCTGATTCGAGTTTAATAAATTTTCTTTATTTAATATTTGTTAGCTTTTTTGCGAGAAAACTTTGAATTCTAATATTCTAGTCTGATTTATGTGGTGATTAGTGACCGTTAGTCGATGATGTGGTCTGGTGTGATGTAGGTTTCAGAAAAACATTTTCTTTATCGTGTCAACGTTTCGATCTTTATTGAGATCATCTTCAGGGCTTGACGATTTCTGAATAATCTATTCTGATTAATTCATTCATTTAGTGGTCTGATTGACCATATTAATTTAATTATTCTTTTTATCGAAGGTCTTGGTTGAGATGAAAAAGTTAATGTCACAAGCTGGAATCGAACCCACGACCTTCGAACCCGACTCGTGACACTAACCTTTTCATCTCTACCAAGATCTGAATATATATTTGAAATAAATTATAACTTTCTGTCCTGAGATAGAACGCCATACTCGTTCGTGTTGTACGATTACAAATTATCTCGTTTAATTATTAAAAACGGGTAATTGGATTATTACTGACGATAATTGTTATGATGACTACTAATTGTCCAGTCTTTACTCCTATCTGATGTTGTACGTACGAATATAAAATAAAAATGATTTTTCCCTCATCAATAACGTGGCCATTTTTCTTGTTGTCCAAACAAAGAATACACATGTTTTTGTTGTTGAATTTTTTTAAAAAAAGTGTTGCTATTTTCTTATGGATTTTAATTTTTATATCGTTAACCTCCTCGTTCAATAAAGGGACCAGTTTAAATTTATTCAAATACGAACAAAAAATATTTATTGATTTTAAAATTAAATGATTTAATATTAAACATTTTGTACTGGTCGATTCATCAATACTACGTCTGAAAAGACACAGAGATATCCTCAAGGGCTTAATCTCGGTACAATAGCTATTCGACAAATTTATTAAAAGACAAAGTATCATTATGGACTGGACTCAAATGGAATTTGAGAAATATCCCAATATTTAATAAATATTACTGGATAATAGGCCAGAAGACCAGGCCCTCTGACGCCAAGCTAGCAGAAAAATAACGTGATAAAAGAACGATGGCAACGTCGGTGGGCCGGGTCGTCCGAGAACCTAAGCCGGAAACAAGGAATCGTCCTTACGCGATTAAGAACAGGCCATACGCGGTTGACACACAGGCACCCGCTCTTGGGCCAAAGCTTGTTCGATGTGCCTCACATACTGGAATCGTGTAGGCATGCCATCCTGAAGATTCCCTCTTCCGCTTTTTAGGGGAAATAACATGTGTATATTCAAAGATGATCCCATTTGCACATTATGTATTGAGGAGGAATACACATCACCCGTAATATCTTCGAATGCGAAGCACAACCCTTTTTCAGCCTTCCAAACAGGCCGCAAGGTTTCGTCTTTGACACGGCGCTCATCACTGTAAGGTAAAGGTCCCTCGTAAAAAAAAAAGTTTTAAGGTCAATATAACCTATGATCTAAAGAGTAGGTGATGGTTTTTCAGAATTAATAATTTATGTTTATTGTCAACAGACGTCAAACCTAGTAGAGTTCATTTCAAATTACCGATCGTCACATGTTAATAATTATTTTAAGAAAAATTGGTAATTGAGCCTCATCAGTACTAATTTCGAATTTTGAACGTTTCTAGTCGTTAGTCGGTTGTACGTAGTAATTGCCATTGTGTTATTTTTAACGTCAAATCCTCTTTACTGCGTAATTGTTAAATTTCCTTTGAAAATGGATCTAGGATGTCCTAAACAATTTCCTCGTTTGGCAGTTGTAGCCGGACCGCATTTGGTTAAAACAGGGATAGATACCAGATTGAATGAGGAAAATGTAACCAGCGTACGTCTACATTAAAGAAACATATTTGGCCTATTGTGGAAAAGAGTTTCAGATGATTCAGATTCTAAGGACTATACCTAGACCCCAAAATGACATGAAATCATCACCCAAGACAACACCTGGGCAAATTCGAAGACTTCTAGGTCTGATATCTCTATTTGATCAAAAACTTTAATAACTCTATTCATGATTGCGACTACTTTGAACTTAAACAACTGAATTATGAGGTTATGTCAAGCCATCCAAAAAAAGTCCTATGAATCTTCCAAACTCCAGCTATGTCACTAACCTCACTATATACAATGACCTTAACAAATTCACTAGTTTCGTCGTCCGCTTGACCAGTTGATATCTTACAATTAATTAAGGTTTTCAATTGAGATATAAAAGTCAATGGCACGAGCGGGATTCGAACCCACGATCTTCGGCTTGATACGCCGCTGCTCTACCACTCAGACACCAACTTCCAACTAAAGCTCTCCGTGGCCATTTCATTTGACTGAGTAGATTGAGGTCACGATAGCTCAAGTAGTAGAACAGCTATCGAACAGAACTGAAAGCCTTAGCTAATAGTAATGACCTCAACATTCCTTCCTTCCACGAAAAAGTAATAAGAAAAACATATTCACAATAAAAATAATCGGAAAACGACCAAACTACAGGCTACACCGCTCAAATGTCAAAAGGAAATCTCAAAAATTTTCATTGTGGCAATGGAAAATTTGTCCTGAATTTTACCCTTGTGTTTTGGGCCTTCTTAGTTTGTACAAATTCATCCTAAAAAATTGTATTAGTTACATTTAAAAGTGTCCTCTAATGTCAATGGATTGAGTACTACCTTGAAAAGGTTTGTTGTTGGTGGTCCGCGGGGGTCGAACCACGACCAGGGGTCATCTTTTATCGAATCCCCGTTCCAGATTCCAGGGAGGGCTCACGTGGTGTAGAACGTGTACACTTCAACTTGCGACCTCGCGCGTTTTATCAAATGGGCCAAAATTTATCCAGCGTCGATTTTTTCAATAACGTCGCCCCAGTTTTGAGCCATAGTACGACAGAAACATCTGCGCTGTGGGTGCTATCGGCCGAAACGTAGATAAATGCGGTTGTCCCTTCAATGGCAACTTATCTGATCGGTAAGAACATTTTTTTTGTTTTGTTTGTATCATTAAAAGTTTGTTTTTGTTCTTTCATCCTTTTCTTGCAAATTGGTTATATAACCTAACCTACAAAGGCTATTTGCTCTCCATGCACGCAAGAGGAACACGTGCTATATTGAACCCGACAAAAAAATGGTAATTAAAATGAAACAATAATAAAACATAGATTACTCACTCCCAACTTTGGAAAAATGAATAAAAATGAAAAAACCTCAACGCCGGTTTATCGTGTAAATTAATTATACGGCCTCTATTTACGAGATTTCGCGAAACAAGCAGTTTTAATACGAAATGAAAATTGATCACAATTATACATGCTAAGAAAAAATGTAGGCATGAAGGGAATCGAGTTTATACTCACTTTAACCCTGACCTTGGCCCTTCAGACTACTACCTCTTCTAGCAATGGCCTATTTCCTTATGGAACAACACATCTTAACAAGTTTTCTTCGAATTTTTAAACTATTTTTAAAGTTGTTTAATAGTGAAAATAAAATAACAAATATAAACTTAAAAAGTACTAATTTTTTTTTATGTTTGGACTTGGCCAGTTCCTACTTTATTTCCGATAGATTAATTTATTAAATTTACTCTCATTTCTATTTACTCTATACAGGGTGACTGGCGATAAGTGTCGAAAATTTCATGAGGTATTTCTACTCACCATTTGCAACAAAAAAACTTCCCATAAACCCCTGACCAAATCTTACGGGTAACGAAGACATTTCAGGGTTGTTTTTTTTTTAATTTTTCGACTTTGGTCCTCTAAATTGCTTATACACCTCAGAAATTCTGCTTTTTTTGCCAACCTGAAAGAACGTTAAATCTTCTGTAAGATAACCTATTTACAATGCACGATCAAAAAATACTGAACAAAAAAGTTCAGAAAAACCAAAAATGTTGAAATTTGTAACTTTTTGAAAATGTTGGATTGGTAACTGTTAACAAACTCCTGGCTATTTGAAAATTCCCTCAAAAAGATTCTCCATTCAATTAACTTCCAGCGGCATGCTCACTTTTTTTTCTACTGCGCTTGAAAGACCCAAATATTTTGCATTTTGTAAAAAAAAAAAAAAAAGCAAAGAAAAAAGAAAAAAAAGAGGCACGCTAAATTTGTGTAATTTATACAAGCTTTCAAATTTTTTTGAGGGAATTATTCAGAAATCATGAGATACGTTCTGGTGTGATGTAGGTTTCAGAAAAAAACATTT
Organism: Cimex hemipterus; assembly: GCA_039619505.1. Classification (NCBI taxonomy): domain Eukaryota; kingdom Metazoa; phylum Arthropoda; class Insecta; order Hemiptera; family Cimicidae; genus Cimex; species Cimex hemipterus. The sequence goes on along the minus strand of CM077114.1, from coordinate 11,132,169 downwards.
ACCTTATCGTGCCACGTTTCGAGCTTTATTGAGATCATCTTCAGTGCTCAAAGTGTTTGTCTTCGGCGTAATTGTGCCATTCCAGCGTGTCGTGTTGAGTGTGCCCAATCCCATATTCTTCGTTCTTCTCGAGTAGAAATGTGTCACTCTCAACACGGTACGCACTATTTTGAGCCCTGAAGATGATCTCAATAAAGACCGAAACGTTGGCACGATAAAGAAAATGTTTTTCTGAAATCTACATCACACGAGACCGCATCTCACGATTTCTGAATAATTATCGATTAACGGTCCCTAATCTCTACACATTTTTTTGAGGTTTTCATCAGGGTTCTGCAAGTAGTTACAACGTTTATAACTGTTTATAATTCTGACTGTTTCTCTGCTGTCGGTTATTTCTGTGGACCTAAGTCGAAAAAAAACCCAAAACCTGAAATTACTTCTTTACCCGTGAGATTTGGACAGGGGTTTATTGGAATGTTTTTGCTGCGTTTGGTGGAGTATAAACACCTAAATTTTCGACACTTGCCACCAGTCACCCTACGTCGTGCTGTAGCTACTAAATTCTTAGTTATAGTTCGTAACTAGTCCACTTCCTCCATTCATTTGCTGGAGATACTAAATTTACTGCCAGGTGTTTAGACTTCCTTGTGAATAACTCTCCGCTGGACTGGTTTAGTTCTTTCTTTTAAAATTTACAATGTAGCTACTTAATTGCACTTGTTACTTCAGGTTGGTGTAGTGTCTGTTTCTTGTTTAGTTTCAAGATATATAATTTTCTGTCAAGTGACTGCTTCCCTGATGTAGCTGTTTAATTCCTAGTAATTTCATTTGGTCTAGTACCTTTCGAAAAGCCGAAATCCATCTGACAGACCAAACCAGCGAGCAGAAGATGACCTGAATTGATCAAACTACGTTGCATCACTTCAAGGAGAAATACCTCACTTTTTTTTCTAGGTTAAATTTAGCCAAAAGCAAATCCGTTGGTTAAATTTAGCACTCTAAATACGTAATTCGACTGGTTCTAATTGTTCCGTTTTCGTCTACCTGGGCAATTGAGAAATTTTCTCTCTCAATTTGTCGGACAATGACGCGTTTGTCTTAATTGAAGCATTAACGCACGTATGCACGCCGGTAGGTAGAGTAGAGAAGATTATCCAGGTAATTTTCTCCTTTGACGTCCATTAATGCGCGCCCAGGCTCTACACCTGCAATACAACCACTTGCGTCATTGTAAATCATAATTAATGATGGTTTGTGACGATTAAAAAATTTGTTTACACTCCCCCCGATTCACAAATATCATGCACAGACGTAAATGTCACAAATAATCATACTTCGGTTGCATATAATGTTATCTGTTAATTGGTTTTACTTTGTATAAAACAATAGTGATCAAGTTCATATAAAATGAGATTAAATATAAAAAAAGCTACCGAAAAGTTAGAATTGTTTTTGAAAAATAAACTATTTGGATACTTTGTCTGGCTTGTCTTGCTAAAAAAATATTGCTCTTTAAGTTGCTATGCCTCTAACTTAGCAGCTAGTCAGAACAAAGATATGGTAGATTCCTTTCGTAGTTTCGTAACAAAGTGTATATTCAAATATTTTTCGAGTGAGAAACACAGTTGAATTTTTTCACTCCGAAAAACCCCTAAATACATTGATATATGCAAAGCGCTTAAAATGAACCCATTTAAAAAAAATGAATAATTTAGATTTGTTGTAGGCATACTTCTGTTTTTCAGCTTTCCAGATAATTTGCAACAAATCATATTTTATACGTTTTTTAAAGATTCTCAACAGTTTCGGATAGATTTTTGAATTTATTTTCTCCAAAACGATGTTGTTTGTAAAAAATCGTATACATTTTTTGCTCTTCTAGGTATAGCAAATCTGATAGAACCTCACTGCTACAGACAACTCAATGTAAGTATTTAAGATATTGGTTGTGAAAAAAAGCCAGTGTCACGAACGAGATTCGAACCCACGACCTTCGACTCTATACGCCGCTCCTCTACCACGTGAGCTAGCTATCCTGACTTCGATCCTCTCGGATACCAACTTCCCATCTCGACCCAACCTTTCGAATTTTCCCTCTTTTTTTTTGCCGTTTTTCAAATGCCGTGTGATCTATTTTATTTTCGGCGACAAATGAAATGGCCACGGAGAGGTTTAGTGAAGACATTTAATAAAAAAAAGCCATTGTCACGAGAGTGGATCAAAGCCGCGTTAGCTCAATTGGTTAGACCAGCGGCGTATCAAGCCAGAGGTCGTAGGTTCGAATCCCGCTCGTGACACTGGCTTTTTTAAATCAACCAATACCTTACACAAAATCTCAATTAATTGAAAGATGTTATTTGGTCAATCGAACCACAAAATCTAATTGATTCAGTCAATAGCGTATCGTGTCAACTACTAAAACGTTGCGGCCACCGACGCCCCTGTAAGCATCCTTTAAAGCCCTTAGACACATAAGCCGAACTTTGTAAGACTAGATTGTTCCATTTTCAGCCTTTTAAACAACTTTTAACTTCGCGTCGTTCTAACGAAGTATGGCTAGGATGACAGAAAATATATAATCAAAAATTTAATTTTATATCTCTGGCTGTAATTTATTTTTTGAGTAAAGTTTGTCCCATTAAACGTTACAGCTATATTACATTAGCTTATTACAGTTATTATAAACAGAGATATAAAATAAAATTTTCCATGGTATATTTCATTTCATCCTAACCATTTTTCGTTATAACGATACAAAATTTAAAAGTTGTTGAAAGGGCTTAAAATAGAACAATCTAGTCTTACAAAGTTTGGCTTAACGTTCGACTGGGATAAACATTCACAATAGTTATACATTTTTAAGTCCAATAACCTGGGCACTGTTAAAAAAAATTGCCTTGATAATCCAACAGAAAAATATCTATTTTTTAATTTGCTACAAAAACTTGTTTTTAAGGGCTTTAAATAATGCTTACAACGAATCTAAATTATTTATTTAAAAAAAAACGGTTAGTTTTAAGCACTTTTTTTTTGGCATGGGCACATTAGCACCAACCATATACCATATACCAGAACCATATATCCATATTTTTGGGGGCGGGCGAAATAAACATTTTATCATGCCAACGTTTCAATCTTTACTGAGCTCATCTCCAGGGCCTGGGATTTTACAATATACATATACAATTTTACAAATACATATAGGATGCGAAAAAATTATATAAGTTGTGTAATTTTTTTTTCTCGTTTCCGACAGTCCCATTGGTTTAATTTTCGACCTAGTACCCATAAAAAAAGTTTCAATAAAGACGGTAGTAGGGGGGTCGGAGGCCGCCGGTTTAGGTGTTGACACTGCAAGGTAAAGGTCCCGGGTTCGAATACAGCGGCCCTGCATTCACACCCGCCATAATTACAAATGGGCTTTTTTTTCAAAAACACCCCGAGGGTTGTTATAACCTCTGCTGTTGCGTAACTTTCGTAAAAGAAAGAAGACAGAGATTTCACCTTGGATATAACTAAGGCCACTTTTGAGGTACCACGTTTAATTTTTCTCCAAAAAAAAGTAAACATTTGGAACTAGACTAAAATATTAATTAAACCCGTATTTTTTTTATAGATTCATTAGCTCAAGAGATATTGGGCCATCTAAAAAGGACACCTTGTCCATGAATTGGGACTGTGGGGTTATAAGTCATCTTTAGAAAACTTTTCGAGTTGTCTGCCCTGGAAATTTATTTTGTTTTCCCGTGAGAAAAAACAACCATAACGGGATCGATTAGCCGTCCAGTTCCTTGGAATTTGAAGGAGGAAAAAAGGCCAATTAAGCATTTGATGCATGGTGACTTATCGGTTCGTTAATCGCCAGATATTGTTTGCCTTCGTCCAAACTGGTGTTTACTGTTTGACGATGGCCAGTGAACCACAAACGCCCTTTCCCTTATCTCAATGCTCGATCCCTTTTTAACGTTTTCAATGAATTTTAATGAAAGGGACGGGAAGAAATCAATTAAACTAATTGGCATCTTAGTTGCGTAAGGGGTCGTAAATGATAAAATTCGGTGAACGAGGCGACGTGGAATCGTTCAAACATCGCTGTAAGCTAGCCTTGAAAGACAGTGTTTACCCTTATTTCAGTACTGGTCCATGACAGTAAAAATATACCTTCAAAATTTAAAAAAAAATTGACCTTAAAAAATACAATTTTATCTATTCGTAATTTATTTAAAAAAATAGATTGTGTTTAATTGCCCACAACCTAATTAAATAGTGTGCCAGGCTGGTCGAACCTTTCGTCAGACTAATTATACAATTTGCCAAACCAATTAAATCTTTTATCAGAGACATTTTGAATTTTTTCAGAGGACTAATTTTTCAATCTGTACACCTTTTTAAAAAAGACTATTTCTAGAGTTTTTCTTAAAACAATTACTGTAAGTGGCTGAAAGTTTAAAGAGAACAATTAAAATTAAGAAATTTTGAAACGTTGAAAAGGTGTAATTGACAAAAATGTTTCAGATCCAACTTCTCGATGTTGAATGATGAATATGGATACTGGAATGGCGGGTGCTTTGCTGTTAGTAGTGCGATACCTGAAAGTATTCGATACCCGTACTCGATGCTGGTATCGACAGAAATTTTTCGATACTAACGAATACTTAATCATGTGAGTGCTCAGTTTTTCATTTTTAAGTATTTTTCCGGGGGTCGCGGAAGCCGAGTGGTTAGCGTGAGAGGCTCTCGGTTCGTAGACCCCGCGGTCGTGGGTTCGATTCCCACCGTCGCCCCTGGCTGTTTTTTCACGCTAACCCTCCCCTCCCCCCAAGACAAAGAATACGCATAATAACGTTGTCTGTCTTGACTATATGCTCAGAACATAAAGCCATTTATGGGGGGGGGGGACAAGGAAAAGCTGCCAACACATTTCGACATAATTGATATTACATCCATCAGATTTCATGGTCCGCATGACCAATTGCTATCTTTCGGTTAATTAAGGCTTTCAGTTGAGAGAAAAATGTCGGTGTCACGAGCGGGATTCGAACCCACAATCTTCGGCTAAATACGCCGCTTGAGCTATCGTGACCTCGATCCACTAGACCACCAACTTCCCATCTCAACCCAACCTTTTATGAATTTTCCCTCCTTTTTGCTATTTTTCAAATGTCGTATAATCGGATCGGATTCTCAGCGATAAATGAAACGGCCCCCGAGAGCTTTAGTGAAGAATACTTCGTTTTCCTTATTACATCTATTAGGTTTCGTAGTAGGATTCAACAAATAAATGATTTTCAATTAAGGCTTTGGTTATTGGTTTGATCACTTATCAGCCAAGGTACTACAAAAAGTATTCGTTGCCAAAATTGTTCGATATAGGAAGAAAATTCTCGATACTTCACTCATATCGGTTTGTATCGCACTAGCTCTTAGTTCAATACAATCGACTCGATTGATAATGGGATGTACTAAACAATATAAAATTTGGCAGGTAAACTGGAATGAACTATATTCCTGTTTCTGGCATGTGAGACTACATGTACATACTATGAGTATGGTCAATGATGACACTATTTATAGGCTATCCAATGAGGAATAAACAACCACCCATATCACCTTCCAATGTGAAACAACCGCTCATTGGAGGCATAACCTGGGGTACAAAGAAAACCCAGGGAAAGGAATTTTAGCACTCATAGTCAATGGCATATTACTTCTTAACCGAATTTATGATGTTTTGACAATAAAGTTTCAGGTAACCTTTCAGACATTACCTAATATCATCATTACTTTGTTAAACTAATCAGCGCTTGATAACTCTACTGGGTACTGTCTACTTCGCTACAGCATTTTGAGTTGGGATCTATTCAAAAACTTACTTAATTTCAATATAGATACCTATCAGTAATAATTGTAAAAGTTAAAATATGTTTAAACTGACCGTACATCATGAATCTTTATTCTTTTAATTAAATCAACAGCTCTTGGCTTCATATACTCATATGCTACGATGTTTTTTGGACAGAACAAGTTTATGAATCCCTTGCACTATTAATTTTTGTTTTACAAGATCCTCATTCTTTTAATGTCAATTTCTTAATGTTTAAGCTTAAGATGGCATTGCTTAAGTTAGGTGTACACTATGTATTGAATCCATTAGATTTCGAGGTCCGATTGACCAAATAACGTCTTTCAATTCATTAATCTTTATGTAAGTTATGGGTTGAGATAAAGAAAAGTTTTGGTCACGAGCGGGATTCGAACCTACGACCTTCGCCTAATACGCCGCTGCTCAACCATTTTTTAGTTTTGTTCCACTTTCGTGACACTGGCTTCATGTCTTCACTAAACCCCTCTGTGGCTATTACATTTGTCGCTGAGTACGACATTTGAAAAATGGCAAAAATGAGGGAAAATTCGAAAGGTGAGGTTCTGCTGGGAAGTTGGTGTCCGAGAGGATCGAAGTCAGGATAGCTCAAGTGGTAGAGGAGCGGCGTATAGAGCCGAAGGTCGTGGGTTCGAATCTCGTTCGTGACACTGGCTTTTTTTATCTCAACAAATGTCTATGCAGAGACTATGCATTGGGTTGCTTCTCGTCTGCATCTGTAGCAGCGAGGTTCTATCAGATTTGCTATCCCTTGAAGATCAAAATGTTATAACTAAAACAGCTTTTTGGCGAAAATAAATTCATAAATATATTCGAAACCGTTGAAAACTTTTAAGAAACGTATGGAATATTATTTGTCGCGAATTAGCTGAAGAATCATCTCCTTGAGTTTCGCGCATAGTTTGTGAATCACCCAGTATATTCCTTTACACAATGTCATGATGGTTGTCATTAATTAATGCTTAAACAGGGGTATTAATATGTATTGCATATTGTTTTCAAACATTTTGTATTACAGTACATCAAACTTTAAAAAAAAACTTATAGTTCGAATCCCCCTCGTGGCAGTAGCTTTTCATTCCAACTAAAATTTACATGAAAATATAGGTTGTAATCAAGAAAAGCAAAGCTTATTGTGTATAAAAGAACGAGTATCAAGAAAAAGCCTAATCAATTATGAATGTTCATGATTATCTCGGGCAATGATGTTAACAAACCGTCTACTCGATTTTCTCGATTTTAATGTTCGAATAAACGACCTATGGCCAGACTAATAAAACAAGATTAACTATCTATAAAGAGGTCAGTTAATAGGTCTGGTAGCTGGCTGACAATAAAGGATTTTCGAGGATAAAATCGTTGACATTATTCTCGTCAATGGGCCCGTGTTTCAATTTAAACGACCCTATCTGCTGTGTTATCCTTTCTCTTGATTTCTGTTTCCCTCTGGTTCTCTATCAGTTTGCTGTCGATCTCTCTCTCTCTCGCTCTCCCTCTCTCTTTCTCGCTCTCTTACTATTTCTGTATTTTGTCTGTCAGTTGTCCTCTCTTTCACTACTCACACTATTTCTGTTTTTTGTATGTTTGTCTGTCAGTTTGCTTCTCTCTTACTACTCTCATTATTTCTGAGTTTTTCCTGTTTCTCTGACAGTTTGTCTCTCTCTCTCTCTCTCACTACTTTCTCTATTTCTGTTTTTTGTCTGTCAGTTTGCCTCTCTCTCACTTTTTCTGTTTTTGTCGGTCAATTGGTCTCTCTATTTCTTTGTTTTTGTTAGTCTATTTTCCTCTCGCTATCCCTCTCACTCTCTCTTCCCCCACCACTCTCTCATTGTCTGTCACTCTCTCTACCACTCTCCCTCTCTGTCTCTTTCTCGCTCACTTACTTTTTCTGTTTTTTGTCATCAGTTGTCCTCTCTCTCTCTCTCTCTCTTTCTTTCTCTTTCTCTCTCTCTCTCTCTCTCTCTCTCTCTCTCCCTCTCCCTCCCTCCCTCCCTCCTCCCTTTCACTGTTTCTGTCTGTATGTCTCTCTGTGTGTCGTTCACATTGCCTGTTTTTCGTTGGTCGCCATCTATCATTTTTTGGTCCATTTAATTTTTCTTCCTTAATTAATCTGTGTCCACAGCCAATGAGTTTAGTACAATGAGTACTTGACGGTGCGTGGAAACACATTAAAATAACCCAACTCTTTACCCCTATCCCTAAACCAGATCTAACCCTAACCCTAACCGTCTTAACCAAATCCAAAGTAACCAAACCCGAGCCATGTCCTTCCACAACAAAATCGATGACGAGAAAACGGCTATGATTATGGTTATACGATTCTATACGAAATATTCTAAAATGTCGAAACTATACCGTCTATTAAAATTTATGCTCCCTATTTCCTGTATTAAACCTAACATGCAAATAAAGTATTTGGTCAAAATTAGACGGTTGAAAAGATTCATCTCAGTCAATAGTATATAATGTAAGGGTATGATTTGAATAAATGAACGAAAATTGTAAAAAAGGTCAGTTTTGTCGAAATTAACAGTTCTTTGACGACACGGCCCCATGTAGGTAATCAGGAAGTTTAAATCATAAAAACTGACACTTTTATTTTATAATTGGAGGAAGGCCGATTTTGAAAATTGTACAAAAATTCTACATACTCTGTCATAAAATAAAAAATATGTGATGCAATGTTTATTTCTGTTTTATTTGTTGAATTGAAGGCTTTTGACAGAATTGGATGTCCAAGTAATATTGAGCAGATTGGAAAATTGACTTTTTTTTTTTCATAACTGGGCCAAAGCTGATTCTTACTCTGAAAACGAAAGAATCATTTACAAATCTTAACCTTCGTTATTGGTTGAAATTTGTTCTGGCAACATCATCCACTAGTTGGATGGAAATTTATTGCATCAGTGCTCTACGACGGAACTAGACTCTTCCTAACAAGTCTATACTGGAAGTTCAATTATAAAAATTGACATTCCATTTTATAAATGGATCAAGGTCAATTGTTAAAGTGAGAACTGATAATGAGTCGCATACGAATCACCAGAAATATTCATTTAAATGTTAAATATGACCGCATTTAAGATAATTGTCGTTCAAAAAAGGTGTTCGATTACAGAACCGTGTGGGCAAATGGTATTTTATTTGATAATTGAATCATTGGTCACGTTCAAAGTAATGGCGAGGAAGGACTTCAGGAATTAGATGTAAGCTTTATCAATTAAAAGTTAGAAAAAAAATCCGAAAGATTCTCTAAAATAGGAAAAGGCCAATTGAAACCCTTATTAAATAAACTTCCCGGAAGTTTCTATTATTAAAATTGACGTTTCTTTTTAGAACTGAACCTTAAAATACACACGGCGTATATGATTATGCGCACTTAAAACGATCATAAAGAGGGAAATGTGAAAATTAAATAAATAAAATGAGACCTTGCCATAACCAGGGTGTATTAAATTGGATTTGAGAAAAGCCCACATGGATTTTTTCATGAACGGATAAAACAGGACAGCTTGATTTTCTTTAGTTTCCTTTCGTACCTTCCTGGTAAAGCTCTTGTTGCAAGGAAGATCGGATTGGCCACAGTGGACGTTTTTTTTTCTCGGAGAACAAGGAAAACACGTTGAACTATAAAGTTCAGCCGCACGCCTTGTGCAGTATAAATTAAGTCTGAAATGCTAGTCGTATGTCAAAGCTGGTGGCCGCGACTAGCCGAAAGCCAGTTGGAACCGGACAATCCTGTTCGACCGACTCCCGCCGACTTGCGTTTCGCATTGTCGCGGGCGAGGGTCAGTCGGTCGAGTTGATTGACCCATTGACGTCAATGCCGTGGGGTAGGACGGTCACGAATGTCTTTCACGCCAAACGAAAACACTGGTTACATAAATAGCGGTAAGGGCATGGCCAGTATCATCAGTTCATCGGGCTGGTGCAGTAACCGCGTTTATTATGATAGGTAATTATCTTTAACTTTTCAACTTTAACCTTCCATTAGGAACTTATTGTCTTAATCATTTAGCTTAAAATCTGGTCAAAGTTAATATTGGGACCGCGGTGGCCGAGTGGTTTTGTAATTGGCAATAGATTGGAAAAAGTTGTTGTAAATTGGTTTGACCGTCCGCAACCAGCAATAGGTAAGTTGGACGTCCCTAGCTGTTTTCGTCAGTCAGTTGTATTTCGTTTACTCACCATCTGGTAAACTTGAATCTCAATCTTAGTGGGTAGAGATTAGTTATTTTGACATAATTAGTAGTAGACATAGCACACGGAAAAATAGAAAACTTAGTAAACAAAATTATAAAGAAAAGACCAAGGGAATGAATGTAGTGTATTAAAAAATTTCGAAAATTCAGGCCCCTAATGCCTATCATTCAATTAACGAGAGAAAGAAAGGGAGAGACACACACACACATACACAGAAAAGAGAGAGAGAGATAACAGCAGAGATAGATAGGTTGATAAATAGAAAATAGGTAGGAAGATAGATAGAGAGGTAGATTAAGAGACACATACAGAGACACAGAGAAAGAGAGCAAGAAAGAGTGGAGGAGAGGAAAAAAGGAGGAGAAGAAAGAGAGCAAAACAAGGAGAAAGTGAGAGAGAGAGAGAGAGAGAGAGAGAGAGAGAGA
>CM077114.1:11098431-11114178 GCA_039619505.1 Cimex hemipterus | reverse complement strand
AGAGAGAGAGAGAGAGAGAGAGAGAGAGAGAGAGAGAGAGAGAGAGATTCAGTGAATAGGAGAAATGAAGAGACAAAACAGGAAAAAAACGAAAGACAGAGCAAGAGAGAGAGAAGAGGGGAGAGAGCGGAAAAGAAGCGTAGAAAACACTTCTGTTTACTCCAAAGAATCTAACCTAAGATGCCATGGCTTTAAATCCCACTAAGCTTTTTCTTTAGATGTGTCTTATTCATCTTTTTATTTTTGGACGCTTAGACAGTCAGTCAACGACGATTAACTGTCGTAGGGCTACTCAAACCCGACCCTTACCAGAAAGCACCTATCCTATAGATGGCAAAGTTAGTTAGTTTTGTCTAAAAACATCTAGAAACTTCCTTGGTTCCTTGGCTTTTTTCTTTATTCTTCCAGTTGCTCGCAAAACAGCAAATGCCATCTAGAAAACGTTCATCAAAGAGGAATCTTTCTGGTACAACGTGATCTTTTGGACTAGGGTTTAGCAGATGATCTTGTCGACTCATGTCATGTCAGTGTCAATGATATGGCTTATTTTCCCGACAGTAATCATATAATCGGGTCCTTCTATTCGGGTCGCTGGTAGACAAGTAATACTCTATTCCCGTAGAGTGATCCGATCAGATGGACATGTGTCACCAACCTTATCACACTTGGCAGACCTGCAGATCGCAAAACATAACGGACCTAATGACCACAATGCTATGCTTATGCTCGCTCTCGGATGTTGAATGCCAAATAGAACTATGATTGGTCAGTATCATTACATGCCAAGGGACGTTAAAAGGAGTTAACGACTGCCAAATTATAACAATCTGATTACTTAAATGAATCGTTTTCAGTAGAGGAAGTCATTTGTAATGATCCAACATTGTTAATTTAAGATAATGAATGACTTTTCAAATTTTTAACGACACTTAAACTCCAGAAATTTTAATATATAACTGTATTTCTATGTTGTCTCTACTCTGTTGATATTATTTACTAAATCTGAGTAGGTCTTCCTCTTCCAAGATTTGTAAAAGCCAAGGGGGAAAAGTGGAAAAATCATTGTTATTCTTGTTTAAAAAATACTTATTGTTAGATATTTTTAACGCAAATTACTTTTAGTTCCGTGTTTTTATAAGTGGGTGGTTAAAATGATACATGGGAGTAATTCCATGGGAAAATCGCGCGTTAGGACGAGGATGAAGGCCAATGGCACAGATGCAAGCTCCACGCCTCCCCATTGACGTCAATAGGAGGAATTTAAGCTTTCTGAGGAATCAGAACGCGCCAGCCTGAGAACAGGATTCCCGGTGGAGGTTGTGAATAATTCGCGACCGGCTGAGGGTAATTAATAAAACGTGGCGGCGGTTTGGAAAAAAAAACTTTTTATGCCGTTTATTACAAAAAACATAGTCTATTAAAACAACCGGAGAAATAATGGTCTAAGGTAAAACTCTACTTGAGGAAGTGATCCGTGCAAATTAGGTTTCTGTATTGGTATTAGGAAATTAGAGGAAGGAAGAGGGCGCTCGGGCAATTGATGCAATTAATCATGGAAAATTTACGCCGCCATTTATCACCAGGATCTGTAGTTACCGTAGACAAGCCTAATTCTATAAATCATCATACAATCCTTGGAACCATTCATGCTGTGTTTTAATAAGGTGAACTACAATAAACATTTCTACGGGCTTGAAGTACTAAAATCATCCATTCCGCCTATGTCTTTTGGCATAGACATTTTCATTGTAAATAACGTGAATTACTATTTTTAATTAACAGACAGATGGAGATACATATTGAGAAAGATAATTAGATAAAGAATGCGAGAAAAAATGAAAGAATGCGGTTTTATTTAATGTCTCAGAATTTGGACACATACTGACTACACTTAAATTTAACGACATTAAGAGATATAGAGAGAGAAAGAAAGAAAGATAGAGAGAACGAGAGTATATGTGTGTATGTGAGAGAGTGAGAGGGGGGGAGAGGGAGAGAGGACCCGAACCCTTCTGTGGCATAGGAACCCACACTATCAATGAATATCTCAGACAGGAGGACAAAAAGAAAATAAAGGAACATTGGAATTCGCTTACTGGACACAGACAATCCAAGAATCTTCTTACCAAATTCGGAAAGAAAGAAATTACAGAATGTGTCAAAGGAGACAGGAATAGACTGCGAATCCTAACAGGACACTGTAGATTAAATGGACATCTAAAGAAAATTGGAATGATCCAAGATGGCACATGCAGATTCTGCAAAGAAGCAGAAGATCCACCAACACATCTACTAACAAACTGCGGAGCAACATTAGCCCGCAGGAGGAGGTGTTTTGGGATGTACAATGTGACCATAGAAGAGCTTCAACCAATAAAACCGGGCCTACTAATCAAGTTTCTTGATGAAATAGGACTCACCGATGTGCTCTAGGCAGAGAACGGGGGATACAATAGCTCTCAAAGGGCGCAGTAAACAACACCCTGAAATATCATCATCATCGTCCAAACCTGAAATTGAATAGGATTTTCTTAAAAATGATTGTTTCCCCATTAATTCTTTATATTGTTTGGCTCGTTAAACCATTTGATCTAGGCTTTTTACTTAGAAATGTTTTGCAATATGCTTGGCCTCCCGGAGCGCGTTGCTCCTTCATTTCTACGGGCCGATATCAAAAGCCCCGAATATAGTATTGGAAGTTTCTAAGACTCTGGGCTTCGAGCTTCGGCAGAAACAACTTTGTACAAAACCGTCAATAGATCCATGGCCCGTTCGATCCAACTTTCAAGGTTTGTGCTTCCTTACAAGCAGTATTAAACCTGTTCTGGACAGCGGGGGTTGACCCTCTACTAGCATATATCACGCGCGGAATCATTGAACTTTATGCTTTTCTGCATCAATGGCTTAATAAAGGAATTCTTGTTTCAGTTTTAAATTCAATTTGTTACGTTATATAGAAAGCATTACCAATCTTTTAATTATTTAACTTTCTTCGTTAACAATGATCCAACAACGTTAGCCTTTTTCAACTTATTCATCTATGCTGGTAAGAAAACTAACATCTAGCCAAATGCGGAGAAACTTCTGCGCGTTATACGGCCAAATTGGAATAAGTGGGAATGTGCCAGGAGCGATTTGCCAATTTTAGAAAAGGCGATTTTCATCGGACCGAATTTAATCGACTAAAATAATTCACGATTTGTTAAAAAATTGCGAGATTTTATGTCGATGTCTCTGGAATGATGAAATTGTAGTTTGATAGTCTCATTGGCTTGGTCTGTCATACACGTTTCAACTTTTTCCTTGTAAGTTATTACCAAGTTTGTTAAGTTAATAAAGCCTTGGTTTTTTGCTGTTGATTATTTTTGTGGTATTCACATTTATCAAACTTTTCATGTATTAAAATTATTTCGTATAAATATCGTAGTGCAATTTTATTATGTGGTTCGTGGTGAATTGAAGTTTTCTGTTACTGCCCTTAAAAGTTCTCTTACGTACTTTGTACATGTTTTATTTTTTTTCGAACTTTTCGCTCAGACGTTTTTCAACGGTTTTCTCTTATTTATTGCACTTTACACCCAATTTATTATGTTTGTTACTTTATACGCTTTTTATTCAAGTATGTGGCAATAATAATTACAACGATTTGTGTGCGAGGTGTCATTTTATTTTCATATACATGTTGTTTATTTTTCTGCCTTTTTACTGGATTAATGTACAGTTTTTATCCCATTACCTCAGTAGTTTTTCTTCTGTCGTTTTTATGCCTCCTTTAAAAATTGTCTTTTTGTCTGTTTCATGTACAGTTTTTTTAAAATCTAATACGTGCTTTGCTGCACATATTTTTCATTTGTTTTTTTTGTAGCATTTTTTTACGCCAACATTATTAATTAAATTTTTTGTTCTGCTTCTTGTAATTTTTTTCTTGTTCTTGCTTTGCGTCATCTGTACACGTAATCGTTGTCTTTAGTGTTGACTTTACCCCTACTTTATTAATTACATTGGTTACTTTGCGCTTTTTTCCTTATGTTTTTTTTATTTATTATAATTATATATTATTTATATTTATTAGTATTTCTGTCTGCTTCGTGTACAATTTTTTTATCTTGTCCATGCTTTGTTTCACATTTGTTTTATCTGTGTTTCTTGCCTTTAATGCTGTTTTTATGCCTGTTTTATTAATTAGATTTGTTATTTTGTGATTAATTACCCCTATGTTTTGGTCTGTTTTTTATACTGTTTTATCTTGGTCACGCTTTGCGCCATATTTTTATCTCTTTTGTCACGTCTTTATTTATTAGATTTTTGCTTTCTATCCCTATGTTTGTTGTACTGTTTTATCTTGTCCTTTCTTTTCTTTACATGATTTTCATCTTTTATTGATGATTTACGTCTCTGTATGTCTGTTTTTGGTACATTAATTAGATTTTTACTCTGTTGTTATTTTTCGCTGTGTTTCCAGTCTTTCTGTCTGCTCCTTCTACCTTTTTGTCACTTCTGTTTATATTAAATTTGTTACTTTGTGTTTTTTAACCTTCCGTTTCTGACCGTATGTCTATTTCTTGTACCGTTTCATCTTGTCCGTTATTTGATTCATATGATTTTGATCTTTTATCGATGTTTTACGTGTACTTTATGAATTTAAGTTGTTATTTTGTGCTTTTTATCCTTAGGTTTCAGTTTGTATGTCTGTTCCTTGTACCGTTTTATTTTGTCCATTCTTCGCTTCACATAATTTTCATCTTTTATTGATGTCTTTAACGTCTACCTTATGAATTAGATTTGTTGCTCTGTTCTTTTTTATCCTTATGTTTCCGTCTGTCTGCTTCTTGAACATTAATTAGATTGTTTATTTTGTGATAGTTTTCCCCAATGTTTTCTGTCTTCTTTTTATAACATTTTGTCTTTTTCACGTTTTTATCGTTTATGTCTACTTTAAGAATTAGATCTGTTATTTTGTGCTCTTTTCCCCTTTGTTTCTGTCTGTATGTCCGTTTTTTGTACATTAATTAAATTTTTTACTGGGCTATTATTTTCCCCTATGTTTTCTGTCTGCTACACGACATCAATAAAGGATGAAAATCACGTGAAGCAAAGAATGGACAAGTTAAAACGGTACAAGAAACAGACATACAGACAGAAATATAAAAAAAGCGAAAAGTAACAAATTTAATTAATAAAAACAGGACAAAACAGCACTAAAGAAACTAACACAGTTAAAAATATTGAGGAAAGCGTGAACAAGACAAAATGGTAGAAGAAGCAGACAGAAAACATAGACTAAAATTATCACAAAGTAAAAAATCTAATTAATGTGCAAGAAACAGACATACAGACTGAAAAATAAGGATAAAAAAGGCACGAAATGACAACTTTAATTCATACAGTAGACGTAAACGACATCAATAAGGGATGGAAATCATGTGAAGTAAAGAATGAACAAGTTCAAACGGTACAAGAAACAGACATACAGACAGAAGCATAAAAAACCGAAAAGTAACAAATCTAATTAATAACAAGAGCACTAAAGAAACTAACTAACTAAAAACATTGAGCAAAGAGTGAACAAGACAGAAGGTAGAGAAGCAGACAGAAAGACAGAAAACAGCGGAAAATAATAACAGAGTACAAATCAAATTAATGTACCAAAAACGGACATACAGACAGAAACATAGGGATAAAAGAGCATAAAATAACAAATCTAATTCATAAAGTAGATTTGTTACTTTGTCTGTTTTTTTTTACATTAATTACATTAGATCGCACGACACGCAAGAATGGCATAATTACACAGAAGACAAACACTTTGAGCCCTGAAGATGATCTCACTAAAGATCGAAACGTTGGCAGGATAAAGAAATTGTTTTTTTGAAACCTACATCACACCACACCACATCCCACGATTCATGAATAATCATTAATTAGATTTGCTATATTGCGATTATTTTCCCCTATGTTTTCTGTCTCTCTGTCTGCTTCTTGCAACGTTTTATCTTGTTCCCGCTTTGCTTCAAAATTATTTTTTTCATTTATTGATGCCTTTTACGTTTACTTTACGATTAGATTTATTACTCTGTTCTTTTTTATCCTTACGTTTCAATCTGTCTGATTCTTGTACCGTTTTATCTTGTTCACGCTTTCCTTCAGGTATTTTTTATTTGTGTAAAAATAGCGTTAGTGCTGTTTTTGCGCCTAATTGTTTAAAAACATTAGTACATCCATGCCTATGACGTTGTTATTTCATGTATATTCTTGACGTGTTTCGTTTTTCTTCATTTTTTTAAAAATTCTATATTTGATATATTTTATCAAGCAATCACATGCAAATTTCACATAAAAACCGTTTTTTGACTTGTGGATGTTTGACTGACTTAAACAAATTGACAGTGAGTCTTTTTATGCGGGCCTTGAACATAAAGTCATGCTGAACCAGCATAAGGTCAATTATAGAATATAGATTGTTGTATAAATATCTATTATAGAAAATATGAGAATTATAGAATTTTTGAAAATTTCGGTGTCTTATGGTCGATTTTCACAGAGTTTACCATCTTTCTTAGCATAATTTACAATTCAATTATTAAAATAAACAATAAAATAAATAACCTTTGTCGGACAAAAGCGCGAGTGAGAATATTTTATTTTAGACGGCTTCCTGGTAAAAAAGAAGCGATTCCGAGAAATTCTGTTCACATCTCGACCTGCTAAGTGCAATCACCAAGGAAAAAGCTCAGTTTGTCAATGCGCAAGGACTCGTTTTCCTTCATGACATGGCAAGGTCTCATATTTTCCTTCTTCCCGGATGTACGATTTAAAAAATCACAATAAACCTTAATGAGGACTTTCCTTAGATTGTAACAAAAAAATATTAAATCACTTTCGTATAAAGCGAAGAAATGGGAAAATTTAGTCTATTTAAGTGAAAATTTTAGCAGTAGGAAAAAATTGATACGAACGAGTTCGCTTAAAAGAAATAGAGTTGTTTGTTAAATTGAATAAATTTCAAGCGTGCTAAACAGAAAAGTGACAGAACTTATAAACCATCCAGATTTCCTTTATCTCAAAAGGATATCCTATGAGAGTAAGATGTAAACAACATTGCAATTACCATCTGACGCACGAAGATGGGAAAAATATTAGATTATAAGAAATCTAATTGAGTCTCAAACGAAAACAAAAACCTAGAAGGATGATGTTATCAAATTTTGCATTTCCAAAATGCACATTTTTTTTCGTTTTTTTTTGTGTCGTTCATTTAGGAAAATTAATGCGAGAAAAGCTTCGAACCTGTGTACAAAGTTTTATAATTAAAACTTTGATGGCTATCTTGATTTGAAATGATAGATCAACCAATTTACGATGCACAAGGAGCCAGTGATTATATTTGATTATACAATGAAGAGAGGAAACAAAGAATTAAATTCTGAAAAATTGTTACTAACAATTTTTTAAGTTTTTTTTTAAATATACAGTACATTTCAGGAGGAAAAGAAAAATTAAAAAATCAATCAAAAGTATTTGTTTAATTACGATGAACAATTAATCAATCATAAAATTTCCTTTAAGTGTTAAGTTACAAGTTAACTTAGGTTCACGATCGTTTCTGTTGTTCCCAGGTTTGGGGATTTTTCTCCTTTTTGTTTACTTGTTTATTTCTTCGTAAATTATTCTACCTTATCTGTTTTTCTCCAACAAAAAAAGGAGCTGAAATTTGGGTATTTGGATAGAAGGCAGTACATCCTAAACGTGATGATTCCGTCGGGTGCCACATCGTGCCTAGTTTAAACAAGATTGGACCTAGTTTCGCCCCTTGAATAACTCAACTTTTACATCTCTCACAAGAATACATTAAATATTAGCCAAACATTCTCTATATTCACTACCTTTCGTGGTCCGCTTAACCAATTAATGCCGTTCAGTTAATTAAGGTTTTTAGTGGGGATAAAAAAACCAGTGTCACGAGCGGGATTCGAACCCACGACCTTCGGCTTGATACGTCGCTACTCTACCACTGAGCTATTGTGTCACGTAGTAGAGCAGTAGAGTAGTAGTTTATCAAGCCGAAGGCCGTGGGTTCGAATCCCGCTCGTATCACTGACTGTTTTATCTCAAATAAAAGCCATAATTAATTGAAATTCTCTCTACACTTTAATTATATATTTTAATCATAATTCGATAAAATTGTGTTAAAAATTATTCCCAAGAGCTTAATAGTTATGACAGATAATAAGACTTAATAAAGTTTAGTTGACGATTTCTTAGGTAAGGTCTTTCTTTTTCGTCCTAGGGTGTTATTCTACTAAACATGAGCTTATAATTTTTTGGACTTAGCTTGGCTGATTATCCATTATTCGCATCGTACTCCTCTGTCGTGTAAAAAAACAAAGAATGACCAAATATTCAAAAATAAATATTTACATCAAATTAATATTATTTTATAAATTCACTAGTTTTCGCGGTCCGTTTGACAAATTAATATTTTTTAATTAAATAAGGTTTTGAGTTGGGATAAAACATCGGTGTCAAGAGCGGGATTCGAACCCACTACTCCGGCTTGATACGCCGCTGCTCTACTACTTGAGCTACCGTGACCGAAGGTCACCTGACACCGATTTTTATCTCAACTAAAAACCTTAATTAATTGAAAGATATTAGTTTGTCAAGCGGACCACGAAAACTAGTGAATTTATGTAAGGTATTGATTGAAATGAAAAAGTTAGTATCATCTCAACCTACCGTTGGGGAGGTGGTGTTCGAGTGGAAAGCACGATTGCTCAAGTGGTTAGAGGAGCGGCGTATTGAGTCGAAGGTCGTGGGTTCGAATCCCGCTCGTGACACTGATTTTTTCATTTCAGCCAATATCTTATATATCAAATTTTACTTGTAGCATAACTTCTTTATTTATTTTAAATTTTCCAAGCTTTAAGTATGGCGGTTCATTGACTTAGAACAGTTTCGAACAGAATGTTCTTTTTTGTATTTATTGAAGGACCGTTTAATCTAGCTTCTCCCCATGATTAGATGTTTTGTGACAATCCGACTGATCTAAACAAGATGACAAACAACTGGCCGGGGAAATTCGAAAACACCTACTAATTATACTTTGATTGAATTAGGAAAAACATAGTTTTTGTTTCTTTTCACTCGGAATCGTTATGTAAAGGAACCATTGGGCAATACGTGATATTTCCTGATAACCGAGAACTGACGAGACGTCTCTGATCAAAAAACCATTCGATTTTTACAATAACAATTATGTAAAAATTCTGGCCTTGAATTTTTCTCTTTGCCTTTTTGCAAAATTACTTTAGACGACAGATATGATTATTTTAATCTCATTACGCTCATACTCTTTTTTTAACCTAATTGCACTGTGAAGTAGATTTATGCGCCAAATCATGTCTCGCATGCCATTCGATAACACAAAAACCACTCAGTGATAACTTATTCAATCAATTACTTCCCACTGGATATTAAACTCCATTTTATAATTAATAATTTTTATATGCAAAAATTTATCATCATTATCAACTGACAGTTTTATATTTTTATCAACAGTAAAATAAATGAAATATTCCTTGTGTAAAGAATTGTCAACCTTTTTTTACACAGATTCTAAACACTTTTCTAACTAACATTTACACTAGATATTAAACACCATTTTATAATTAATAATTTTTATATGCAAAAATTTATCATCATTATCAACTGACAGTTTTATATTTTTATCAATAATAAAATAAATGAAATACTCCTTGTGTAAAAAATTGTCAACCTTTTTTTACACAGATTCTAAACACTTTTCTAACTAACATTTACACTTTTATTTTTGAAAAATCAGTTTTATAACAATTACAAGAAAAGAAAATAGAACGGATTGATGAAGTGATTGAGAGGTGGAAACAAGAAAGAGTGCAAGAATGAAAATAAGTCAGAGACTGGGATAAAAAAATATAAAAGGTTAGATATTCTAGTTTTCTTTAATGAGTGTTAATTGATCTGTTTTCTAATATCAAACAGAACATTGAGACTTAGTGAGTGAGTGAGTGAGAGTGAGTGAGAGAGAGAGAGAGAGAGAGAGAGAAAGAGAGAGTGAAAGAGAAAGTGAAAGGAGAGATTTTTTATTAATTCATTCAAAGTGAGAAAGAGAATCTCTCAGTTCTTTCTTTCTCTCTTCTCCCTCTTCCTCTCACACTCCCTTTCTCTCTTTCTATTAATTTTTAATCTCTCTCTCTCTCTCTCTGTCTCTCTGTCCTTCTCTATCCTCTTCTTTCTCTAGTCTAATTCTCACACTCTTTATTGTTCCTAACTTTTTATTGATCGTTTTCCCAATATTTTATGTTTTATTTTGTTCCATCTTTTTTTTTATCACACATTCTCTCTCTCTCCTCTGTAGTCTCTATCTCTCTCTTAGTTTTTAGTCTCTCTCCCTCTTTTTCTATCCTCTTCTTTCGCAAGTCAAATTCTCACACTCTTTACTGTTCCTACCTCTTTCGATTGTTTCCCACGTATTTTGTATTTTGTTGTACCTTTTGTTTCTTTAAATCACATATTCTCTCTCTTCTCCTTCTTTCTGTCCCTCTCTTTCTCATACTCTCTGACTACCTCTCTTTTTCTTTCTTTCTCTCTCTAATATTTTTTTAACCCTCTTCTACTTTCCCTGCCATCTTCCTTGTTAGGCTCTTTTTTCTCAATCTCTATTTGTCAGTCTTATTCTCGATATAACTTTCTCCATATT
This sequence comes from Cimex hemipterus, assembly GCA_039619505.1. NCBI lineage: Eukaryota > Metazoa > Arthropoda > Insecta > Hemiptera > Cimicidae > Cimex > Cimex hemipterus. The sequence goes on along the minus strand of CM077114.1, from coordinate 11,103,440 downwards.
TTACATGTTTTTTTGTGTGCATCTTTTGTTTCTTGACACCACACATTCTGTTTCTCTCTCTCTCTCTCTTCCTCTCCGACTCTTTATCTACCTCTCTTTCACCCTTTCTTTCTTCCTCCCTTTCTCTCTAAACGCGTCTTACACTCTCCATTTTTTCTTTCTTTATCCTCTTGTTTATTAAACTCTCATTTTCTTTCTTAGACTCTATTTGTGAGCCTCGATTTCACACTCTTTACTGGTTCTACCTCTTATCGTTTTATTTTTACATATTTTAATAATTTATTTCGTTGAATTTGTTATTTCTTTACATCACATTGTCTCTCTCTTCCTGTCTCACTCTCTGACTATTTACCTACCTCTCTCACTAAATCCCTCTTACGCTTTCTCCCTCTTCCTTATTAACACTTTCTTTCTCAGTTTCTATTTGTCAGCCTCATTCTCACACACTTTACTGTTTCTACCTCTTTATCGATCTATTTTTCCATATTTTTTGTTGTTGAATCTTTTCTTTCTTTACATCATTCTCTTTGTTTATTGTAACTTCGTATTGAATTTTTTTTGTATTTGTAGACGGCTCTGTTATGTAGTTTTGATATTCAAGAGAGTTTCAAGCTTTCTCTTTTTTCTCTCTCATACCCTTCTTCTTTTTCTCTCTATTGCCCAGCCTTCGTCTTTGTGGATGTTGTGAGGACGTGATTTTTTATTACTAGTGCACTAATCCTCTTATTTTCTGATAACTTTTTTTGCTTTTGAATTTACTTCTTCGTTACACTTGATCGCAGCTTAAGCTTGTTCTTTTCCGTCCATTTTTGCTTTTCTAAAAAGTCTCAGCTCCTGACAAATCTTAAGCCAAGAACGTTGGTGGTTCGACGTATCGTTTATGAATAACACGGCAGCCTAAAATTGACCTTTTCGGCCAAGAATGTCTGGTACAATTTTTTAACCCATTTCGAAGTGTCTTTCACCTTGAGGGGTTTTCGGGACTCGCGACATACCGTCGAATGTTAAGGGACCGGAAGATGAATCAGGTGTTTTCACCTAATTCGGGATATAAAAAAACCCCTAGACACTAAGGACGATTCGTATCATGAAAACAAGAAGGATTTAATGTTTTAACAATTTCCAAGAAATCAGACGTGTTGTATCAAACTCGATTACTATTTTGCCAAAGGATTAAAATGTCCGAACAAAATTGAGAAACGGGTAAAAACATTTCAATATATAATAAAAACTACAGTATGTCTTATACTTTTTATAAAGTTAATATCAAAATTCTATAGAAACCATTGAAAGTAGATTACACCTTAAGCAACTTAGTGTAAAATTATGCCACCATTTATCACAGATTTGTGATCTGTGTAACATTAAAACAGACAATTTTTCTAACCAAATAATTGTTACTATTGGGATTATTATATTGGATTTGTTAAATTAGAAGATTAATCATTTCAGCGTTATTTTCTGTAAAAATTTGAAATAGATTAACTATTTTGTGAGGAAGTTAAAGCATCAATGATTAATTACCTCATTTCGCTAGGACACATGTTATTTAATTCGATGTGACTGAATAAATTTTTGATTAGTTTGTTGAACTTACTAACAACTTAAAATTTTGTTTAAAAAAATTTATTAGGTTTCGTGTTCCGTTTGATAAATTAATTTTTTTTTCATTCAATTAAGGTTTGGTTGAGATAAAAAAATCGTTGTCACAAGCGGGATTCGAACCCACGATCTTCGGCTAAGTTGAACAGCGGCTTTTTTTTATCTCACCCAAAACATCAATTACTTGAAAAATATTCATCGCTCAAAATCTGAAGCAAGTTGTGCTGTTATTTTCTATACGCAAACATCGTTACGATAGGTTTGTCCCGAACAAAAAGAAAATGTCTCTTAAAAAAAAGTTTATCAAATTTATTAATAATACCAGGCTGAATAAATTATTATAATAGCAACTTTTTTTCAATTAATCAAATTAATTCTTATTTTTCAAAATACGTAAAGCATCAATCAGTTCTATTAGTCAAACTTGCGCGTGAAATTGGTGAAAAATCGAAAAAAGGGCAGTGACGTCCGTAATTATTGCAAATTCGATAAGCTGAAACGTTGGTTTATCATTATTATTTTATTTTATTACTACCTGTAGTAATAAATTATACATCTCGTAACATGAGGTGCATTTAATGAACTGCATATTATGTCTCGAGGGGAGTCGAGAACCATTGTTCGCCCAATCACAAATGTAAACAAAAAACAATGTTGTCCCAGCACTGAACCTTGAGGAACACCGTAACAGCCTTAACATCCAATCGGTTATTTCACAGAGATTTAGAACCGTCTCAGCTACCCGTTATATCATAACTTTAGCATCCGTAAGTATATCAAAAACAGAGATTAAAAAAAGATACATAAAATTTGAGGTTTTTTTTTTTGAATTTAAGCTTTTTGATTTCAATTATAATTGCTTGAAATCTAAACATTATTGATAAATATTGAAAGAAGAGATATTCAACGTTTTTGCACCCTAAAAAACCTTGGATAAAACGCTTTGCAAAATTCGGAATATAGTTTTTTTTTTTTTTTAATTGGAAAACAAATGATTACAATTTTTTCCACAAAAATCGCAAAAGTGACAATAACTTCAAAATGACTCTACAGATCAACCAGATATGTCACAGAGATTTAGAAACCTCTCAACTACATGTAATAGTATAACTTTAGCCTCCGTAAGTAAATCAATACCGGAGGTAAAAAAAAACAACAACAACATAAAGTTTGAAGTTTTTCTGTTGATTTCAAGCTTTTCGTTTTCATTTATAATTACTTGAAATCTAAACATTATTGACTAAGCTCAAAAGAAGAAATTCAACGTTTTGCACCCCAAAAGACTATTCTGAATGCAATCTTTGCGAAAATCAGAATATAATTTTTCATAGAGATTTCTGCTTTCCAAATCCCTCCGACTTGTTTTTGAAAAATCGCAAAATTGACAATTACTACAAATGTTTCTACCTATCTACCGGAAATTTCGCAGAGATTTAGAGCCCTCTCGACTACACACAAATAGCAAAACTTTCGCTCTCCCCAAATAAATTCAAACGGGGGATAAATTGATATAAATTTGAAAAGTGATTTGTTTATGTCAATATTTTGGAACTCATTTACGATTGGATAAAAACTAAACGTAGTTGATACAACATGAAAGAAGAATGTTCAGCTTTACAACGGTTGTAATAACTTTCAATTAATTAAGGTGTTTAGTTGAGAAAAAAGGCCAATGTCATGAGCGGGAGACGAACCCACGGTAGGTCGGGTTGGGATGGGGAATTAGTGTCTGAGTGGATCGCAGTCACGATAACTCAGGTGGTAGAGTCCCCATCTCAACCTTACCTATCGTGGGTTCGAATCCCGCTCGTGACATTGACTTTCTATCTCAATTAAAACCCTTAATTAATTGAAATATATTAATTGGTCAAGCTGACCACGAAAACTAGTCAGTTGTAATAACGTTGAATTTAACCAATTTTTGAAATAAAATCAAGAATAGTACATATTTCATTTGTAAGTAGAACACTGTCATCGGCTTTTTCATTGGGATGAAATCTCCTATTTAATAGTTTCATAGCATGTTTACAACAAATTCAATTTTTTTGCCTATTTTCCGTTTTTATAATTTTTTATATATCTAAACTCGTTGAATGCAATGGTGTATATTTTGTATGTTGTTTTTTATTTTGTTATCCTAGATTAAAAAATCAATCGACTGATATATAACTTTGAAATAAATACACAACGTAGGCAGAAGAAGATATTTAAAAATATCTAATACTTTTCGATCTAGTGCTACCAAAAAGGTTTAGGTAAAATTGGTGATCCTACATCCTCAGCATGAATTTCGTTACATAATGATTTATAGGTTTAAAGAGGCTGGTTTGGACAGAGGAGTGAGCAGAAATATTTTTATGAGAGTTGAGATATTGGAAATATTTTCCGAAACTAATGGTTATAATTTGTAATATTTTTTGATTAATGAAATTATTTTATTAAGGAAATAAATTAAATTAATTTTAGGGGTCGAGAAAATTACGTCCTCAAGTCGCGACGGGCCAAATCATGGGCGAAACCCAGTTTGACAAGCCGGCAAGACGGCGTCCATCCATCACCGGCGGCCGGCCCCGAAACCAAATCACACCCCCAACACACCAGTCAAATTACGAGACTAAAATTCATAAAGTTTTCACGGAAACAATAAAGAACATAACAATAACGGGGAAAACACAACTGCGAAGCGGCGTTCGATCAACCTCCCCACTACCCGGAACGGCTATTTAAGACTAGAGACGCTGGCTCAAGGCATCAGTCATCCGAGTTCACTCAAGAGAAACGGTTCAAAAATGTATCCAAATCCTTTCGAAAGAAAACACTCGACGATCCGTCAGGTGATTGACAAGTTCCTGAGGCCGGAGGCGAACAACAACCAAAGGAGAACCTCCGGATACGGATACAACAGCCCTAAAACTAAATCTTCCGTCAAGGGGTGGTGACTCTGGGTTGTTAATCATTGCTTACCCCTACGGTAATTGTTTTTCTTTTTCGCACACACACACAAACAAAAAAAATCATTTCTAAAACAATTTAATTTATTGGTTCAGATGGTGTTATTCTTCATACCAAAGATTGTGAACGGGGAACACTTTAAAGACTAGAAGTCATTCGTTGAATGGTAAGTTTGAACAATTTGATTAATTTTATGTTTTTCCCCCACTCTTTAACTCACAATTGATTTTCTTTGACGGTTCTACCTGAAAAAATAGAATTAATCCACCCCCTTGCACAATTGAAAATGACGGGGAATATAAGGGTGGGGAAATTATTGGGGGATGGCGAAGTGAGCCGGCCATTGTCTGGGGAAATAGTTCCTGCCTCTCGACATTGGCCTATTTCCTTTCTTCTATACGAAGACAATACATGATTCATTATGAAATTTAATATATATATATATATATATATAT
>CM077114.1:11078405-11098031 GCA_039619505.1 Cimex hemipterus | reverse complement strand
TATATATGTATATATATATATATATATATTAAACCTATAGATTAAATTAATTAAACCTCAAAAATCCAGATCGAATAAAAAAACTAACCATCTAATAAAAATATTTTTAATGAATTTTATGTTTAGAATGTTAATAAAACATTGTTTAGTTCAATAATTTTTCACCGATTTTTTTTAACGCGTTGATATATTTTTTTGAACTAAGAGGGTAGTTTTAATGCCATTACTTTTACAGCTTTTTTTAACGAGCCCCCACATCCTCTAGGGTTTCACGACTCCCTGATTTATCTCTAACGGCTTTCTTTTGAAAATTACTGATCCTTCTCTAATAGAAAACAAAAACAAAACTAGATATCGTAAAAGTTCTTTAAAAAAAATAAATAATAGAATTATTATTACACAAAATTTTCAAAACAGTTGATGTTTCTAATTGTGGGTCCTTTAACTTAGACTAATTGTGTATTTCTTAATGACTTTTACTCATTATATAAATAACATTGCTGCGAATGATTAAAAAGTGTAAAAGTAAGGGTCCGATGATGGAATTATTTCTTCAAAAATTGCAAAAATGACAATAATAAAAATACTTACACTTAATAGCATAACTTTGGCCTCCGAAAAGCAAATCAAAACCGGAGAAAAAAATTAAAAGTACTTAAAGTTTGAGGTGTTTTTGTTGATTTCGAGCTTTTTCTTTCTACTTATAATTGCGTGAAATCTAAATATTATTGACACAAGAATGACACAATTACACAGAAAACAAACACTTTGATTGAATATCAGAATTTTTTTCACATCGTAGATGTATTGATTAAATTTAAACAATCTTTTTTAAATCTCAGGCCCTGAAGATGATCTCAATAAAGATCGAAACGTTGGCACGGTAAAGAAAGCGTTTTTCTTAAACCTATATCAATAAAAATAAATAAGAACGTTTTATTGTCTGCAAAATAGACAACAAATCAAATAAAACCACAAATCTTAAAAGATTTTGTTTTACACATAATAGAATTACTATCGCACAAAATTTAAACTCAATTTGTGGCACAGAATTGGCGGTCAAACTGTGGGTTTCCTTTAATTTTTCGCTAATTAAGTCTTAAGATGGTTTTGTATATTTGAAATATATGTGACATTGCGGTTAATGATTGAATCGTGTCAAAGTAAGGGTTTGATGATAGAAATGATACGCCCAAACTGCATTTTTTGTTGGTGTGATGTTATTTGATTTACAAAAAATTGCCTTTTAAGGCAATATGTAGCAGTCAGGAGATGCGTTCTCATATGAAATATCAGTCGGCTAATTTTTCTGGGTCGGTCTCTGATTGGCTTGTTTTGTATCAACTGTTCGCCGATTTCTCTTGCTTTCACCCAATTAAAAATATCAAGATTGATTATAAAACAGGACGAATAAATGGTAAATAGTTTTAACAACATGTCTGGATAGAGATCGAATTTTTTTTTGAACGAATTAAACAACAACGCGTTAGAGCTTTTAAATGAGATATTTTGCTGTGCAATGTAATTTTTTCACTGCTCCCTTTTCCGGATGGAGTTTTTCCCCGGTCATTTTTTATAAAATCAGAAAGTTACATCGAAAATTTGATGCATTTTTTTGAAATTTAAATGTTACTTAGTGGATTAACCATTATAAGTCTTTTGTAAAATCGTCTGTTATTATGTTCCATTCTTACACTTCGTAAACAAATAGAAACGAAGAAGGTGGGGTATGTTGTTTAATCTATTTACAGTTTGGTGTAGCTCCAATTTTCTTTTAATGAGAGGTCATAAATAAATTTAAAAACCCACACAGGCTTTATTGAAAGGTAAACAATCTATTGTTATAACCTGTGCCTCTTGACATGGTTTTACGAGTTTTTATGATTCAAGATTTGATCTCTTTACAAAAGCATAGACTTACAACACACAAGTTAAAACCGCTGAAATATGTGTTTTTGAAGGTATTTATTGAAGATTTAGGACTTTTTTTGCTACTCAAAGTGATTTTTATGTACCAAAGCTCTGTCGTAATCGCAAATCATTTTTTCATTTTCCTAGACGAGTTTTTAAATATTAAAAAAAAATATTTTCTCACTAAAATGAATGTTGGAACGTTAATTATTATTCAGACGTTCTCCCTATATTCGAATTACATAATTCAATAAAATTATATTAAAGAATAATAAAAATAAAGAATAAATTATTCCCAAGAACTTAGCACTTGTATAATAAAAAGTTTATTTCAAGATTTCTTAGCTATATTCTATCCTTTGTCCTAGGGTGTTGTTCTACCAGGCGCGAGCTTATAAAATGATCCATTGTTTTTCTAATTTTTTTAGCAGTTTGAAATTTGAACTTAGCTTGGTTGACTATACATTATTCGCATCGCACTCCTCTGTCGTGTAAAAAAGCAAAGAACGACAAACATTAAAAAATAATCCACTATTTTTCGTGGTCCGCTTGATCGATTTATATCTTTCAATTAATTTTTGATTATTTTCAATTGAATATCTTTCATGAACTGTGCATATCTAGCCAGACTATTTGTATTACATTTGTTCCGTATTAGTTTTTTGGTGGAAGGGTATCGCGAAAAAAGGGCCAGAGGCGACGGCGGGAATCGAACCCGCGACCGCGGGGGGTCTACTAGCCTCTCACGAGAGTCTCTTACGCTAACCACTCGGCTACCGCGGCCCCCAATTAAGGTTTTTAGTTTAGATAAAAAAAAAAGTTGAAAACTGGCAAAAAGGTGGGGTTAAGATGGGAAGTTAATGTCCGAATAAGGCGAAGTTACGATAGTTCAAGTAGAAGAGCAACGGCGTATTAGCCGAAGGTCGTGGGTTCGAATCCCGCTCGTGACACTGAGTTTTTTTTTACCTTAACTAAAAACCTTAATTAATTGAAATTCTCTCTATACTTTATTTATATAATTCGATAAAATTGTATAAAAATACTAAAAATGATAATAAATTATTCACAAGAACTTAACGGTTGTGACAGATAATAAGTTTACTTGAAGATTTCTTAAGTAAGTTCTTTCTCGATTCTCCTAGGGAATTGAATTTTGAAATTTATTTAATAAATAATTTTAATGTCTACAAAATTATACATCATTGTGGCTGAGGACTTAAATATATGTACAATGTTTGCTATTTTGGCCTAAAGAAACATTGAACAGCGGTGAAAAATTATTATAAAAAATACTTGCAGTGAGATTAAATAAATTATAAGTTTAGGCTTAGGACATAGCGCCTTTGATTAAAACAAATAAAACGATAATAAATTATTCACAAGAGCTTAATGACAGATAATAATAAGTTTAGTTGAAGATTTTGTTCTTGCACGATATTTTACCATCTTATGGATGATTATGATGATGATGATGATGATGATGGATATTAGGAAGCGGGGTTTGTACTCCCAAGGCACTAGTTACCTGGTTAAGCGCAATCATCTTAATCCTTCTTCTTAGAAGTAGTAGGTCATTGACTATCACAGCTATTCCAGTTTTTTTTTTAGGTTATGTCTCATTGACTCGTTGCATAATCTGCAAAAGGGATCATTAGTGAATATGCTCATATTATTTAGATGCCTTCTCAGAAGACAGTGACCCGTTAATAGTCCTATTACTCTTCTGAGTCCTTTCCAATCGCAGCAGTGAGTTTGCCAGTCTTGGTGAGGGATTTTTTAAGTGTAAGATACTGTGCCTAGCGCACATTGAGTTTATCTACAACTCTTTTGTTTTATTTGGATCCATTCTGAGAAAGAGGATTCTGCAATTGTTTTCGTTATCCCAAGTATAGATTCATCTTGAATATCCTCCTCCGGCTAGTGTGTATGCTTTTTCGTTACCCATAATTCCTGTTTGCCCTGGCACCCAACATATCATCAAGCTGTTTGTTTTGCCCAGGTTTTGTATATTTTAGATGCATTCATTGACTTATTTCGATGTGATTTTTATACATGCAAATGCTGCTTGGTTAACAGATCTTACGAGGATGTTTTTGCCAGTGTAACCTTTTTAAAGATTTTCTAGGACAGAAGATGGCATGTGTTTCTGCTTGAAAGACCGAAGTGTATTTCCTAATCATTTTGATTGATCTATATTTGGCGCTTGTACAGAAAAAAACCCCGATCCTGTGCTTTCGTTTGTTGTGCAGCCAAAGATTTCAAAAATCATTGTATCTGATACCCTCCTCAGTTTTTCATCTCCTTTCTAATCTGTTGAAACTTTATAGGACGTGACGAATGTTTCTGGAATCATATAGTCTATCCCCATTTTTAACAATGGTTGTCAGATTCTATTAATTACGGTTGTGTGCCCGAATTGTTTGGCGCCTATCAGTTTTTGTAGTCTAACGAGCTTTTCCTAGCTTCTGCTTGTACGAATGTTACCAGTTGAAGTAAGTTAAGAAATGTTTCTAGTGCACTTGTAGAGCAGTAGCCATTGCTCCTGTAATAGGTTTGTAAATCTTTTAATGCTGCGTAGCTATTTTTTGTTGAACTTTGGACCTCCAGATTATTAATTCTGGGGTTCTAGTGAACCATTCGGTTTCGGTCCCCAAGAATTACCTAGAGTTTTTCGTGAGGTCATTAGCGATATTTTTTCTTTGTTGTGATATGTTGCAAGGGAGGATTCCTTGTTAACGTTTTATGAATGATTTCTCCTTGGTATTCAATCTCGTTTTTTAGCTTCAGCATTTCGTTACATAAGCGAAGGCCTTGCATTTCTCTGTTTCTTTTCTTGGTGAATGGAATTAGAGTAGTTTTTGAGGAGTTTGTTTTCAGTCTCCGTTGTGAACAATTGTTCCACCGTGTTTATTCCTCTTTGGGTGAGGACTTTTAACGTTGAGTCGAATTTTCTCCTGACTAGCATGACAATCTTCATAACTTTGATTCCATTTAGTAGGATATTAGGTGATCCACTAACACATTCCATAACCTAGGCGAGAGCGTTCCTCTTTGTGGACATACTCTCGCCACCACTGCTTCTTCATTTTCGTGGAACATGTAGATCTGCACTTTTCTGCTTTGTACCATTGATTCTATCCATCTGCAGTAGATTTTATCAGATCCTCGCTGTTTAGGTGATATAGCCATTGTTTCTAACGAGGTGTTATCAAATGCTTCTTCAACGTCTAACACTTTTTCTTGATCGACGAATTCCCTATTTCTGTCATGATTTGGTGTATCATATGCTTATTTTCAGTATCGTAATAGTAATCACAGGATTTTCAATTTGTTTGTCATATTGTTATTTATGACGGAGTTTTTCTCTTAGCGATTGTTCTTACAATTTTTTCAGCGGGCTTTTAAATGTTTTGAGTAAAAAGGATGGCAAACTGATCGGCCTGTATGATTTTGCACCTTAAGTGCCGTTCTTCGTTTCATCATCTTACCAATAAACATTACTTTGGAGTATGCGTTTTTTTTAAAGAGTTTTAGTAGTTAATGGGGTTTACAGGGACTTTGTGAAGTCTACTTGCTTCAGTGAGTCTTTCAACTTCTTTGCAAAATTTCCTCCACGATTTATTTTTTTTTGACTAGTGATTCTGTTACGGTTTTAAGATCTTTCTAGCTCCCTTCTTCTTTTTCTCTTCTTTAATACATAGGTACTTTATAATTTTATGACTGGTCTAAAAATAGCAACCTAGTTGAATAGTAATGGTTGGATTATCAGGATGGATTTAAATATACTAGCTGATGGATTTAAAGTAAATCAAATTGAAGATATTTTTTCCCTGGGCACCGGAAATAATCGATTAAATAAATATTATTATCGTATGTAAACAAGCATAAACAGCTCTCATCAGCCTCACTTAATCCGCCACCAAATAGAAGATAATAATAAAAATAGATAACTGTGCGTGTACAAAACGAAAACGAAGATTCTTCGTTGAATTCTTTTTCGGTGTCAACCGAGCACGACCTATCCTCAGTCTTGTCTCGTTCCCATGGTTTACCCCTTGACTTTTTTCAACGATGTTTTGTGACAGAATTTTTTTTTAATGGAACACCTGAATAATAACATGAAATAAGGTCACTACCGAAATTATATCTACCTATCCTCGCTACCTTTCAGAAGCCAGAGACACGCTGAAGATGACGAAAAGTCGAAGTATGAAAGACCAACATGATAGGCTGGCCAAAATGATCGGACACGACCAAATTTCAGATTCAACCCCTCCCCCCGAGAAATATACAAAAAAAGTCAGTAGAAATAAGTAGAAATGTAAAGAATCAAAATTTTAGTTTCAACAAAAAACTTTCTACAAATCCCCGTTCGAATTTCAACGGTAAAGAAGAAATTACTGTTTTTTTAAAAGAATTTTTTGACTTAGGTCAATAAAATTGCTTATAAACATCGGAATGGGTTTCAGAAAGGTTTCAGAAAAACATTTTCTTTGTCGTGCCAACGTTTCAATCTTTATTGAGATTATCTTCAGGGCGTGTTAAATTTAAACAATGTTTTTTAAATCTCAGGCCCTGAAGATGATCTCAATAAAGATCGAAACGTTGACGCGCTAAAGAAAATGTTTTTCTGAATCCTACGTCACACCGGAGCGCATCTCACGATTTCTGAATAATCACCGACAAACGGTCACGAATCACCACACATTCTGAAAAAACAAAAATGTTGATATTTGAATTTTTTTAAATGCTGGGTTGTTCATTGTTAAAAAGGACAAACTCCTGGAGCTTTTCAAATTCCCTCAAAACTATAATAAAATTTAAGTTATTTGGTAACGACATTCTTAACAATTAATCATTCATTCAGGTTTCTAACATTCATATTTTAATGTGCATGTGGCCATGATTATGTTTTCTTTTTAAATACTTTTTTCTACAATTAATATTGATTGTTTTAATTTTTTTTCAGGCAGCACTGAATCTCAGCCCGGTCACCGTCGGACAGCCCCAATCAGTATTCACGTTAATTGATAACAAAACATCACAGCATATCCAAATTAAAGCTTTAACTTATTTATTATTAGAGTGCGCTTTCAAGACGTAGCCTCTAAAAAACCTTGTTTTAGTTGTTAACCTAATTTATTTATTGTAATTTATTGTAAATAAAATAATTTTAAAAAAATTGTCAGCTCTGCTTTTTCATGTCCGAACCATTTTCTGACAAAATTACCCAACCCATTAGCCCGATTAATGTTTCCGTGCACGGCGTGATTTCAATTTGGCAAATATGAATTCTCATTAGGTTAATGGAATAGGTGGAATGTCGTCGTCAAGGGTCGTAAGGTGAACGAGGATCTATCCGGTCAAAGCAAAATTTTTACTCACTTTCTTACAACGTTGTATGCATTTTTGTTTTGTACTTGGCCAGACTCCAGATTCGGGCCAGAACACATTTTGGCCAGGCAGAAGGTAAATTAGGACGTGTACTACGCATTGGAATTTATCGTTTTAAAAATAGCACTTATGTCCTTTCTGATTCGATGTTTACAGGTGATGACAAATTGCATCAACGAAAAGAAAATATATCTTTCATTTGCCATTGAGACTTGATATTTTCATGATTTTACTCAAAAAGGCATTAAAAATCTCAAAATTCTTTAAAACTTATTAAACAAAAAACTCCCAGGATAAATGAAATTTGTGCAAATTTGGGTCAAGAGTACATAAAACTGGATTCTTTCCATTCCTTACTTTTTTACTTGTTGAAATTTATCCATATTTAAAAACAACACAAAGACAAACAATAAGATGATGGAGTGTGGAAACGAGTCTAACGGACAAAATCAGCGAGGACAAGCGGACCCTTGATGATGGAAGCCGAACAAGATCAAGAAAGCTTTGTTTTGTGTCATGTTTACTGAAATTATGGAAACCGATTTTTTCTTTTTTCCTTTAGGCTATTTAATAATTGAACAATTTGATTAAAAAAATAATTTTTGTTTATAGGTCTAATTGTCCACGTTAATTATTATTTTTATGTAAGGTCTTGGTTGAGATGAAAAAAGATAGCGTCACGAGCTGGATTCGAACCCACTACCTTCGGCTAAACACGAATCGTTTTGTCTCCGAACTTTTATCATACCCATCATCACAGTTGTACTAATTTTAACTTAACTATCAAAAAAGAAGTTTTTTCCTCCCGAGCTTAGAAAATTTGTTGTAGCATTCCTAGTAGCAAAACAGATTCTCGTGACAATATCATAGTAAAAATTTTTTCGTAGAATGTGCTAAGACCTTTTCAGCTTTTGATGATGGGTGTTGGTCTACGAGTCATAAGGTCAATTTTTGAATCCTTCAATTTGTCGGAATAGTGACTGAATGACAAATTGATAAACGCGTAGTTCCTCACTGAAGAATGGCTCGTGCATTTCAAAAAACAGCGAAGACGGACCCAATAATTGGATCTATGCCGTTCTTTGACATTGCAATGCCACGAACCACAATTATTCAAACCCTTATAAAAAAAAGTAAAATATTTTCCACGTTACAGGAGGACTTAACCTCCAACTATACGGTCAAACCACTTTTCAATACTTTTTTATATTATTTACAATTAAAAGTCCCTGGGGGTGAGCCTTAATTCGAACTGGCGGGGCAAATACGAATTGGACACCCTAACCACTCGGTCATCTCGGTCCTCTATTCAAATCCTTATATTAATTTCGTCTTATTATCATTACTTTTAAAGTATTTTCCGATTTTTCAGGATGATTGCTATAAAATTAATCTTGAGACCTTGACAGCCCAACTTGTGCTGATCCGCCCAGAATATACTGGGCCTTACCCTTAATACCTTCATCTCCTGTTTATACAATATGACACGATGTGGAAAAAATTATACATTATTACTAAAATATGCTAAATAAAACTCTAATCAAGTCAAATTTTTTATGTATCATTATACATAAATGTTCAGGGAAACAGTCGTGAATTATCCATTTATTTTACGATCATTCGTCCTAATTATATGTCGAAAGTCTGTGAATTTGTTATTGCCCAGACGCACGAATCGAACCGAATAAAAATAAATTACAATCTATGTGAAATATTGGATTTGGTGAATATTTTAAACGTTCATAATAGAGGCATTTGTCAGAGTGTGGCACCCCTGGTAACTTTTTCAAATTTACAAGTATTTTTCCCAACACCTACATCATACTGGTCCTTCCTTTCGGATCGCCGGTTCAAGGTGGCGTTCTCCAAGGAAGTATCTTAGGACCAAACATAGTGTAAACTGCTGACATACTTTATACCCTAACACTCACACATCAAGACCTTCCCGGGCGGCCCTGTACGTTCTGGCATTGACTCATTCTTGACAGAAAAAACAACCCTTAGACCTCATTACCGAATGGTGGCGCATCAAGCGAGACGTTCAAAATTAAAAGAAATACTACCGAGGAGCACATATACTGTATGATAATAACACTTAAAATAAAAAAGTCAAGAACTAAACCGAAGATACGGATAACTCAGACCCCTATGTGGACCAAAACTCACAACGAGTGCGCACAACAAACTAACAATACATACAAAATACAACGCAAGATATATATAAGGTTTGGACTTACGAGGTGTGGGGTTCAGCTGAACCATCCGACGTCCAAGAAATCTTATTCTTTCAATTCTGTTGCATCCTCAACACACCATTTTGTTTCACTAATCAAGGCCAACAAAGACCTATACATCTTATTACTGAAGAACATACCTACAGCTCCAAGCCTGCCTAACAAACCCCAAACAATGGCCTAAATCTTGAACCTTCCAAAAAACCTAGAAGTTCACGCCTTGAGAGAGTGACGCAACTTAAGCGAAGCAATTGATCTGCCCAGAATTCAACTTTTCCAAGCAGTGGAAAACTCGAGGGCATACGAACTGAAAAGCGAACAGAAGTCTTGCTCACCCCGGTTCTACAGAGCCGAGTTCAGCTGAAGAAACTTTTTGTGTTACGTTTCCACATTAGCTACTGGACTGTTAAGCTGGTGTATAACAATATGTGAAGGACACCAACCAGCTAGGCTGATCAACCAGCCGACCTCCTAGGTATTCTTCTTTAGGAATGTTCTTTCTCTTTAACGAGGGTCTCAGCGGAAATGTGGATAAAAACCACTAACATCGTAATAATGTAGAATAGTCAACATCTCCCAATCCTTTGCTCCGGAGGCCCTCTTCTCCACCCAGCTGAAGAACCTCGAAGCCGCATTTTAAAAAGCCAATGCACTTTTACTAAATTTTAAAATTGATCTTCAGATCGAACAGCGGCGCCGAGCACATGGCACGATCAGCACATTCACCGTGGTGTTGGGAATTAATCCGAGTAAGAGCGAGAAAAAATGCGTTCTCACTTTAGTGAAATTTTCCATTGAAAGGGAGAAGCCAATATCATATTTTGCTAACAGTGATTTCCAGGTAGAGAACGAAAAAATCTCTAATCGAACTATTTAAATGAGGTAATTTTTGAGTCTCGAATCTGGAGAGGCTGTGTCTTTAGGGTGAAGGAAAATCCCATCTTGAGAGCAAACACAAACACCAGATCGGTGGCAGTTTTTGAATTTGATGTGCCACCCGGCAGATAAAAAAGTTTTCTTGTGAAAAATCGCTGGACACACCACAGCTTCGAATCTCTAAATGATAACATCCATAATAAGAATCGCTAGAGTCAGATATAAATAAAACTTTACATTGATCGGGATTGTGTTATGGGTCATTATAGACGACCAGATTTTATTCAATGCTAATTTAGCTACTGACTTCTTTAAGGAGACATGGCAGACATGATAGACAGAATAACATGCCTAGGCATTTATAGTTTCACCTTTGTAGAAAAAACGATCCGAAGAACTTAATGTAACACCCTTCCTTACCACGTCTTTTAACTTCTGTAGATTGATTACCTGACAGGTTCCACAGGTCAAAATAGGCTGCTAGCAGTTTAACCTTCTTTTAAGACCCGCAGAAGACCCGGCTACAACTATGATATCATCAGTATTCAAGACTGTATTGTAGAACATACACGAATGCCACACTCAAGAGTCGGGCGAAGGTCGTCCAAGAACATGGCAAACAATATCGGTCACAACAAGCAACCCTGATGCACACCGCACTTAACCTTGAAATAATCAGACTTTCTTTGCCAGGAACACAGGTACATGCCACTGTAAATAACGATTTCAACAACTCAATGTGATTTTGGATATTTCGTTAGTTGTGTTTCTACATATTGGGTACTATTTCCGAACTGATAGTTAACTTAGATCTAGCCTAACTTTTAACATTTCTCGAACACGCCCCTCAACCAATAGATGAAAATAAAAAATCCGGTAAAATCACTTATTTATTTCGAAGTTTTTTTGGTATTTTAGATATTTCATAAAAAATTAAAAACATATTCCTGCAAACAGAATGATTTAAATCTGTTTTTGTACGTTCTACTTAGGCTGAAGGAAATTAGAAAAAAATAGGCGTTTAACCTTCCGAGTATTACCGCAATCGCGAATCGCTGTTGCCGTGTCAGTGGAGGCGCAGTATAGGGGGTTCCGCGCAGCCTGCAATAGGTATTTTGAATAAAATTCACTGTTTTATCTTTTCCTAGTTTATTTCATTGCGTATTTTTTATGAATTATATTATGATCTTTTTGTCTGTAGATCAAATATTTTAGATGGTTTTATCTGCAATGACAGGCAAAAAATGCCATCCAATTGTGATTGTTTTTGGGTGGAATTTTTTAATCCTGTAATTGAAAAAAATGAATTTCACCAGCTCTCAAGTTCTTTGACTGATATTGATTAAGAAGCGTGTAAATAAATAACAAGATTGGCTAAAGCAGACATCCCTGAGGAACTCCTATAAAACGTGCACAAAAATGGCGAAGTGCCAACTTAGAAGATCCCCAGTTGGCCTATTAGAGACTAAGTCAGTAAATGTATAAAAAATTATATTATCTTTAAAGTCAGAATGTGCGGATATCGCGCGTAATTCAAAGATTGGTCAAAACATAGACCCTTGACCAACTCTTTCTCTAATAAATGTAATTAAAAGCAATTTACATTTTTTAAAGCTTTTTTATACAAAGTCTCAATTATGAAACATTAAAAACGTGAAACTTTGCTCAATATATTAAAATACACAGAAATTAAGTTATACTACAAGTAGCTGGAATTTTTTCAGTGTATTTTGTGCATAGTTGAATTGGCCGGATTTGTTTCCATATTGAAACCTGGATTCAGGCTAGAAAAGTGATTTCTACCCGGTTACGAAACTCAAGATAAAACCAAAAAACGTGGCTTATTTATTCATAATCGGAAAAAGGGTTCGTTCATTATCTTAATCTTAAAACGGCTGATAGGAGGGGCAATGACTCCCGTTTAAAGACAAATCACGTGGTTGGACCGGGTCATTCCGACCGTGCGCTTTTCTCGGCCTTTCCTTATGAACCGGCAGAAGAGCAATAGAAGGACTTTTTTATTCCCCCCTCCAAACATGAAGCAACAATAAATAACGACAAAAATGATCTAGACTTGTATTTCGATTAAAATCGATTGTGCAATATTTATAAAATTTTGAAAAATATAACTTTCTTCTCAACACTGGTGAAATAATACCCTATATATTTTTAGTGATGATTTATTTGTCTGTAACATATCAATGCATATTACAAATGTGTTTTTTTCTCCCGGGCACAACATTAACACTATGGCTGGCACTGCAACCGTTGGCCCGGAGGACACATGTTAAGAGAAACCAGGTTCGATACAAGGGATAATGTGGCAATGAATTCTCGAGGCCATCGTCGTTTAAAGCTTAAGATAGAATTAGAGCTTAACGACTACTTTTGAAAGATGGACCAGATGTTGAAAAAAACACAAAAACTGATGAAGTCGCTTTAGTTAGTAAGATTAGGACCTTTGCGTCACAATCTGTCAGAAGATTTTTGATCGGGGATTGGATGCATTTGATATTAAATGGCTTGGCAGGATCCACAGAATTCCGTCACTTTACTCTTGTTTGCCCAATATTGCCTCAGCGCAGAACCAAATTTTCAAATTTGCTAAAGCTTGCTTAATTGAATGAGTTTGGGCAACACTGGCAAGTCTATTGGCAACACTGATTTTTTTAGCGCCAATCTAAAATATCCATTTTGGATTCTCTAGCATGATATTTCACCCCTATGACTGACACCTGACTAATGTGGCTACTTATTTATTTCTCTAACTGCCTCTATCTGTCTGCTCCTACATTCCCCTCCTGTCTACAAATCTGTTTGATTTATCTATCTATCCGTTTATATATTTTTTTCTTTCTCTATCTATACATATCAATATAAAACTGTCTAAACTTTTACCTAAACATCTGTTCTTCTTTCTATAAGATTTTCTCTGTAGGAAGGATAAGATTATCCTTCAACGTTTCACTTTGTGTAGTGGCAACACTGATGTTTTTAGCGCCAATCTAAAATCTCCATTTTGGAACCTTATATTTCCTACACGGCTCTTCACCAGTGCAATTTGTATATATAACCAGTTTATAGTTTAACCCTTTCTCACTTCCCCTTGACAACTATCTAATCTGTCTAGTTTGTCTATCTAATTTGTCCGCCTGAGTATCTCCATCTGTCTCTTTCTTTCTATGTATCTAGCAAACCGTCTGTCTTTCCTTTTCTGGCTATTTACCTACCTTTCTATATGTCTGTTTACCTATCCGTCTATCTATCTATTTACCGGTCTTTTATTCATGTATCCATCTATCCTTCTATCCGTTTATCTATCATTTTCCTCCATCTATCTCGTTCCTTCTCTATCTATTTGTATCAATATAAAACTGTTCGACTACTTCTATATCTTTATGTCAGAGTTTTATTTTAAGGTAATCTTGCTTTGTTTTGCCAGAGTCATTACGTACTCCCAGATGAGTTTTCGACTTATGCGCATTTAGTTACTTTAAGGCTGTCTGAGAGAATGTAAATGTGTGAAACTTTCACATTTCTCTGTATTAACTTTTATGCGCAGAGTTGTATTGCATGGAATTTGGAATATTGTTGTGGTTAGTCCAAGGAACCCACAGTTGCTCCTGACACCCTGTTCCATCTTTGATCCATCTGCATACTCCCCTTCCAGAAACTTAGGGCATCCGTTCTTCCACAAGTCTATGTTATCTACTTGGCTGGAAGGGTCTGCCCAAGTTTTTCTGACATTTTATGAAGTATCGTTAGATGTAGATGTAATATTCGGGGTGTAACATACTGCAAATATGCTGGGCTCTTTAAGTGCTATTGTATCACCCGTTCTCTGCCTAAAGCACATCGGTGAGTCCTATTTCATCAAGAAACATCATTGATATGAAGCTTTTCTATGGTCATTCCAAAACTCTCCATCCTTCGGACAAGTGTAGCTCTGCAGTTTGTTAGTAGATGTGTTGATGTCTCATCTGCCTATTTACAGAATCTTTATGTGGCCGTCTTGGATTCTTATCTTCTTTAAGTGTCCATTTAGCTTGTTAGGAGCCTGTTAGGAATCCTATTAGGATTGGCAGTATGTTCCTGCTTCCTTTGACACATTATGTAATTTCTTTTCTTTTGAAATTTGTTAAGAGATTCTTGGATTTCCTGTAAATTCCATTTTCCTTTTGTTCTTCTGGCTGAGGTACTCATTAATAATGTGGGTTCCTATGGTTCAGGTCCTGTCAGCGGTGTAGCAGCACCTTGCCTCACATGGGTGTCCGCTTTCTCGTTGCCTTCTAATCTCGTGTCCTTGGACCCAGCAGAGCTGCTTGGCTATCCGACATGATAGCTATGCTCTTGTTTTTGTACCCTTTATTCAGGTATCAAGTATCGCTAGAACATTTTAATTTATTTTCGAGTGCGTTGTGGTGGCTCAGATATGTCTTTATTTCGTTGTATCTCACGAGTCTTTCGACAATATCAAAAGCAACCATTTGTATATAAATATGCGAAGATGGATGCAGGCCCCTGTTGTATTAAGATACCCTAATACACTGTAGCTTAGTATATGACCTTGTTCAGTGTATTTTACAACTGTATATGACCAAAGGTCTAACCATTCTGGTGTATACGCCATCCTGGGGCTCATTCTAGTTTTTACTGCGTAGTCTCTGGACAATGCTTAGTTGAGCAGAATGTTGCTTAAGTGTTTTTCATTTGTGGAATACTTGTTCGTTTTGTTTTGACAATCCTCCTATAAAAATGCTTATTTACAACAAAATTGGCTTTAAAAAACAACTTTGATCCTATCACATATAATATATTTGATGAACTGTCATCATCAACACCCTGTTAACCTTTGTTTCAGAAGGTTGTGTCTTATTATTATTAAGGTTATTACAGTTAAACAGCCATTCCGTTTTAGTTGCCAGACCGGTTTTACTATCCGTTCAGAAATTCTTTTTGTTCTTCACTCTCGTTTAAGAAATGGCGCAAATGACGCATTTCACAACACACGACTGCGTTTGCCTTGAACAATTCAAAGTCCAATTCAACCAGTGGTTAATTCGAGTCGTTGAAAGAAAGTCCCATCAAATATATCATCAAGATTGCCAGCTATCAAACAGGCCCGTCCGCTTACAATTAAAAAAACAAACAGGCAGATTTAAAATGCCAATTTTGGTACTTCGAATTCGCCTCTCCGAGCTCGCGTGACGACGTTTGTTCGTCTTTGCCGGGTCCATCACGCGACCGTTTTATTTCCTTTCTTGCCCAAAGTAGCTTAGCAATAACCTTGGGGAAAATGTAACTTACCGATTACCGTTCGACAATTTTTTTCAGTATATATATTTTTTTTTAAAGTTTATTCTTTATTAAATAAATGTTTACTACCAGATCACGAAAAGGTGTAATTTTTAATCTATCATCACTAGGTAACTAGTCTGAATAAGTCGTATAAGTAATCGCTTTGCAAATATAGTAAAAAGAAAAACAATCAATTTTAATGAATAATAAAAGAAATGTTTCTACTAAAAGGAAAGTAGCAAACTCTTTGTTGCAGAAACTGTTCTTAAATTCAGTTTTTATCTCTTAACCATACAATAAAATTATTTTTACTTTTTTTTAAATGTTCTTGTGAACTAGCAAATTAGCCTAGAAAGACGTGCATGCATTGCACTAATGTGGGAAGGGTATAATGAGAAAAAAAGGACAGGGGCGACGGCGGGCATTCGAGTAAATTTGAATTTAAATTTTTAATTAATCATGGATAGACAACTATTCTGAATAAGTGTAATGGCTTTGCTAATATAATAAATACAATAAAAAGAAAAAACAAAACAATCAATTTTAGTCAATAACAAAAGAAATATTGGTAATAAAAGGAAAACTGTTCTTAAATTCAGTTTTTATTACTTAAACGTATAATAAAATGACAACCGTTACAATTATTATTCAGCAATCGTGGGATGGGATCTGGTGTGATTAGGTTTCAAAAAACCATTTTCTTTATCGTGCCAACGTTTCGATCTTTATTGAGATCATCTTCAGGGCTCAAAGTGTTTCTTTTCTGTGTAATTGTGTAACTCTCAATACGACACGCAAGAATGGCACAATTACACAGAAAACAAAGACTTTGAGCCCTGAAGATGATCTCAATAAAGATCGAAACGTTTGTACGACAAACAAAATGTTTTTCTGAAACCTACATCACGCCAGAACGCATCTCACGATTTGTTAATAATCTTCGACTAACTGTCGCTAATCACTACACGTTACAATTATATATTTTTTTTTAATGTCCTTATGAATATAGCACACTCCACTAGGAAAACGTGCGTGTATTTGACGATGCATGGAATTAAAGAGGGAAGGGTATCATAAAAAAAGCCAGGGGCGGTGGTGGGAATCGAACTCACGACCTCGGGGCTTTCGAGCATATTTGAATTTATATCTTTTTTAATTAAAGGGGTTAAAAACACTCAAAATGTCATGAGATATTAAAGAAAATACTCAAGACACAACTCTCTCCTCTCCTTCTCTCTCTATATAAGTTGTTCAGCTACTATTGTACCAAACTTTGCCAGTAGATTCTATATTCAAAACGGAACCAAAAAGTCCTAATTGACTATGGTCCGAATCTCAGCATTTTCGGAATTATTCCCATATTTCGGATTTTATAGGATTTCACTACTTGCTTCAAATAAACAATAACTCCAAAACTAAAAGGTTTTATACAAATCCGTTGATACTATTGAAAACTAAGTTAAATTTCCAATAAGATAGAATCAATACTAAACATCTAAACGTTAGAGAAATAAGCGTTTTAGTAACGAGAACTTCGAAAAATATTTTTTTTTACTATGGTGATTCCTAACTACGATTTCCAAACCGAAGAACCAAACCTAGAGGGCAGCAAATTTCAGAAAACGTAATATACTTTTTAGTAGTGTAATTGCTTTTTTAATTACCATCTAATTTATCTCAATCTATATATCTATCTAAACTGTCTACTTATTTATCCGTCCATTTTTTCTATTTATATATCAAATCGTTCATCATTTCTCTTTCTGCTTATCTTTCTATCTGTCTGTTTACCATGCGTCTATCTAACTTTCTGTCGGTCTGTTTATTCATGTATCTATCTACCTCTCTATCCATTTATCTATTAGTTTCCTCTATCTATCTCTTTCCTTTTGTAATTACATGAATATAAAAATGTCTAAACTTTTATCTATACATCTGTTCATCTCTCAATATATCCATTTAATTTTTCTATCTACTTACGTATGTAGATATACATCTACCTTTTTATCTATATTTCTACCAATCTCATTGTTTGTGCACTGTTTGTTACTTTGTCATCTCTTTTGCTCTCTCTCTCTCTCGTTTTTCTATTTCTCTCTATTTTTTGTTCACTTTTTATATACGTATATCCATCTATCTTCCTTTATGTATCTTTTTTTTCTGTTAGCTCTTTCTCTATAACTTTTACACTCCTTTTCTCTCTCTCTCACACACACACACAATCTTTCTCGTACTCTCTCTTCCGCTCTCCTCTCTCGCTGTTTCTGTCTATCTGATTTATTTATAATTTGGGTCACGAAAAAAAATCCAATTGTTACTTCCACGCTTTCGACCGATTGTAATCATCATCAGGGCAAAATAATCATAAATATGTCTACAAATTGACGTAATTAAGTTTTTAATAACCGATTTCAAATTACTTTGTCGAACGACTCAGTCCCAACATCGCCAAGGATCGTGTACTTCTGTCTGTCTCAGGAATAACCTACCTACCAAAATTGAAACGACAATTACTTTTATCGTGAAAAAATCATTCATACGCTTAATAAAAACAATAACAATAAAACAAATTCACCAAATTTATCAGCTATATTTCCTGTCATTTATATTGGAACTTTTAACAATGAGGATGATATTACGTTAATTAATGGCCAAGTTTGGATTTGAAATATTTAAAAATTACTTGGTGGGCGGGATGTTACGCTATTCTGTAAGCAGTATTATAAAACATTGAATAATTACATATTTATTTAGGTTTCTTTTTCTAATATGAATATTTATTAACTAGTTTTATTAAATTACTTTTTTATTGTTCAATATTTCTCATGGATTCTTTGTTTAAAAATATTACATTTTTAAAAGATCAGCTGAAGTCCGAATCGATCTGAGTGAAAGCTCCTTGTTGTCCATTTAATCAATTTTTCTTCATTTGTCCCAAGGCATCAGGGACCAATACCTCAAAATGGGGATTTGACAATAAAATGTACCTAATATTAAAAAATTTTTTGTTAAAATCCAGGAACAATCTGAGGCAAAAATTTAGGCGTTCGTTTGTTAATTTCAAGCGCAGTTAAAAATGTGATTTTGCTTATTATAGTGACCCTCGTTAGCGAGATATATAGCTATTGCCTCGTAATGACCCTACTCGTGGAATGTTAATGGCACTAACTGCGTGATGCAATACCAGTCATACTGTAAAATTATCGCCTTTGCTGAAACGTGAACGGCCTAGAGCACCGATTCTTCACGTTTTTCCGACCGATAAAGCCTTCGAAGAAGGGTCGTATGATTCGAAAAGTGGAAAACCCAAATGAAATTACAAAAAAAAAATTCCCCGCCTGCTGTCACATATTGGCCCAGATTAGATTAATGGAGTGGTAATGTGAAGGAATTGTGTTTTTCGTTTCATTTCCGCCTCGCCCACGACGGAAAGCCCACTCCTTTTGTAAATTCCACAAAGATAAAGAAAAAAATATACCCTCAGCCAAGCACAAATAGGGTAATCATAAATACAAAGGGACAATATGACAGTCTAAAAAACGCCAATGTATGTCAACCACAAAACTTTACATCTAATCACAAAAATCATTTTTTATACCAACAGAGTGTGAACAGCATCGTAAATTAATCTATTCGTCAAATGTGACCGTTGACTCCTTGATATCAATTTTACGAGACTGTGAAAACCGTGGACATTAAGGTTATTACTAGCCGACACATATCATTAAAATATCATTTATTAAAAAATTAAAAACAAAACAATTCTTTTTAAACTTTAAAGAACAAAGATAAAAATTGGAAAAAAATATACCAAGCTACAAGTTTATCCAATCCGAAATACACTCCCTATTGGCGTTTTAACGGCAAAGGTCATTTCACGCCCTAACATCCAAACATTCTATTTTAGGTTAGC
>CM077114.1:11048189-11062466 GCA_039619505.1 Cimex hemipterus | reverse complement strand
TCTCTCTCTCTCTCTCTCTCTCTCTCTCTCTCTCTCTCTCTCTCTCTCTCTCTTTCTGTCTTTCTCTCAATCACTCAAAACACACACATTTATATCTACACAGACTGGCACAAATCCCAGTTTTATAACATATTAAAAATATATAATAAACTGTCGTCGTATTCGTAATGCAAATTTTCATGAACTGAAGGACTTTGGCTTTACAAATTTTTTTCCTCAAAGCTACTTTACAGTCAATGCAAATCTTACAATGACCACTGAAAATTTTTCGCTTCTAACGAGTATTCGAGAGCTTTTCTATGCTCGCGATTTTCATTGAATTTATCGAAAATAATGAGAATCACAGCTCCTTTATCGTCAAGACGTTCTCGTTATATTAAGATGAAGATAGAGTCGAGATATTAGGCAACTTTGTCACCTCTTCATTTTACGTCTACAACAAATAATAAACGAAAATAAATTTTTAACTACTTCATTTATGATACGGATCTTCGAAAATGAAGCGGAGGGTTTTATCGGTTGGACGTAGTTTTCCCTCACGAATACACATGAACTATGCGTGTATGGTTATAATCTCAGCCAAATTCGAGTAATTATCCCAATTAAAATATTATTTTTTGTTGATGATATATCTCTTGAAAATTTTTAGATAATTTTTGTTTGTTTTATTTGTTGTTTTGTTTTGAGGAATTTGTTTACCTTTTCATTGTTCCTAAGGTTTATGTTTTGTCATCGTTACAATCATACTGTTATGAGTCATTGGTAAATGATTTGGATGATCAGATTATATTTTATCAGATCAAACCGTTTTTAAATATTTTTGCAAATGGAGTCAAATTTAAATAGATCTGACTAGAAAAACTTATTTTACTTTAATTAGTATTTCACATTTTTCATTATCTCTATTTGATGTCGTTTGATAACCTCAAGGCAGCTCGTCTGGAAGGCCTGGAAGCAAATGGAATCACAGGAAACAGCTTGCAGTAAATAAATACGTAAAACCATGGCAATCTTCCTTCAAATCTTCACGAAAAGGACTCTAACTTGTCTTCGAATTTGTTTCTCCCCTCAACTATATTTTGAACTGACGGTAAACCAAATATGCAAATGTTTTCCAGCCTGAAGGCGTAGTGATTGAACATTGCGCCAGGGAAATAAAAGGTTCAAATAAAAAAATACATTCCCGGAAGATAGCCATTTTCTCTGATAGTCAGGCAGCACTAAAGAACCTAGCCACGCACGGTGCCACGGTGAAGGCAAAGAGTGTTCCGAACTGCATGGAGGACTTGGCGGAAGTCAGCGACACACCTGCCCCTGGCATAGAGGCAACGAAAAGGTTCACTTTGATTTATGTTGGCCAGAGATGGAGCAAACATGGATTCTCTTGGTCCTGAACCGTACTTTGGCTTACCATCCTAACACAAAAGAGGATATATCTTAAAATGGAGCGCAAAACCTAGTGAAACAATATCACAGGCGTGAGGTAAGTTAAGAGATTCATAGAAGGGCCATCCATAAAACATAAAGGACTTACTGAAAGACAACCGCAACCGAGCCAGGATTGACTCCTGTTCGGGCACTGGTCTTAAGAAAGCACACGCACTGGGATAGTAGTATAGACAGAAGAAAAAATGTGCAGATACTGCCAAGAAGAGGAGGAGACTGCAGAACACATTTTATGTATCTATGAAGGTCTATGAAGGTGCAGGTCCTTGCAACTACACTAGAGAGCCGCTGGCAAAGCTATCATAGCTATAGCTTCATTAGGTTTAGAGAGTATTTAGAGGTTCAATAACAACCTGAAGCTGTCCAGTGCGTTATAAAAAAGGGGGAGGACAATAGACCTACTTAAGTGGAGGTGCATAAGGCCTAGTGGCCTCCTCTATCTCTATCTTACCTTTACCAGAGCCCATCACCAAAAACCAAGACATCAAATCGTACAACCGTTTCAACTTAGTAGCGTACATCCAACTTAGATAAAACCTATCATCGATTTTTCTTCTACAAAGAGAAGCTCCTGTCGAGTACTTAGAGAAGAACCTGTTTTTCGGTGCCTTTATGAGCTCCCAGGCTGGTTCCTCTATGGGTTGTTAGTAATTCAACATTAAACGGAACGATGCCGCGGCGCGGTATGTTAGTGGTGTGAAGGGGCTTGGTCTGGCCATTCGGGGTCGCAATGTCATTAGACAATGTGGTTCTTTAACGCGCGCCCTGGCTCATAGGCCTTATCACACGTTTAGATTCTGATGTTAGGACTTACATCTGCTCACGGTAAACAGTATGAACACCGTGAGATTCGGTGTAGAAGCCACCACATCCACAGACTAATCATACAGACATGCCGACTTTTCCCACTTGACTTTTCTAACAAGGTGGGTCAACATTGTGCACTCAACCGTGTACCGCGCAGATACCAGAAAAGGCTGAAATGCGTCAGCCGGTCTCCTAACGTGCTCCCTGGTAGAGACGACAACTCTATCTCCCAGAATGTTGGGGCGCCGCTAGTGTCCGGTACCCGAAGGTACCTGTCTTCAGTAAAGAAGTCTATAAGGGTACCACCGAACAACCAGGACGTACTAGCCAGGAGCCTCACCACTAAGCTACTACGAGTCCATTCCCATATAACTGGACTTCACTTGGAGTGAGTTTTGCTGCCCCGTAGTTCAGATGGTTACGCACCCTCCCCCGTCTATGCAAACAGGATCTGCTACCCTAACCCACGTGTGCCTCCGATTCAGCACCCTACGTCTGCGGCCAGCTCGCATTCAATTTCACTTTACGCATTTCGAAGGTATGCTTATTTTTTGCATCCTCGCATGATATGCGCTTTGAATATATATGCTATACGGAAGAATAAGGACTTGAATTAAATGGTGATTACTTTACCTCTGAGATCAAAGTATCTCCAAAAAGCTTAGATTTATGTTCAAAACGAACAGTCGTTAACATTATTCAATGGGTTTGGATCTCTCTTTGCTACATAAATGCAAGGCTTACTTTTCTTATTATTTTATCTTTAAAAATAAATAAGATAAAGCAGAAATCACATTCTTGCGTATTAATTTTAAAACATGTTATAATTTTAGTTTTCTGAATATTTCTGACTTGTGGACTGCAAACCAAATCACTATCATTGTGATAAAAAAAGACCAGGTTGGGTCAAACTATTAATAATTGGCCATGGACGCGTTATACGAACACTGACCTCTTTTGACAGTAGGGAATTGGTCAGGAGAGGCTCACTTCGAGAATTGTCGAGGGATCAATCAATCTCGTTATCTGTACGAAATCGAGGCGCAGTTCTCCTTTGATAACACTTATCACGGCTGATGCAGTCGTCCTTTTTTTCGGTCTGCCTGCAAATTGCGCAACCCACTTTAGCCGCGTAGATTTTTACAGTACGTTGTAAAATTTTTGGAATATTGAATCTATCCAATTGAAAAAAATTGCTTTCGGTTTTATGAAAAAATATTATGAGTGAAACGTATGTTTAGCTACAAAAGTGCGTTCCAGATCGCATAATTTGATTAATTTTCTTTTAACAAAAATGAAATAATAAAAGAATGCAAAAGATTTTCTCAATCAACCAAAGTTCATTCTATAAAATATCATTAGATCAGTCGACAAAAAAGAATGCATCGGTTATGTTCATTTATTAGCTTTTGCAGTAGATTTTGACAATTTAATGGATTTTTATGTTGTTGAGAAATACGCTCGGTAAAAAATAATCTTCCTCTTTCTTATTTATTCTCTTCATCTTCTAAGACATTATGTTAATCCATTCAAATCAAAAGGTGGGGTTGAGGTGCGAAGTTAGTGTCCGAGTGGATCGAGAAAACGATAGCTCAAGCCGTAGAGCAGCGGCGTATCTAGCCGAAGATAGTGGGTTCGAATCCCGCTCGTGACACTGACTTTTTTTATCTCAACTAAAAACCTTAAAAAATCAAAAGATATTAATTGGTCAAGCGGACCACGAAACTAGTGAATGTAAATAGTAATAACTTTAAAAACGACTCCACCGGACAACAAGAAAATTTAACGAGGTTTTGAAACTGATTAATTACAAGGGCTCATACATCGCCTCCATAACCAATTATCATCGGAGATATTAAATAAATGTTATTTATTTCGTCCTTATTTTTCTCAATAATAATGGCATAAAATTTCAGCGTTTTAACGTATCCTGAAGGATGAAATAATACGCTTTTCGACTTTTGTATAAAAGTTAAATTCGGTTAAAATTCATAGGTGTTACGAAATTATAAGTTCTCCAGCTGAAAAATTTCTATTTTTATTCCTTTAAAAATCGTATATAAAAACTGTGAATGTCTTTAAAACAATTCCTAATTTTGTCAGCAAAAATGTCTTTGGTCATTTCCTGAACGGTTTGGGCCTGTGAAACAGTTATTTAAAATACTTACTTTATGATTTCAATGGGCCACAGAAATATCGGAGGAATTGTAAATTAAGCTACAATTTAATTTCTAATCGGCTGGGAACCAATTTCACTTTCGGGACTTTCATTTGACTATAAATAGTTTTATGTATCCGTTTGAAAAACGGAAATCTTAAACTACATAAGATTTTACATTTCCGGATACGCCGAGCCGTAAAATTCGTCCCTCTACGAGGATAAGGCAAGAATTCATTTATAGGTCTATAAATCTATTATATTAAAATGTCAAGAGACAAACTTCTATTTTTTGACCTTAGTTCCTTTTGATCCGTGTTGAAAGTAAACGTAGGAAAATTATACGCAGTTCCAGATCGTCTTCGCTAAAGGGGGGGGGGAATAAAATTTGACGATTTATCGTAAATCCGGCCCTTCTTTGCATATTTCTAATTGCCTGTTTGGCACGTTTGTATTCGCTTCGACGTCCTTCGCCTTGTTGGCCTATTGGACAACTTAAAAGCGGGAAATGCCATATAGGAAGTTTATCGGCCGATGATCCCTTATATTATGAATGTACACGGTTCCTGACCTTTGATTATTTTTTTAAATCACATCCGTGCAAATAACCTTGACAAAATTAATCTTAATAACAATTAATCGCCAAACCACGTAATGATATTTTATGTGATGCCTGCTGTTGAATACATAAAATGGAAACGCATCTGAACAACACAAATTTAGTGAATGGCCAGATCTAAGTTGGAACTGCAAAGAAAATCATTCAACTTTGCCAAATTTCTTTTTCTCTTAACAATCTGAAAAACTAAGCTAAATATCGCAAAACCTTTTTTAATAATTAAATTGTATAATCTTATGCACGATATCCACCTCATAAAACACACCCGCACAGACAAACCCATCATTTGACAGAAGAACAGAAAAATTTCGCAGGAAACACTGACAACAGAACATAAAACCGCCCTGGTTGGCGAAAAAAATCGAAATTTGGCTAAAATCCTTTCATTTCCTTCAGGAGCACGACTTATGGGCCAAATCGTACGAAGAGAATGGAATTTTATTTTCCTCCTATCTCACATCTGTTCTAACCCAATGATAACATAACCGATCATATTTTAGCTAAAAACATAATTCACTATTTTTCGAGGTCCACTTGACCAATTAACATCATTCAATTAATTAAGGTGTTTAGTTGAGATTTAAAAAAAATTCAGTATCACGAGCCGGATTCGAACTCACGACATTCGGCTTGATTCACCGCTCAATCAATTGAGCTATCGTAACTTCGATCCGTTTGGGAACTAACTTCCTATCTCAACCCTCCTTTTTGAATTTCCCCCCTTTTTTAATGAATTAAAATGAAGTATACTTCACTAAAGCTCTCCGGGGCCATTTCATCTGTCGCTGAGAATCAAATAGATTACACGAATGGCAAAAAGGACGGAAAAGTCAAAAAGTGAGGTTGAAATGGGAAGTTAGTGCCCGAAAGGTCGAAGTCACGATAGCTCAAGTGGTATAGCAACGATGTGTCAAGCCAAAGGTCGTGGGTTCGAATCCCGCTCGTGACACTGACTTTTTTATCTCAACTAAAAACCTTAATTGAATGAAAACGCGTTTCCGTTTTCACTATCTCTATCACTAAGGCGTTCTCTCCTTTGCGATTTGCCCTACAATTATACAGCTGTGTCCTAAGACATATGGGTCGGTGTGTGGTGGACCAAAACTACAGGCCTCGAGAAAAATGAAAAATTCTTTTATTGACGTTTTCGATTTAAAACGACCTGCTGGGTCGATGGAATAAGAATTAAGCTCATAAATCACGCCATCACCTTTCCAGAAGTAGCGAAAGCCTATCACAACAAATTCCGTCAGTGGCATTCCACACATCCAATGCCTTGGTCCGCTAGCTCCGGTTCTACTACCTTGCTAGATAATCGACCCCAATCAATGGCAACGTGATCTTTTAGTTAGTGACAAAGCACTTAAAATGTGAAGTTCTCTTTTTTATTTCTTCTAGAAGAGGCTTATCACTGGGTGCTCCTCACATATTTTCATGTTACTTCTTTTTCCCGACGGCATTTTTACTGTTGTAATTGTTTAACAGATGAAAAATTAATTTATAAAAATTAAAAATACCAATTCTGTTACAAACTTAGTTATGTACTTTACATTATTCTGTCAACAATGATAATTTAATTGCAATATAAAATTGTTGTTTTAGTTTACGTATTCACCCACTCCTTAAATTTGAAACTTTTTAAAATTTAAATAACACGAAGATTTTTTTCAGAAAAAAAAACTGAGGTCGACCAATGTCTCGGCTTAAGATTTTTTGCTATATTGAGTCATCTACAACTACGGTCATTCTTCACCGTTTGTCACGATTTGAAAATTTCGTGTATCCAAAAAACAATTTGCACGGAGTTAAATATTAGGAATGCTGGTTTGATATATTTTACATGGCTGAAAACAATAAACAATGTAACCGCTGTACCTTGCTGAATCATTTTCCCGCGTATTCACGGGAATGAGTTAACGGAAAAGCTCGAATTTCCGGCGGATTATTGAAATTGTTCTCTCTGTTAAAAAAATCGCGGAAGCGTTTGTTTTGAATGCGCATAAAAGGATTTTTGACCAGAAATGAAGTGAAGACCGACAAAAGGTGGAAATTTAGCCTTGAATAATATGCTAAATAGTTACAAATGAACGTGCAAAATTCTCTATCTCAGGCTGATAAAGAACTTGCACAAACATTACGTACGTCAATAGACAAGCCGTATCTAAAGATAATCGACTGAAAACAGTCTATATTTGTATCACTATAAAAAATAAAATGAATATTAACAAGTATTAATAAATAATATGAATCACCCCTTTACCGTAAACTGAAATAAAAGTATAGCGACAAATGCAAATGAATCCTAATTTTAAAAAGATTTTGGTTTAAAGCTACGACTCCAAAATTTTCAGCAAGTCGCTAAATGCTAATACACAAATTCACAGTTTATTTAAATCATGATAAATTAAAATAATTACGGATTTATAAATTGCTAGGATGCGCAAGAATCCATTAGTTAGCAGTTTATTAATACCGGCCATCGACATTATAAATTTTGTACCAAAAATCACCTATAAAACCAATTTGTCGGAGTTCGTTCATTTAGCAATGTACTCACTTTACTTAACTCTTAAATTCATTATTTTTTAATGGACCGAAAGAAACAGTTTTAAATTATACAAAATTTAAAAAACATCGGTCCTTGGCATGTTGAGGCTGGTACTAGGAGGAAAAAGGGGTTGAGCACAGGTCATTCCAAGACCGCCCATGGGGCTGAGACTACGCATGTGCCCATTGTGTAGAGGACTTGATGTGAAATATAGAAAATAAGAAACAGGATTATCATGACATTCAAAGCGTAATAAACATGAATTTAATTTTAATCAGAGAATATCAGCGGAGTTTATCACGTTAGAGCACATAGTATTATAGCAGACTGCAAATAACTAAACCTGCTAAGAAAGAAATACGACATCCCGAAAGAAATATGCTCGGCCTTGGGTCACGGCGGCAAGCACACACAAATCATTGATCGAATATCTCAGGGTCATAAATTTTTTAAATTATACGTGGCTCTTTGTACTTTCATTAATGTGATACATGAAGACCTAAAGACAAAGTTGACAATTTGGCAAAAAGCGGGGTTTACCAACTCAATTGTAATGATTGTGATATTAAATACATAGGACAAAGCGGTAGAGAAATAAAAACGAGAGTAAAAAAAACACTTGCCTAAATCGAGCAAATTTTCGGAATTTAAGGACAATCTAAAAGATACAAAACATAAATTCAACCCAAATCTAAATACGAGAGTGTTACATAGTTTCAACAAAGGGAAAGAACTAGATTGGTTTGAGAAATTTGAAATTAATGAATGTAAAATTGAACATGGTGATAAATGCATTAATAATACAACAGATTTTGATCTACCTCCCATTTTAAATATGTATATAAATAATATCAAACATCCAAATAATTAAACTAATTATTTTAATTGTTATTATTTTTATTCTGATATTTTTTGTGTTGTAATTTCCGCGTTTCGCACGTTCAAATTGAGCGTCATTAAAAATCAGCTGTTAATTGGAACGTCGCGCTGGTGGAGGTATCAGCGGTTTCACTTTGGCAATGCACGTCGAGAGGCGTGGTTGTAGAAGTCCTTCAACCTGATGATGAGCTAAGAGGCTCAAAATCCGGACGTTGCAGAACAACTTACTGTGAGTAGGAACTATCCTTTTGGAAAGTAAGGAACATCAACTACTCAGAGGTGTACTAAATTAATGAAATTTATTAGCATGGATGAAGGGGCTATCCCTAATTACCCCCAAATGTCTAAAACAGCCTATTCCTATGTTCGTTTCCGAACTTACACAGGATGGTAGTGCAACCATATACCCTTGAAAGTCCAACCGTCACGTCAACAGGCGTTTGCCCAGGATGGACCACGGGGAGGTGCCTGGTCGGGATACGACTTGAGGGTCACACCTGTTCCCGGGTTCCCCATCACTGAACACTGAACCCCGCCCAGGAGAGAAAGAGAGTGGCACCGCTCGTACATACTACTACTATATACATAATAAATTACATATATATTTACAATATGTTTATATATACAATTAAATCTACTATATTACTAATATATTCTTCATTGGTTTTGACTGCACTGACACTTAGATTAACACTTACACTGACACTATTATCTAATTATTACCCTAGGTAGTGTGATTGAAAGTGTGAATGTAATTTATTAGTAAAGATGAAGGGACTTATCTCTAATTACCCCAGAGAACATAGGATACTCTGGGGTATATGTGAAAGGAATTTATTAGCGTTTATGAAGGGATTTATCCCTTATTAACTCCAGGACGTCGACTATATTCCGGGTAGTGTGATTGAATGTGTGAATGTAATTTGTTAGCATGAATGAAAGAGCTATCCCTAATCACCCAAAGACCATCGAGTACTCTGAGGTAGGTGAACGAATTCTGATATGTGAACAGAATTTATTAACGCGAATGGAGAAGTTTATTCCCAATCACTCCCGAAGAACGTTGACTACTATGGGATATAGGGAATTAATGCGAATGTAATTTATCAACATGAATGAAGGGCCTATCCCTAGTTACCCCAAGGAACATCGAGTACTCAAGCAGACTCTTTGTTCAGAAAATATTACTTATTAGTTACTAATCTAGTTCAGTAAATCTCATAGCAATATTAATAAAGAAAAAATTGCTATAAATCAAAAATGCTGCAAAACCTTTTGCTGGGAGGGTAGTAAGTAGGACATGCAAATACTGTTTGCCCATAACGGTCCACCCGTTCTTGTGTGTTCAGCCATTGCTTTCGTCAGCAAATTTTTTTTGCTAAATATTGAATTTTCCTTTATAAAATAACAGCTAAAATACAAATATAAGTGATTAAGATATTAATTGCCAGATGGTATAATATATCGTGCAGGAAACGTTTCATTTATTTTCTAGAACTATGACATGACAATTTTTCAATCAACTAGCATTTGCAGTTATTTCTTGTTTAATGTTTTCTGAGATAAAATTAATAAATGGATGAAAAACATCTACAGCTTGTTTAAAATGTGTGATTAGTGACCGTTAATAGATGACTATTCAGAAATCGAAAGATGCTGTCTGGTGTGATGTAGGTTTCAGAAAAACATTTTCTTTATCGTGCCAACGTTTCGATCTTTACTGAGACCATCTTCAGAGCATGCTAACTCGAGTAGAAATGCTTTGAATGAATATAAAAATATATTTTACATTGTACAAATTCACTTTTTCCGCATCCTACATGTATTAGTTAAATTTAAACAATGTTTGTAAAACCCAGGCCCTGAAGATGATCTCAATAAAGATCGAAATGGTCGTATTGTTTAAAATGTTTGTTCTGAAAATTCACTTATTCGTTAAAAAGGCCAGTGTAGAGCCAGTATTCTAAAAGAAAGCTTGTATGTATGTCGGACCAGTTTTTATAAAACCGCTATTGATAGTTAGTTCTACGAGTGTATTTTATGGCATAAAGCATACGTGAAGAATAGGGTTGAATAGCCAACTTGCTAATGGCAAAGAGAACTTAAACGGGCTTGTAAGGGTTACTTTCGATTTTCGATGTGAATTTAAGGCCGCAAAATCGGAAATGAAAAATGGAAATCATCACTTTCGCAGAAACGAACGGGCAGGTCAATTAAAACTGACGGAAGTATAGACTTACACGAGTTTCGCGGCATAACCCCCCCAAGGTATATGCAAATCTGTTTTATTTGCACAAAAAAATTCGGAAGTAATAACTGATGGACTGACATATCTTACGATAACGTCGGGACTTTTTTTATTTTGTGCAAATTAACTATTTTAAATCTCGTTATTTTTCACCCAATACGCATAATTGACGGTAAAATCTAAAGCCTAAATTCAAAATTCAATTAACTTTTGTAAAGGGGCTGTTTTTCTCTGTTAAAAGTTGGCCAAATTTTGTCATTGAAATCGAGAAACTTGCAAATTTTTATTTAACAAAAGGACAAGATATTTCCAATGTAAAATAACGTCCATGTTGATTAAAACCCTTATGGCCTAATTACTTATTTAAAAAATATTTACTAACTTTTACGTGCTAAGATTGCAAAAACACGTTTATAATTTAAAAAGATACTATCAGCTCGTTTAATGTTTAATCCGGTACTTTTTCATCCTGATTAAAAATAAAGCTTTTATCGTCAAATTATTTCGTTTTCTCAAATTTATAGCTCTGATCAGAAGCAAACGGAAGTTTTATTTGCACATATTTAAGCTCAAAATCACATAAGTTCACATAAACTCAAGGGGTTTTTGACAACAGAGTAATTTGAGCGTCCAACTTTTTATTTACCAATGATTAACAACCACCCTACACAACGTATTGCTTTTTGTTAATATTTTCGATGTACTGTATATATATCCACCTAGAAAACCAAGGGAGCAAAATAATCAGCTTAAAAGCTTTTCTACTTTTTTGGCGAGGTTGTGTTAAAAGATGGTGGCTCCGAGGATAGAGTCTTGAGAAATTCCATCAGCAATGAGAGAGAGAGAGAGGGGGGGAGAAAGAAAGAGAAGGGGAAAGTAAGCCATAAAAGCGCAAAAAAAAGTACAAAGAAACATAGTTGGAAGACAAAAATTTAAGGAAAAAAATAGGTAGGGCTAAAAAATAAAATTTTCAAAAACTGATTAAAAAATGCAGATAAAAATACATATAAAAAATAGATTAGGTAGAAAGTAAGATTGGTGGAGAAAAGGAGAGAGTGAGAGGGGGAGGAAAGTCGTGCAAAAAATACATAGAAACAGAGTTGGAAGACAAAAAGTTAAGCAAAAAATAGTTAGGGCTAAAAATCTAAAATTTACTAAAATTGATAAAGAAATGCAGATAGAAAGACACATACATAAATAGATTAGGTTAAAAGTTAGAGTGGTAGACGAAGTGAAGTGAGTTAGAAGAGAGAGAGGGATGGAAGATGGATAAAAAAGCTCAAAGAAGTACAAAGAAACAGTTGGGATACAAAAATTTAAGGAAACAATATGTAGGACTAAAAAGATAGTTATATTATTTGCATTATCATCACTGTAATTGTTATTCTATGTATTGTACATTAGAAACTTATACAACTCTTAACAATCAAATGAAAAGCGTTGAAAACTGAAAATTTAAACTTTTTTCTTACGTTTTTATTTAAATACTTCTTTTACAGGCACTCACAAGAGTACAGTTATAATGGTTTACAGAAAAATGGCTTAAAGACGGCGAAATTGTTCAAAGATAAAAACACGCACATCTTATGTTCTTATCTTATTGGATGAATTACCATTTTTTTCCCATTTAAATAAACGTAAGTTCTTTTTGCGAAAAAAGCCAAAACACGCGCGTCGATAATAACAGTTTTTATCTAGTTTATTTAAAATAAGAGCAGTGAAGTTTGTCTTAAATTTTAACTATTTTTATGAAATTTATTCGTAAACGAAGATAAAAATATATCTCCCCCCAAAAAAAAGTCTTTTATTGTGTATCATATTATTATTTTTGAAAGAAAAATGAAAGAAAATAATATCAAAATAAGCGAGTTTAGTCGCACCATAACGGTCAAATTATTGCAAATTTGAAAAGTGATATTAATCATATCTGCAACAGATTAATACTGGTAAATAAACAATACATTATAAACAATAAAAGTTCGTCAATAATAATAATAAATTCTTAAGACCTCCGGAGTTAGCTTCCACGCCTACATCAATCGCCATTATTCGTGTAGGGTAGTGGAGTATTCATTATTCTTATATTTCACGCTAATAAATACATTCCAATGAGATATCTGCCAAGTACTATGTATACAGTAAAACTGACTCTAAAAATTGGAATAAGGGAACCAAATTCTTTAAGAAGCACAATTCGTATATCGATTGGCATTCCTACTCGCTCTCTATGTAGAGCCAAGGAATCTACCCTTTTATTAAGAAGAAAAAGAGCAATCTTTACCGTTTTAAGCACAACCAATGTTCTCAAAACATTTTGTATTACACACACACACACTCTCTCTCTTTATCTCCTCTCTCTCCCCGTTTTTCTAGTTCTCTATACCTATCTATAGTTCTACCTATAGAACTATCTATCTTGCTTGCTCCTTTTTATTTCGCACCTCTCTTTTTATTTATGTATGTAAGTGTTATGTTTCTAATTAATTATATATAAGACTATTTATAATAATTTTTTAAACTTCCACTGAACTTGAGTTTTCGTCTTTGCAGTTGAATGGCCTTTCACCAGGTTTGCATGGTTCGCCCTTGATCTTGACCTTAATGTTATTTAGCACCAATATGCGCCCAAAAGGCATTTGTTCAAAGTTAAAACTTAGCTAAAAAACATCGATTGTTTAAATACAAACAAGCGTGGTATATGTCGACAATTAAATAACAAGCACTATCAACTTTGTGCCACTATTACATGCTTAAGATTTAGAAATGTACAGTTTTTCTGTTTTTATTCATCGTTTATTTTCTCCTTTGTTTACGGTACATGATGAGTACGAGCTTTCAAAAATCAGTAAGTACAGACTAGCGAGTACAGATTTCAAGAGTAAAATACTCTCAAACAGACAGACATCTTTACTTCTATCGTGAAAACTTTTGTGATAGCGAGAGAAAGGAGGGAGGGAGGGAGCGAAAGAGTACGAGAGAGTGAGAGGATAGAGGGATTGTTTGAAGGGTAAATAAGGAGGCAAATAGTTATATAATGGTAAGAAAAGAAAGTATGTACATATAAAAAATTGAACAGAGAGATTGTGAAATTGAAAGAGAGAGGGTAGAGATAGAGAGTGGGCCAGAGGGAGTGTAGATCAGAGTGATTTAATGACAACTTAAGAAGGTAAGAGATAAAACGTGAGCGGGAGTTGTTGAAGGAATGTAGAGTAAATAGCAAAAGCACAGTGAGAAGTAAAGAACCTAAATACATATAGCGATAGGGAGAGATACATTAGAAGATTGAGATAGGGAAAATTCGAAAAAGATATACAGATAGATAGACAGAGAGGGAGAGAGTGTGAGAGAGAGAGAGAGAGAGAGAGAGAGAGAGAGAAGAGGGAACAATGTATGTATGGACAAATGACATGGTAAAAAGGTAAAAGTAGGTGAATAAAGATAAAGTAGATAGAAGGAGAAAAGCTATAAAAATAAAGTGTGTATGCGTATGTAAGAAGAAAAATAGAGAAAAGGGAAAGAACGGACGAGAGAGAGAGAGAGAGAGAGAGAGAGAGAGAGAGAGAGAGAGAGAG
>CM077114.1:11027020-11038189 GCA_039619505.1 Cimex hemipterus | reverse complement strand
AGAGAGAGAGAGAGAGAGAGAGAGAGAGAGAGAGAGAGAGAGAGAGAGAGAGCGAAAAAGAAAGAAAAAGGAATATAGTGAGAGAAGGTCAGGCAATCAGTATGGTTAAATAGATAGATGATAGACAGACCGACCGACAGATAGATAGATAATAGATAAATGATTATATATAGATATATGGTGGATGGATGATTATGTATAGATTATAGATGATAGATAGCTAGATCGATAAATAGAAATTATGACAGAAGTAAAATAATAAATAAACTGTTCTGTAATTACTTATTAATTAATGCAAAATTTTTATGCGAATCTTCTCT
Organism: Cimex hemipterus; assembly: GCA_039619505.1. Lineage (NCBI taxonomy): Eukaryota > Metazoa > Arthropoda > Insecta > Hemiptera > Cimicidae > Cimex > Cimex hemipterus. The sequence goes on along the minus strand of CM077114.1, from coordinate 11,037,869 downwards.
AAAAGGAAAATGAAAGAGGCGAATTGCAGATAAAGTTCAAGTACCTCGTTTGGTCAGTCTTTTCTCGCTAAATGTTTTGGTTTTCCACCAGCCTATATCGATACAAAGTTCCTCTTTTAATGAAAATTCTGGCGGAAGACTAGGCCCGAGTTTATGATATTTTAGTCGTATCTTGTTTTCTTACATTGATTGTTTCAGGATGTTAATTTTCAAGTTTTTTTTTTAAATATAAATATATGCAAGGCTGTTGTATAATTTTTTACTCCGCTTTTCAGCTGCCGGTATCAACGAAAATTTCTCGTGGCGGAAATATTAGTTTTGCCCTAACCGATTCGGCCGTGGTTGAGGTTAAGTTCTCAGCTATTATCTCCAGTTTTACCTAGTTGTTGTAGTTAGCAAACCGCCTATTAAGTTTCAGTCTCAGCAATGTAAACCCTGGAGAATCTTTATTCTCCGAGTAAGGTCAATTTACAGACTTCCTGATTAACAATAACACAAAATTTAACGTTTAAGAATTTTTCGAAATATTTCCATCCTACAATGTCTGTTCCACTAAATACGATATCTAAATGACGATCATAATCGTTTCGGTTTTCCTTATTTGCCAATACTTTTTTTTATACGTGTTGAAAATAACTTTGAGTCCGGATACATCAGGCGATAAATAACTTTTTCGACGTCCTGATTTCCTAGTCGAATCATTCAAATTAGGGTCAAGCACCGAGAAAAACGAAAAGGTTTCGTAAATTCCAGTAATTTAAATGAATTTAAACGTCCCTGAAATCCGACTATATATCACGCTAACATGGTAAAATATGTCATTAGCCTAGGCGACAAAAATTTAACACCCCGAGTGATCGATGGGCTTCCGTGTCGACAAAGTCGGATACGTTTAGCAAAAACCTTTAGTAACATTTTATTATAAACATATGTAATAAATCCTTAAAACTATAATAAATAGAAATTATCGGTTGATGAATAAGGTCTAGTCCTTAGCGACGACTATCTAATGTCTTAGGTTTTCCTTACGTTCAATGGTAAAATTTATTATCTACTCACTTACAATCAATCAATGTGTCAATGTCTATCCCAAAAACAAATACATAAATTACTGTTTCATATAAATGTCCTTCTATGTATGTCACTAACCTGTTTATCTGTTTTCATCAACGTGACTATGAATCAAATCTTCAGTTTACCTATAATTAATACTTCCTTTATATTTGCCTCGTTCTTTCTGTCTTTTCCAATTTATCTTTCTATATATTTATTTACAAATTTATCATATTCTTCTTGGCGATTTCTACCTCTCCATTTATCTATTTAAATTTTAACCTCCTTTCTCCCTTTATCTCTCACTCACTCTCACTCTCTCTCTCTCTCTCTCTCTCTCTCTCTCTCTCTCTCTCTCTACCTTGTCACCCTATTCTCTCTCTCCCACTCTTCTGTCTACTACTGTTTCTTTTTTTAAATATTTTTCGGTTTATCATTTTCCCTGTATTCCTTTAAGAAACTGTCTGCCAGTCTCAGCCTCTCCCTTTCGATAGCTACCACTTTTTTCTTTTTATGTTATTTACCGTTTTTCCTTCCTTGCCATGTCACCCTATCCTCTTTGTCTATTTCACTCACTCTCTCTATCTGTCTGTCTGTCTGTCTAGATCTCTCTCTCTCTCTCTCTCACTCTCACTCACTCTCTCTCTCACTCTCTATCTATCTATCTGTCTGATGTGCTATTAATATTGTAGTAGGAATTGCACGTTACGTCCTAGAGACTGAAAATTGGCCACTAGTCGCATTAATACCTAGTTAATAGTTTGGCATTACCAACCATTAATTGATTGTCAGAGAACCTAGGGTTTGGTAAAGTTTGTGCCAGATCAGAGTCAGGGTTTTGACAGCGGAACTGTGGATATGAGATTTCTTCATATTGTCTTTTGGGGGACGGACCTGACATTTGATCGTCAATTATCATTTTGGTCTACATATGCATTTTTTCAAGGATTTTAAACAACAACACAAAAAAAATTTACATGAAGTACATAAAATTAAACTAAACAAATTTACAAACTACCTAAATTTGCATTTTAATTGTTTCTAAATAATTTTCTTATCAAAATCTGGTTTTGCATGCTAACTTGCTAATCCGTCCTACGCTTTGTCAACATTAAATACAACGTATCTAAACTAAAACTATAGAGATTTTCATCCATGATTTAAAAAAATATATGTATAAAATAAAACAACAAAATTGGTGTTAGTTCTTTCAATAGTATAATAGTTTAATTTTCATAAAGTATTGAACAAAAGCTAATGATTGATACCGTTTATTTTGAAAAATAAAGGTTATTAATTTTAAAATTTTGTCGGGTATCAAATTATTGACAGTTCATGTCATCTGACACTTTGATGACATTTCACCTAAGTACAACTGAAAGCAGATCAGATTTTTTTCCAATTTACGTCATTACTTGATGCTTTTTACAAGGTTTTTTAATCATTTATAAGCTGGAAGATAATTCACAGCTCGGATTAATGATAATTACTTGCACGACAAATCATTACCGCCCCCCTTTTTTGTCGTTGTACGTATTTCTTCGCGTGCCAGCTTTGTAAATGCGGTAGTATGAAAATTGGACATGTAGGAAAACACCATAATTATGTTCGTGATGGTAAAAGGGTATTATTAGAAAGAAAGGTTTTAATAAATTATTTCTTTAAGATTTAGAAGGAATACGAAGGTATTTGTACGTTTTGTGAGATTTCTTCATGGGGGTTTGAAGAATGGTGAGACTACAGGTAGTTTTCGGTGTTGAGGCATCTGAGACAACTCCCAAAAATGGGCGAATGCTAAAACATTAATTAAAACCACGAGGTCAGGCAGGTGAGGATGTTCGAAATAACGCAGACTTAGCTCTAAAGACGACGAAATGCCGGAATGTGCTTGACAGGATAAATGAGTAAAAATGACAATATTTTTAGGTTAGGTTTCTTATTGAGGTCTGTACGTTGGCGGACATGTAATTTGGTCATTTCCTATTTGGTCTACTTAACCTCACTCGTTCCAGGGCTGGAGAGTTATAAACTGAGAGAATGACTCAACTAACAATAATGGCAAAATGCAAAAGTTTTAATCGAACCACAAGAACAGATAGTCGGAATGTCGAAAAGTCAAAACACGTCTAACACGCCAAAATTATAAGAAACTTAATATTCTTGAGATCTCCTGGATGATAAACTTACAGGTTGGCCGTTTTCGATTTAGTCTATCTAACCTCACTCGTGTCAATGAGGGTTATAAGCTGAGAAAAACACAACTCCCAAAGTGCTGAAACATCCACTAGACCAAAAAAGAACGGCCAATCAAGAAGTTGTATGAATAACAATTAATTACGGTTTTTAGTTGAGATGAAAAAAAGTTAATGACACGAGAGGGATTCGAACTCCACGACCTTCGGCTAGATACGCCGCCGCTCTACCACCTGAGCTATCGTGACCTCGATCCACTCGGACATCAACTCCCCATCTCAACCTCACCTTACGAGTTTTCCCTCCTCGTTGTATGAATATAGACACAGCAACGAAGATGGGAAAGTGCTGAAATTAATAGACAATTTTTAGGTTAGGGTACTTCCTAAAGTCTAAAGACTGTGGTCTAGTAGCTTAGTTGTGTCCGATCTGTTTGGTTTGCCTATCCTAGTGCGGTAAAGTTAACAACTGAGAGAGGAACAACTCCCAAAAATGAAAAATAATCCCCTAAAATCATAAGTACTGGCACGTCAGGATGTTCGGAAATAATCCAGGCCCAGCTCTAAAGATGCGAATTTTCAGCATGAAGATGTCCAGAAATGTCCTCTATATTTAGGTATTACTTTAGGTTATGAAGCAGTACCGAGGTCGTTCCATTTTGGTCTCCTAGTCTCATGTTTCAGTGCTGGAGATGTTAGGAGAGATATAACTTCAAAAATAACAAAACTCTGAAACTTCAACGAAACCAAAAAGGAATTGTTAACTAGGATGATGTAAAAGGTTATATGTATTACCAACCAAAATTATCGAAAACGACCACATTGAGTTTTAGGTTAGAATTTTTCTTGGTCTTTCTGACATCCCATTTCGGTGCCGGAACGTTATAAGCTGACAGTTCAGAAGGAATGCAGTTTTAGCCATTGACGATGGAGAAATTTGTCCTAAACGAGCTAATATTGTTAGGTTAGGTTTTTTCTTTATGTCTGCCGGGGATTGGAAACCATAGTCTGATCGTTTTCAATCGATTCGTTTCGATGTTGGAAGTTTATAGCATTAAAAAGATACAACCCCTCTCCTCATGTCAAAATTATGAAAATTTATCTGAAATATGAAATACAGAAGGCCAGGATGAATGACAAAATTCAGACCCAGCACTGATATAGAGAAATGCGGAGACGCATCTGACAAACCAAGAATCATTTTTAGGTTATATTTCTTCTAGTTGATGAGCCTGAAGCTTCACGATGCTTTTCACCAACTTCAGTGGTGAACTTGGGTCTGTTTATACCCTTGGCACAGGATTAAAAACGGATACTACAAAATAAAATATAACACAAGACGAGCACTGAAGAATGCCGAAAATAGCTAGAATTGCCTGACCAGGTTGATCAAAAACGATCTATTTATCTAAGTGCTGTGTTAATTTTTGGCTTGTTTAGCTTTTTTTCTAACGTCCAGTAGTTCTATTGTGTTATGGATTATGTAGCATGTAAGAGAACAACTATCTTGGAGTAAATGCTGAAAAGTCTATGTCGATTGCTCACTTTTCTCTACATTTTCATCAGCGGAATTTCAGCGACAGGCGATAATTTGCCTAACGATCCCGAATAATCTGGAATTATCTAATGCGACTTTTTGTCATAATATCGAGTGAAAAATACACCAGTTCGTTAGCTCCGATATGACAACACAACACCGTCTTTATCTTATCACAACTGGCTGCCCGTCTGGTAGAACTTTTGTAAGTTGGCTTGACATTAGTAGGGCAGAACTTTATATATTAAGAAACGAAAACAATTAATCATTAATCATCTCACCTACGACAGGTACAAGATGGACTGTAGCACTGGGCATGTTGAAATGAAGGTAGTACTATGGTTTCACCAACTTGTCGGTAGAGCTCTCGGGCTGTAATCTTTGTTTGCTCAAAAAAATCTCTTTTTTTGTTTGTTTTTTCACAAGCATGTATTAAGGCACGCAGTATTTCATAAATTGCAACATTATCATTACTGATTACTTATAAATTTTTATGAGGACGATGTTTTACAAAAGTGGTTGTAATGGTTATGCCTGTATGCTGCAAATATCCTCATAAACGTATAATTAAATTGTCCTACAGCCATTTCCACAAAAGTGGGTATATAATTTTTCAATCAGCCTAAATTAAATCAATAAATTGAAATTCCTTGTTCGTAACAATGTCGTAAATAGCATTAGCAGGCGCGAAGTAAAAAAAAAAGATAAAACTTCGAAATAATATAGACTCAACAAGATTAGAAGCATATAAAATCACCATTTAAATTTATTTTACAGAGTTTAGAAATCATCACAGAAATGGATATATTATCAACAACAAACAGAAATTCAGTTTAATTTTTATATTTATTTTATAAAATGCAATTTGGCTGCCTACTGGATTGACTAGCTTCTTTTCCTGCTTAACAAAAACAGGTTTTATTTACTGACTTTATTCATAAGTATTTCACATAGCCTTAACCTTTTTGAAATACGTCAGAACTATATGAATAATTTAATGCATTATTTCTAAACAAAAATTTCAAATTCCATTCAGTTCGTCCCTGCGTTACATATTCATTCATAAACGAATATACGCATTCATGTAAATAGAGGGAAAACCAACTTTGGCTTTTTCGCATCTTCGCGTTTTCTAATTTGAGGAATTTTGAACTTGTTAATCGTTTCTTTTTGTTGTAAACTGATTATTCTTCCTAGTTCAGACGGAAAGTACATATAATATTAAAAAAATATCGATAACTGTGAAAAATGACAAAATGGGGTAAAACACTCAATTTCGGCTTTTTCGGGTTTACTAAGTTGAGTACTTTTGAACTTGTTAATCGTTTCTTTTTGTTATAGACTGATTATTCTTTCTAGTTCAGACGAAAAGGACGTATAATATTCAAAAAAATATCGATAACTGTGAAAAATGACAAAATGGGGTAAAACACTCAATTTTGCTTTTTCGCGTTTTAATTTTTTGAAACTTTTCTAGTAGGTTTTTGAATTTCTTCCACGAGTTTTTAATACCTCTGACATGGTTATTATATGGAATGATGTGGAGGGTTTTATAATATTATTCCAGCATCTCGAAGTTTTCCTCCCATAAATGTAATTTTCAATTGATTATTCTTGTCTCCAGCTGTCAATAAAAATTTTGTAACAAGTGGTTAAAATCTATCGCCCCGAAACCACATTTGGTTTTTTTTTCGAAGGTTCCGGCTTTGGCTTCGAGACTCGTATTTGAAAATAGAGGATATCACCGGATGCGTTCTTATAGCATTTATCTCGCAACTGCTACTATGACGTTTTCTGTGCGCGTATTATTAGTATGTGTGTATGTATTAGTATATTTTTATATTGTTTTCTACCATCAGAATCTACAATCGTCAAATTCGGCTTTTTCATGAATACAATTCCATGAGGTCTGGTGTAGCAATATAACGATCTTCACCAATCTCCAATTCATTATAGCTTATATAGTCTCAATCTCACATAGTGATTATGTTGTTGTTACCACATGTTACATATTACCACTTATTGTAAATTGGTTACGTACACCACGTCTCGTCCAACCCTGATAGGCCGTTATTTTAATTTTCTTAACGTATTGTGACGAATCTCCCCAAATTTTTACAGAAACTCAAAATCCATTTTTATTCCATATTTCACTTCGCTGACTTCCTCAAGCAGAGGTTTAGACGATTTCACTGTAACTGCCGAAATCGTAGACATACCTACAGGGACGGGAATAGTGAATATGAAAAACTTTTCAGGATGTGTCTCGTCTAAAAAGACGAATAATAACAATTACCAATAAAGATCGTTTATGTTTACTACGGGTGTTAGTAGTAGGTCGGGCATTGGCTAAAGCAGGAGGTAAAAGAGATTCAAAGCATATAAAAATCGGACGAGACTATTCAGCGATCGTGTACCATATTCCGAAAGAAGTTGCAGCTTTCGTTAAACGTTTTTCGAATATGGTACACGATCGCCGTAAAATATCAACATCATTTGTACAATAATCGATTAATTCTTTTTTAAAATGGAAAATATAATTTCTCTCCCTAAGACTTTCATGCCATTTTAGAAAATTTTATCTTTCAGCATGTAATTTGGTGTTTAGACTCAAGTTTTTACAACCAGTTACAATTCGGGTGATACTTCGAAATGGAATTAGATAGACAGTCAAAAATTGCATTGAAATTATTAGTTTGGGAAGAACACAAAAGAAAAATAACCGTTCCACGTGCAGGAAAAAATAGAGAAATCGTTATTTCGGGAACTAAGTTGGAAGTAGATGGGTTTTGCACTGAAAGCAATACGATTTTTGAATTTTACGGGTGTTTTCCATGGTCATCCCTCCCACTTACTACCCTACAAAGAAAGATCAAAAGCTTGATCGTACATCTAAAAACACAATAAGCAGCAAATATGAAGATACAATTAATAGGGAAACATTATTGAGGAAGAGGGGCAACAATTTAGTGCACATTTTGGAATGTGAATTCAATAAAATATTAAAACCTGATGAAGTGTTCCAAATTTTTTTTCAAATGATTAATTTTTTGATTTTGAACCCTTGAACCCCAGAGATGCATTTTATGGTGGTAGAACAGGGAACACCAAATTGTATTGCAAGGCCTAACTAGGTGAAAAGATTAATTACGTTGATGTCTGTTCCCTCTATCTGTACATCCGTACATATGTAAATATGGGAAATATCTAATTGGACACCCTGAAGTATTTGTTGGACAAAACGACTGCCGACGTATAACCGGAAATGATTATGATTTAAATTCTATAGATGGGTTTATAAACTATTATAAATGCATAGTTCTTCCTACGCTGCATTACCTACCAAAAAAAAAAAAAAAAAATTCGGGTACAAGATTATAAAAATACATGCAATTTGGAGTTACAAAACGTTACAAAATGATAAAGATAAAAAATATGGCCTTTTTTCAAATTTTTTAAATAAATTTCTTCAGATGAAACAAGAAGTATCACGGTATCCTGCCGATGTATCAGATGATGATTTAAGTAAAGAAAGGTACATTAATTCATATTATAACAAAGAGGGTATAATGATGGACAAGGGAAAAATAAGTAAAAATCCATGGCTTAGATCGTTGATGTTAAATTCGTTTTGGGGTAAATTGAAGGGCACAAGCAATGTTAATCGAGAAACCGTCGGAATTGTTTGATTTGCCTGCGAATCCTAATATTGTTGTTAATGCCGTTGAAGAGGTGAATGAAGAAGTCATTTTTGTTAATTGGGAGTATGAACAGGAAATAGTAAAGCTATCACTGAATGTTAACGTAGCTATAGCTGCCTATACGACTCAGGCCCGGCTTGTTTTTGATAAGTATCTTAGCCGACTAGGCAAGAGGGTGTTATCTTATGACACGGATTCTATAGTATACATACAAAGACCTAATGACAAATATAAACCTCCTTTGGGTAACCATTTAGATGATCTTACAGATGAACTTCTGGAATACGTTAATGGAAGTTATATAACGGAATTTATATCAGGAGGGACTAAACTTATGCTTTCAGGGTTAAAAGTACAGAAAATGGTGAATTATTTAAGGCAGGGAAAGCCAAAGGGATCAATTTAAACTTTCAAAATTTGCAGCAGGTGAACTTTGCAGCAATTATGGTAATAAAGTCATATTGAAAAATTCTGGAATTTTCTAACATTCAATTTTTTTGCGATTTTCTCGAAAACTATGTGTCCTACGATCCTAATTTCTTTTCGAATCGATTCAGCAGGAATGGATTGAGTAAAAGCTCTCAGAAAATTCCACAATGCTCTACAATGGATGTACAAAACGCAGACAAAGTTTTGTGAAAATAATAAAAACGTGAAATGCTTTCTCTTAAGATAAATTAAAAATGAAAAGTAACATTCAGTTGGATGTATTGTATTTATATTTATCAATAAAGAGCTATTAGTATTATAACGTTTATTCTGGGAATCCATGTGAGTGTAATGCTACCCTAAACGCTATCTATCCACTAAATAGAGAAACTACAAAACCTTCGGAATAATCAATTGAATTATTTAGTTATATTTCCAATTGTAAAACAAATGGTCAGTGTAAGTAGTTCGGTTTTCTTGTTCCAATGTAATCGTCAGTGATTAAACGTAAATTTGTGATTATTCTTGAAATTACTTGTGTAGTTAAAAGCAACATGAGCAATATAGTTGGATCCTACTTGTTTGGCACAAAATTAATCCTTTTTGTACAATATTTTTACAAATTTGATGTATGTACCAATTAAAGTCCTATTTTAAAATATTTATCTAGTTGGGAAAACATATTTTTGTAACTTGTAACGATTTTAAGTTAACTGTAAATCCGTAATAGATAAGACAGAAATGTTTCATTTTTGGAACACTGATTCTATTAAAATGTGCGCTTCATTTATTACAGGCAGACAGTATTGAACAGTATTGCTGTGAAAATAATAGAATATTTATACTAACATGCTCACTAACCTGACTGCGATCAGAGAGAGTTCAATTACACTTTATAAATCTCCCCTGATTTAAGAAAAAAAAATTAAGTCAAATTCATAGATTGATAAACAAGGTACATAAAAAAAGTACTTATTATATAAATTACAATTACCCTCTGAAAGCAACAATCCTCGCCTTAAAACTGCTATGATGAACCAGCCAGCTTGACACCCCCTACAAAAGAAAAAAGCAAAAAATGTATAAAGCCTTTAAAAACTTAAATTCTGAAGTTATCTATCAGATACCATAAAAATTGTATTAAATGTAACAGTAACTTCCAAAAAAGAGGAATATAATTTACAGTACAATAAATAAACTTATATTTACAAAAAAAAGTTATATTATTACTGTTTACAACTAGGAATGGAGAAGTTCTGGGCAGTTTATCTGAGTATTTAATAATTTGTAGAGAAATATAATATAATTTATTTTATGTCTGGTTTCAAGTGTGTTTATATTTAATGTAATTGGGATTTTATCAAGGACCTGGTCATCTTATTTGACCAACAGCTTATGTTTAAATTAGATTTTAAGTTTAACTGCTAAGGCTGTAAAACCTCTGGGGTTTTCAAATTTGTTTTTCTATTTTCCAATTATTCAGTTAAAATTTAGACATCTATCTCCCCATTATTGAATTATTTTCTGTAGATTGCTCACCACATCTATATCAATAAAATTCTCTGGAAAGTATTGCATGTGTCGCAGGGGCGACGGGGGGAATCGAACCCGCGACCGCGGGGTCTACTAGCCGAGAGTCTCTCACACTAACCACTCGGCTACCGCGGCCCCCTTACGATCAATTTATATTGTGTTTATATTGCTTTTGTTTTTGTATTGTCATGTCATATTTGGCTTCTAAGCCTGTGTTTGAATGAATCAAAACATTAATTTAACTACAGGGTCTTGAAACATCTACTCTTAACTGCATTTACGATTAAAGTCATCATCAGGAGAGAGAGAGAGAGAGAGAGAGTGAGCAATGGGAAAAAGTGAAAAAGAGTGGAGAGTGCGAAGGAGAGAAAGAGGGGGGGAGATCGAGAGAGAGGGAGGGAGAG
>CM077114.1:11002439-11022020 GCA_039619505.1 Cimex hemipterus | reverse complement strand
TATATATATATATATATATATATATATATATTACTTTTTATTTTTCAAGTGTTGAAGACCTTTTAGAATGTGAAGTATGGACCCAGCCATAATAAGCCATTGAGGGGCTGACTGATATTGAAGCCTTAACATATCAAATACCTCCATCTCTTTAAATAAAAATAAAATAAATAATTTTTTCTAGAATATTAATACATTTTGGATTTCAATATGGATAAATTGAATAGATAAAGCTTCGATATGAGACACCTCGTATTTTCCAAACGTGCTGTGGTAATTGTATTAGATAATTATATTTCAAAGTTGCAGGGAATTTATTTGAGCAACTGTTTTTCCATTCCTTGTCAATTGTTTTAAAAAGCTGAAAAAAGAAAATGAAAAATTAATTATTTTAGTACCAAACTTCTAGCATATAATATTAAATTTAAAATTTCTAATAGTTATGTACAAATATATCACGATTAATTTTGTTTTTTATGCCCTAAAAAGTTTTCAATTTATTTTTATACCTTTTTTTTACACACAGCATGTCTAGAAGAAGTTCCCCTTAATTAATAAAGATACAATATTTTATTTCACATCACCGTCTGTCTCTCTCTCTCTCTCTCTCTCTCATAAATAACTCTATCACACATGTAACTCTCACACAACATGCTTAATTCTCAGAAAGGTTTCAATGAGATGGTGTAAGGGTCAGTAAAGCGTTAGAATTTCATTTTTCTTATCGTAATAATATAAACTATTATTGATCACTAGATGTCAAATCATTATAAAAACGACACCATTTGTAAAACTGCTATTTATATATATATATATTTATAACATTGTGCACCTGAACTACATTACATGTACACACGTCATTTATTGACTTTCCGTTGTTCTTGATTTTTGATTAAATAGGACAATGCAAACTTACCCTCTACTTTGGGTAAGTACAGACTAAATAGAGCTAACAGAATGATACATCAGAAAGACTGCTTGTTGCGCTTAATATTTGAACTGAGTACAGACAAATTTTATTCGTTTAATAGTGAAAAGAGTTCTTTTTATATATATTTTTTTACAATATTTTTGTTTTTTTAAAGAATGATATACAATGATAAATGAAAAAGAAAGTACTTTTTTAATAACAATTTTTCTACTTAAATTTTGCAAAATTTCTGAATTTGCATCATTCACTCTTTTTTTTCTTCTAAAAATAATAATATTTTAAATACCTTTTTCTTTTTCAGTGTTGAATTTAATTAATAAGATGTGCACGGTGCATAAAATTTCTATATTACATGCGTTAATTTACTGAAGTATAAAATTTACTGATAATTTCTGTAACATTTAATTGAAATCAATCCGACAACCAGATTTTTCAAGAAGGATAGTTTCTTTTGGAAATGAAAAAATTCTGCTTCATAATGCTTAAATTACTCGTAATCCTCTCTTAAATGTAATTGACAATCGCAAGTTCTCAGTTCAATTACAAGCGGTAACAGAAATTTAATCATATGACTTTAACATAAGTATTATAGGTACTTATATGTTTTATATATATATATATATACGTAATATTTTATATATTTTTATGTATATATATATATAATTAGTATAATGTTTATAGTTTTGTTTTTCATTCACAAATTGTCCTTCTTTGTAGTGCACTCTACAATATTATAAACTGTCTCTCTCACTTATTGTAGGGTATTTAAAATGTATATATGACAATGGTTCAGACTCAACTTCAGAATGGGGAAACTTGTCCAACACTGTTAAATGGCAGTATTTTGTAAACAGCCTGATACAAATCATCATCAAATACTATAATAAAAGAATATTTTCATAGAAAAAAAAGTAAAGTTAATTATATTTTTACAATTTATACATTTTATTCTGGTTCATCAGGCTATGTTGAAGTCATTACACTTCAACTCAACATATTGCTCTGTATAATATAATACTCCTGATTTTATAAAATAAAGTTTTGTAAGTCTACTATATCCTACCTTGTTTAGAATTTAAATGCTTTCGTTATTTACGTTGTAAACGGAGCATGATACTATTTTAAGGGAAACAAATGAGTCCAAATTATGGGTCATTGTGGTTTCTAATGTCAGCAAGCACTCTCGATTTCTGTACGCATCCTCCTCGCTTGTCTCGCTCTAAAAGCATGGAATTCTTCTTTCATTGCTTGGACTCTTGCCTCGATGTTGTCGTATTTCATTCTAAGCGCAGGGGAAATTTCTGGAGGCGTTGGAGATGTAGGGTACACGTCGAACTCGTAATGATCATCCACACTCGGTCTTTGGCTCAGCTCCGATTGGGTGGGTGAAGGAAAGGCTGAAGTGTACTGCAGCCAGAGAGGCGGTGGAGGAGGCAGAGGAGGCGATCTGTATGCCAGCCTCCAGTCCGAGTTTCCAGAGCTATTCTGCTGAGATGTGTTTTTGGAGCCGAAACCGCTCGAACTGGATCGACTCTCTGGTGACGTTTCCATAAACAAGTCTGGTGCAGATCTAACATGCCTTGGTATGTAACGCCTTCTCCTCTGTTGTTCTTGTATTGCATGTAGAGACGGCAACTCTTGGCTGTACTGTTGGTGCACGTTTTTCAATGTCTGTTCGGCACTTTGTCTCACTGAGCTCAGATCAGAGAAATAGACCGGAGACATGACTGGCGTCAGTGCTGGCATTATGGAAGATGTGGGAGAGCTCGCTTGAAACGGAGTCGTCTTCGGAGAGTAGATCGTTGGGAGCTGGGGGGTCACCACAGTCGAGTTCAAACTCATGTCACTTGGGTAACCGACCAATGGCCGCCTCCAAGAAGCAATGTTGCGGAATCCGGGCCTCGACAGAAATCCCCCATCATCAGAACTTGTCGTGCTTTCAGCAGAATCCACTAGAACAAATCGACCATCTCTGTCTCTTGATATTTTCCCCACATGATGGCTGCTCCTCAGATACACATCAGCATCCCAGTTAGGGTCGACTTCTGAACTTCTCTTCTTGAAAAACCAACAAATTGGACTCATACCTGGTATTCGGCTTTTGTTATTTCTGAAAGAAGACAAACAAAGTTAATTTTTTACTTTATGTACAGTTAAATTTTTGCTCGTTTGCAATCTGAGTAACTGGAAAATGCCTTACTAATTCCTATTAAATGAAAAAATAATCCTTTATGAATGGATGAAATAAAAGAGCCAGACAGTCTGATGGAATCATTGAAAAGAAACTGTCATAATTTTCACTAAATTCAAGATAATGTCTGTTCTATAAAATTTTATTAAATTTCTCGTTTAGAAATGGAAGAACACAATTTTATTTTGAAAAATGAAATGAATATTAATCATTGTTTACTTAAAATTCACAAGTTTTAAACTAGACAAAGTGTAAACAGTTCATTCTCCCAGTTCATATTAAAATGAAATCTAAATCAGTTAAGATTTCAAGTTGCCTTACAACGATGACATCATAAAATGTCTGAATTATATTATTTTGAATTTACCGCATCTTTCCCTCAGGTTTGGCTATTGTTTCAAAAATTAAGATGCGATCTTAAAAAAAAGATAAGCATTAGCATAATTCTTTTAGGTTTATATGTATATTAGCGATAGATTTCTGTAATAAAACAATTAGTTAACATAAATAAAAAGGCAAATTGTACAATGAATACCCATACACACATGTATATACACACAAAACTATATTTAAATATTTTGTTTATTTTTAAATACAGCTTTAAAGCAACATACATGCTGACAATTAATTTAATGACAAAATAATGTTATAAAACAAACAAAACAATGGGTAAAACATGCATGTGGATGAAATCACAAAGACGCGCACACACACTGTCAGCACAATATTTATATTAATATTTATTCGTAAAACCGTTGAATACAATCTAGTATTGATAAAATTTGTTGATAAATCAATTTAAACCATAATATATGATATATAGGGATTTTTTACAAGCAATATTTGTCATGCATTATTGGAATGTACCGGTTTCTTCAACAGACTGCTAATTCTTCACCTTTAGTCCTCCTGGATGGGCCAGCAAACAAAGGAAATTTTCATAAGATTTAATTATTCTTTAAGAAGGCTAATACATTTAAAAGAAAATATCCGACATTTCAATGTCTCCATCTTGCAGAGTTGTTGGCCTTTTTTCTTTCTTTCTTTTTTTTTTTTAAATTTCTTAACATTTCATTTTTATGATCAACAAACACATTAAGCATGTAAGCAAAACAATCAGCAAGCACTCAGGGCATGATAAATTAGTAGTGGCACTTTTTTCAACCATACATGTTAAAAAATGAAAAGAGTCATGTCGGTGTTTTAATGTTAGTAGGAAGGCAATTATCAGTATTATCATCCTGTTGTGGAGATAGTCATATAACCAAGTGCCATAAACACAAAGGACACAGTGAAAGCAATTAGCAAGCTTCTTAATAAGTGAACTGGGAACAGAAAATTGGTTTTAGCTTACTGTGGAGTTCTATGGCAACTCAAGGCTGTAATCCCGATAGGATCCAACAACCCTACAAGAAGCAAAAAGAATTTTTACCATAAACCATTATAGCTTAAATCTTAAAGACTCATACACTTAAAAAAACTCATAAAAGAACTAAAGTCTTGTAAGTTAAAATAATAATAATATTAAACTTGATTTTCTTTGGGAATTTTTAAAATTAATAAGGAATGTTTAATAAATTTAAATAGAAAACTATTCATCTAGCCAAATTATTGTGTGTAAGAAGACAGGGATTTTCAGCATCACTTTATTGAATTATTGTACTTAGTATTAAAAATGTTTTAAACCAAATCGGAAAATTAACAAAGAAAAATTATTAACATTAAAAAAAATCAAATGCTAAAGTTTAGTCATTAATATTAACAGATTAAACATTATAAGTTAACTATTAATTGGTCTTACCATAACCAATGCCTATTTATATGATGTTGAGAAGATTGTTGTCATGTTTTAACATTAATTAAAAAATAATTATTAGATCTAAATAATTTTAGATTAATAAAACTTCAAAAGTGAAAAAGACATTGTAAGTCATATCAAAATTGCTAGAGTTTCAAAGGTGTTAGGATAACAAAAATTATCTTTCATGAACAACAACACTTATTAATACATTGTTAAGGCTTATAATTAGACAACAACAATAAAAAATGAAATATATTTTTGGAAAAAAGGCAAGCCCAAATTTCAGGAAAGTACATTTATGGAATCACCATAGCTAAACCCCTTGGACTGGTTGCAACTATTTTCCAAGCAGATATCCATGAAATAGTTAGAGGGTGGGAGTTGATAAAGAAGAAAATGAAAGGACGGATATATTTCCGAGAAGACATTCAGCTAAAAAGGCACTAGATGCATATATTTCTACCTACAAACCAATCCAGGAATTCCTGTAAGGCTAAATGCGAACAGATAATATAGAACTTTTAAAACTTTTTTATCGATCTTCCACATGCACTCAAATTTTAAGAATTATAGTTGTAAAACAGTGACTATGCACTGAGTACTTCAATCACATCAATTCAACCCAGGAATTGAGGGAAATGTAAAAGTGAATATCATTACCAAAATGAACTTACATTTTGAACTTAAACCCACTACTGAAGAAAGTTAAATGCTAAAATACATTTAACAGGCTAAATAGTAGGAAAAAAGCATACCTTAATGAATGGACATAACCAAATTAAACAAATTGGGGATAGAGAACAACACTTTTTGAGTTCTAAAGCCCAGAAATTGAGAGGAATGCCAAAGTGGATATCAATGAACCCACCCCTGAATATGAGTAAATGATGAAAGGCAAAATAGACAAAAATGAGGACAAATAGATCGGAATAATCAGGATAAGAATAAGAATATCCTTTGAACATTTAAAAGTAAAAATTCAGCATGTATTAGAGGAAACAAAAATTTTTATAGTCTTTTGTTTTGGTGGAGTAAATGAATATATTAATTAACACCAAGACACTGATGTTGATTAGACAAAGGACAGCAAAAGATTCCTGGAATGCCTAAATTTCCTAATAGACATAGGATAACACCATTATATTGTGATGAGTTCTGGGACATGAGGTATAGAAGGAAATAAACAGGCTGGCCAGCTAATCAAAGGAGAGCCTCTTATCCATGGAAACCACAACTATATGGGTCTATTTCTTTTATTTTTATTTAATAATGTATAATTCTGATTGTAAGACTGCTGTACGTATCTAGGGTGAAATATTTCTTAAGTATATTGCCATATCCAAGGCGTAATCCAAGAGAGGCAGTATTTTGTCACCTTTGGTTTTAACTATCTCCTAACATAGATGGTTTTTTGAATTTTAATCTTGTGAGTTGGCATTTTCCATCATTTTAATGTACCTTGCTGGTTTGGTCAAGTAAAAAGCCAAAACTCAAACCTAAAGAAGATAGTATACATGCTGACTCTATGAAGAGAAACAATTCACACTGACTACATTACACGTTAGGTGTGAGGGAAAAATCTGACATTTTATAAGTTCCTACCTATTTTATAATGTTTGGAGATAGATCATAGTTAGAAACATTGTAAACTTTAAACCTCGAGTGCTGTTTATAAACATAGAAGAGGTTTGTGATGGATTGAAATGAAAATCATCTCTCCTATATACAAGGAAGAAAGGAAAGAAAATTTGCAATGTTCATATAAAAAAATTTCTTGGGGTAGAGATAGCAAGAAAATCTCTGAAAAATGCTCCATAGTACCATTATTTGCAAGACAAAGTAATTTTAGAAAAGACTTTATCTTTGCTTTCACTAAGCCACCCTTGAATGCATTGTCAAATGCAAAAATTAAGCTAGATTATTTAAATGATTGACATGTATGATTATTATATGCAAATTTATAAACTATATAAAAATAAATTCATATCACACGAATTTTGCTGAAATAAATAGATTCTGTTGTGTAAAGCTGTGTAAAGTAAGTTATTAAGTGTATATTTTTCTTTGAAAAAGAAAACCATGCAACAAAAACTAATTCCTAGTCTGAAAAATTATTTATTCAATGTTGAGTAAAACTTTCTAAACCAGCTTCTAAAGGTGATTGAATAAAACTAACAATTAATATTGAAATAACACAGATTAACAAATTTGGTAGGGATGGTGCTGCACCATTTATTGCCACAAATCTTCACAAACCAGTGAGAAAAACAAAACACTGTCTGTAATAAATTAAAAAATAAAATAAAAATAGAAATCACAAAACCATTTATGAACATAAGTGAAATTTTAAGACTTTTTTATTTGTTCTGAAAAAACATTTTTTCTAACATAAAAGTGTGGGATTTTAAAATAAATCAAGAAAAACAAATGGGAAAAATTTGTTGGTACTCACTTCTTCAAAGGCACTTGACTGACTGGAGCTGCTTGCCCACCATTTCTCGTATCTGATATCCGACATGCGACCATGTTATATTCTAAAATGAACAAAAATAATAGAATTAAACAAAATCTATTGATATCATTCATTTACACTATACCTTTTTCCTGTTTTCGCCGTTTCCGTTTGTTACAAATTTTAACAGCACAGACTGAAAGAATAATGGCGACTATAAAGAACAGGATACCCCCAACAACTCCGGCAGTTATCGCTTTGTGCTTCACCCTTGCAGGAACTGGGAATTTGACCTCTTCAGAACTCTCGTAGCTTTTTAATGAATTGGCAAGCACTCGAAAGTGATATGTCCGCCCTCCAACCAAATTTTTTACTGTCGAATAAAAATAACAATAAGTTTATATACCAGAACTTTTATCGGCCTAGGGGCATACCTAGATAAGAAGTCTCTTCTGGCCTTATCTGACCTTTGTTTAAAGTCTTCCAAGGTCCATCTGTCCTATACTTAATTGTGTAATAAGCAACTAAATCACTTCGCTCAGCAGGAACTTGCCATGTTATTAAAAACCCGTTACTTATCTCAGTAACTGAAAGGTTTCTTGGCGGTCCTGGCTTTGGTCCTACAATTGTCCAACACATTGTTTAGTTTGTTTACACTCTAGGCATTTCAATAAAAAAACATCTCCAAAAGCAAAAATACTCAAGCATGCATAACATTGATATTTAAATCACATAAAAACAATTTATGTTGTGTTTGATGTTGAGCATCTACAATTTTAAACCAATGTGAACTAATTGCTAAGAATTACAAACGTGCATAACTTTAATGAACCGATGCCACAAAGTAAATGTGCACTCTGAAAATGAATCAGAATGTCAGTGGAAAAAGTATTTATGTAATGAACAATAACATCATTATAATAATAAGTTCACTTTTCCTTCAATATTTTAGAAGTGTTGTATTCAATAAAATCAATTCATTATGACGAAATTGAAATAACAAAGATTACATCATGTGAAATTATGGCTATCCATAATTAAAACAGTGCTGAAACAAAAGTCAACTATTTTACTAGATATGTTACCTACCAGTTTATTGCTGTTTTAAAATTTCTTCTTGTATAAATAAACTTGATTGAAATAGAAAAGAAAAATATGCAGGCTTTTTCTTTACTAGTGCATTTTTCAACTAAGGGGAAGATCTGAACATAAACATACAAGGGACAATGCATTCCAAGTTGTCTTAGTTTTATATTTTATAAACAGTTTTGTAATCTTTATATAAATAAGTAAATCTTAAAGGGGTTGCTTTGGCCATAAACAGTACAAATGTTATAAAATATACCTGCTCTTGTATGGCGTTACTCTCGACATTTAGTTCCAAAAGGGGTAAACTTCAAATAAAAAATAAATTGCTACTAAGGAGGTATAATTCTGGGAAATTTCATGCCTAAAAGGCCAAGCTAGTAGGGTAAAAACATCTATCCATATTGATAAATAAAACATTCATACATACCATGCATTATCGAAGAGGTTGAAAATGAAATAAAAATCATTTTACAAATGTGTTTAATTTTCATAATGAACATTTATAGTTTTCATTAAAACTTTATTTGCTTATAGATACGCTTGAATAGTTTTTGGGAAAACTTTTAGCCAGTTTTTCATTTAAAGTAAGGGGGTTAGGTCATCTGAAATGGAACTGCCATACCAGCAGTTCTGGATTCGAATCCCAGTAGAGCTCAAGGCATTTTATTTAAGAATAACCAAACAAGTATTCAAAAGTGGTTCTGGCTCCTTGTTTTACTTAAAGGAATACTTTTATAACCCTCAGGTAAAATTGAATCGGAGTTGTTTGATCTGTGTACTTCATATCCACTGTGTGTGTATCCATGGTATTTTGTTTTTTACCCATGATAAATTTAACTTGTGAACTCATAACTAATTTATTACTGGAGACAATAATGAGGCAAGCCTAACGATAATACTCACTATTACAATTAATGTCAAGGGTCCTGTTTGTAACTCCTTCAACCTGATGATGAGCATTTAATGCTTGATTGTTGCAAACAACAAACTGTGAATGAGAATTATCTTTTAAAACAGCTGAAGAACATAACCCACCTGTATATATTTTCTTTGTTTGTACAAGGTGTAGTGAAAAGATTATTCTATGGCCATAGTTAGCACATAACATGTTGCTCCGATAATTATTCGTAACACCAGGTTCAGCATGACCTCTATTCTAACTTTTCCACTTGAACCTTGAATGGTTATACATAAAAACTTAGTTTTTGTGAGGTTATGATTTAGAATGGGTGCTTTTGAGTTTAGCTTCCTTCATGTGAAGGGTATGACAATTTTTTCTTAGGACTGATAAATAAACATATTTTCTCACACTATCTTTCTACAATGTTTAGAGCATCTAATTTGACAGTGTCATCCAATTTTATCCTAACATATTAAGCTCTGTGATTACTGTCATCTACTATTAGCAGCAATAGAATTAGTTATAGTACCTCTTCCTTAAGCAGGAATCAGAAGTCTATGTTTTTTTTTTCTTTGCACTCTTCAAAGTGTTGTCAAAAGCTCATTCTCTGTCTAGAGAATCACATACCACCGTGATTATGAGTAATTCCATGTTCTGCATGACTGGAATTCAAACTTCTTCATTTGAGCATAAGCTCAACAGTTATACTTAAAAACATGGTTTCTTTGGTTATAGTAGGGTTTAGTTTCCTTCTTCTTGTGAGGAGTTTGTTTAATGCCAAAAAGCATCTGACAGATGAAGATGAATGAAAATAACTAATTAATCTACAGGTTCATGGTCAAAGTCTCCATGAAGAAATGCCACAATTTTTAAATCTTTCCTCCATTTGGAGTTGGGTTTTTAACAAAGGAGAGGGAGTTAAATACTAGATCAATATTAGGTAGGCAGAAGGTTAAGAATTATTAATCCATTGTTGCTAATAACACTCTGTTAGTGTCTTTTCATCATTATGGTCATTAAATGGCAATAATCCACTAGGCAGTTCACAATTGGAGAGTTAATTATTATTTGTAAAATATCTACTGATAGAGCAAGAGATGAATGTTAACCTAGGAAAAAGACAACAGCTTTTACACGTTCAGAAGGATGTTAATGATTTTTTAAAAACAATTTGTCATTAATTTTCAATGATGATAGCAAGTACATTGTTATTCGAAGCTTTTTTATATAGTCAGAGGTCTTACAGTTGTCAGTGCAACATCGGTTCTAGTTATGGCTTATGGTATGAATTTTGAAAGAAAAAAGAATGAGACTGATTTGGAAATGATTATAGAGGAAATGTTTCATAATGTTTTTCATACCTTTTGATCTGAAAATTGGAGGTATTAACGTAGAACCTGTCGCATCAGTCGGGAACATAATATTATTGATAAAAACATCTGAAAATTAAAATAATCGTGCAAACTGAAAACAAAAATAAAAAAAACCTCATGCTAATATTTATAAAATAAAAGTAAAACAAATCAAATTGTTATTGTTTTATTTATATTTCATTATTTAAATTAATGTTTCTTGTGTTTAAAACCAAAATTTAATTTTAGACTGTACAAATCAAAGTCTTCTGGTTTGATTATTCAGCTATAATTTTCATTTTTTTTAACACTTTTTTCCCTTTCAAGAAGTTTATATGGTAAAGTGGAATTCTAGAAGTAAAAGCCATACCAAGCTACCATGCACAAACAAGACTAAATCCACACCTTATTAAGATTGTAATACACATCAAGAGGATCATGCAGCGTGAAATGAAAAGCGCTTAGAAGAGTGCTTACCATCAGGTGAAGGCTGGAAGTCTCGTTTTGTTTCCTGTTGAGGTTCTTTGTGAGGTATCTCATCTACCAAGCCAACACACACAGTTACCAATTAAAACTAACACATTGCACCAAGACAGTAGGGTGTATTTGATACACATAATAGGTTTATAAAGTTTACAAAAAAAATTAATTAAAGAAAATCAAATTTAAAAAAATATTGGTTTATGTCAAATTGATTAATATAGTTTTAAGGACAATTTTATCAATTTTTTAAAAATATTTTGGTTTTAATTTTTTTAGTGATTTTGTTCTATTTTTGAACAAATGAAAATGTTTTGTAATGTTAATAAAGGTTTGTAAACCTCTTCTACAAACTAAATCTTTTAATTACAAATTTGAGAAGCAATATTAAATTTTAAAGTAATTCAATGTTACTTCTGTCTTATCGTACATTATTTAGAGTGCATAAATTTATTCAGGCATGAAATAAATAAATATCTACATGCAAATACTTCTACTAACTTTGTTTCGGACTTTTCTTTTTTTCGTCATTGGCTGTTAAAAAAAAGAAAAGAAAAATAGAAAAAATTGTATTCATAAAATGCACAAAATGTATCTTTCTTTTGTTTTAAATGCTAAGCTATTTCATTAATAACCCAATGAGCACTTTGCAACTTTCATAACATTCTTGTGAAAACGAAGTTTGTTGATAAAGTAAACAAAACTACTTATTATTGACAAGTAGAATTCTTTGGCATGATTGATTAATGATTATACTGGATTTTCTAAATATTTTCTAATCAAATGTTTGCCATATTATGAAAACATTTGGTATAACTGGCTAGTCAACTCAGTCCTTTTTCTCTAAGATTTATACCAACCCATATCTTTTAAATTGGTTGTTTCTAATTTATAAGCAATGCCCCCCCACATTTTAAATAATTTTCTTATTGAATAAATTTGTTTAAAGAAAAAATTTATTTTAAGTTGACTCTTTTTAAGATGATATAGACTGCTCATGGGACTGGCTCATGCACATCACAATCAAAGCATTATTGACAGTCTCATAATTTTCTTTTACTTGCTTTCACAACAAAGCATTATGGGAGCTTCTTCCATAGTTTTTTCTTTTTACGATTTCTTTTTCACCCTACTGTTGGCGAAGAGTAGATTAACGGAAGATGTAAATTTCAGAGATCATAACAAGTGCTCCCATACCAATGTGCAATGTTTAGTTTGTTATTTACAGTTAAAGCTAAACTAAACAGCAGAAAGTTATCAGGTGGCCACACTCAGGAGATTAATAGTCAAGAATAGTATATGAATGTAGAAAATTTTGAATATACTCAATTACCCAGTTAATTTAGTCATTTCTATTTAAAAAATAGAAGCTTTTAAATTTATATCAGACTTATTTCAATTTTTTTTTTTTTTATTTTATTAAAAAGGTACACTTGTGTAATAGTACAATGTAAATTTATGCAACAAATTTCAGTTGTGTTTTTTAAATGTCAAGAAAGGTCAAAATCATTTAATCCAAATTTTATTTGCTATTTAAATATATATATATATGTCGCATAATAAAAACAGAGATCAAATCAAATCCCTAAGAGAATTGATCAATTCACAGAAATGTTAAAATGACAATTCAATATTCTCGCTGTACAATGCTTTATTTAAAACAAAGTCAGAACAGAATTTCGTTCTAAACATATTCAAACCACTTGAAAAGATTATTATTGAACACCTGAATAAATTTCTTAAACAAAGATAATACTTTAACCTCAGAAAGACATACCAGTAGCTGAACTAACTTCTTTATTGAAGAAAAGTCAACTTGAACCAAGGGGAACCAGTTGAGAGATAAGAAAAAGCATTTTGTGATATTTGGGGAATGGAATCTACTGGAGCTTATGTGAGTTTTATGAAAGTCCCAAAGAGATTTATTCCAATAAAAAGGAACATGCTGCACAAAACCTAAAACGTTTGACTTGAAAATTGGAAGATACTACTTTGAAAAAATTTAAAGTTCCACCATTTAGAATGATGGAACTGTAGTTATGTTCTTTAAGGTATCAACCTTCATTGGAGGTCATTGGATGTAACAATATTCATCTTATGATGGCATTGATCACTCTACTCTTGAGCCACGTGATCTCCCTCAGGGGATAGAACAGTCACAGTATAGGTGCTTAATTGGCACAATGGCTTAAAATTGGACTTATTGCTCAATGTACAGTTTTTATGCAAGGAGTGGAACAAGGAATAAGAAACCAGATCATAGATCTTTGAGCTGGTAGATCTGGACTCAGGTGACAGATCTCACTACTGAACTGAAAAAGTGAAACCATCAACACTTTCTAACTCCCTCACCATCTGTCTCAGATAGCTCATCCCATTCAGATAGTGAATGTGAATGTTGATTATGGAACAAAGCATGTTGCGAGATGCTATTGACTCTTGGCTGTTATGCAACAGTATTAAAAATGAAAACATTTATTTCAGATTAGTACTTCAGTTGGCATCATAAAAGATTGGCTTTCTGGTAATACTTTTCAAATGGCTACTCGTGGATTGAAGAAATCATTGTGAAAACCTCAACAGATGATGGAAAAAAATATAAATATATGTCTGAAAAGAAAGTAATGTCCTTTGTAACTTGAGATGCCACAACTTTACCATTTAATACCTCAATTACTTAACATGAATTGATAAATTTGATAAAATCACTGTTTTTATCATATCCCTGTGACATATTTCATCGTATGATTTCAATTTTTATTTTTTCAAAAAGAGGAGTAAATATGGTTTGAACAATTAAAATATAGTTAAATTCAGTCGAAGGAAATTTTTTGGTTCTAAATTCTGTGGCCACCCTGGTTAATCAAAGTTGTGTACTATTCTTTTAGTATTTAGAAATATTGTCCTACAAATTGAAAATAAGCTTGTACAAAAAGATTTTTAATTATATGATTCTACTAAAACATGATTGGGAATCGTAATTTTCAATACATTAACTAATTACTAATTATAGCTGATTTTCTCTATAAAATATTAAAAACCCGATATTTTATTTTAACACATTATGTGAATGAAATAACATTATAATTATTATATTTAATAGTGCGTACAAATTGGAAATGTGGTATTTACACAAGGTGAATATATGATTTTCAACTTACCTAGTGTACGGACGGTGATAACTTTACTGAGCATTCCATCTCCGAGAGCATTTTTCCCAACCACTTGGAATTCATAAGTAGTGCCTGGAGTCAGTTGGTTTATCGTTACCTGCGTACTTCCAGAAGTAGCGACAGGCAACGTAGACCATTCCGATTCTCCGGCTTCTCTAAACCTAAAAACAATAGTGTTTAAAATGGTAACAACCAAAGTGATTTTCCAATTTTTCTTACCAAATGGTGTAGTTTTGCTTGTAGTCCGGCCCTCCGGAATAGCCAGGCAGCCATTTGAGAGTGACAGCATATTCACTTGCATTGGCTGTCACATTGTATGGTGCGTGTGGTTGGGTGCCTTCAACGACAAGCTGCGTGCTTGTGACTATCGTAGCCACTTCATTGCTCGCCACACAATGATAATAGCCGAAATCACTCCTTCTGAGACTTTCAATTGTAATATTACCTCCAGTCACTCGCACTCTATTCCTTTGGAGCGGTTGCCCATCTTTCTATTAATGCAAATACAAAAGTGAAATGAAACCTTAGAAGAAATAAACATGACTGGCTTCCTGCCTAGGTTTAAAAATAACTGACTTAAGCTCTATAATCTTTAAATAGACTTGTAATCAGACTTACCCTCTGCCATTGGATGTTAGGTTTTTGAGTCCCTTCTGCTTCCTGAGCATCACAATGCATTTCAACTGTTTCACCGACCTAACATATATTTCAAATTAAAAAAAAAAAAAAAATGCAGCAAACAATCTTCAATTACATTATTATTATATTTTTAATTATTTTACAACTATAAAAAACAGTCCTAACACTATTCACTTTCCACACTGGGTGGAAATCATGAAACCACCTTTTGGAAGGTTGTCTGGAAGGATTCAGGTTAAACTACAGGGTTATGATGAGGGTCAGGGTATTATGGAATTCTGTGAGATTAGATGTACATGTTGTACTGTTGAATATGAAATAGGAAGTTTGGCAAAGGTTTGAAAGATTGTGGATTGGATTCTTTGGAAGTACTAACACTTGGTTAAATATGAGTCTTCCAGGTAAGCCTTTTGTTGATGTAAAGTCCCAAATATTGGATGACAATGGCTACTGGGAGAGGAACAGAGTATATCCTATAATAAAATAGATTGGAGGAGATATGGCGAAGCATGGATTTGGATATTATTTGTACGGATTTGGCTTTGTTCAGTTTGATCCTCCAATTTTGAAACATTTTTTCCAAAAAAAAACCCCTTGGTCTCTTAAGTCCATTGGGGTCTTGGTATATATTGGGATTGATATGTCTGTAGAAGATAATGGGGGTAGAAAGAGTACTGAAAAGAGAATAGGCCCAAGGGTGCTGCAGAACGTATTTAGCATTTGATAGGGGAGAAGGATGTTCTAATTTGTCCTTTAAAGCACCTATCAGGCATATAGAATTTTAGGATGAGGCGAGTGAATGGAAGGGTGCCATTGGTCTTCAAGAGCAAGGGTTCCTACTCAATCCAACTCTTCCTTATGTCTACAAAAGCCCCCAATGCCCTCTTACTACGTGATTTTACTTTTAAGAGAGTAAAATTTGATTATTAAGAATGGCTTTGAAATTTTGTAGAAATTATAGAAAATAAAAGCCAGTAAAAATTGAGGAATTTTAGGAATTACCTTTCGTTGGTACAAAGGTTCTGGTTCTGCAGTAAACACTGGTGGCTTCCTAACCAGCACCTCCATTGGCCCAGATGACCCTTGGGTGCCTTGTGCATTGTAAGGTGTACACGTGTATCTCCCTTGATGATTTTGATTTACCTTGTTTAGAGGAGAACATTTTTTAAATTTCTTTCCATGGGAACATTAAAAATTCAATTTATATTTACCCTAGTAAAAAGGAGGGAGCCGTTGTTCATTATAACAATATCCTTAGTTTGATAAGGTTCAAGAAGGCGCTTATCTTTGGTCCATGTTACATATTGCAAAGGAGGATTGGATTTAATATAACATTGTACAACACCTCCTAGGCGGAAAGGAAGGTATTGCACTGTTGGAGTAAATGTCACTTTCGCAGGGTCTACAAAAAATGTAACATTATTAAAAAAAAATACGAATAAACAAAAAAAAGTACATACACTCGACACTAAGGTACGCTGAGGCTGACTGAGGTTCTCCGATACCATTGGTCACTTGGCAAGTATACTGGCCTGTGTCTTCAGCAGCAACAGGGTTTATCACAAGAGAGCCATCACGTCTGATGGTCACTCTGGTCTCTAATGAAGCTACTTGTTTAACTGGCGTGTCTTCTTTCCACCAGTTAACTGTCACATTCCCAGGCAGGGCCTTTGCCTCACAGGAGAACTGTACCTTCTCGCCTTCTAAGTTGGTTTTATTGGTCGGAGGGACCATAATGACTGCCCCGCCTGGAATAGGAAATTGGTTAAATTTAGGATTAACTTTCGATCATTCAATTAATGATCAAACTTCAGAGGATGAGTGTTCAAAGGATTTAAGTTCTATGTTTAAACATTTCATCAATGTATAAAAGTGATGACGTATATGAGAAAACCAAAATCTTCAGTAATAGGAAGAAGTATAGACAGATGAAAATTAAACGAGGTGTCTGACAAGGATGTTGTTTAACATTTGTCCGGTGGCTAATGCAGAAAACGTAAAGCCATTAAAAAAAAAAAAAAATCATTTGTGCTTTTTGACAACTACATTGGTCCATTATTGACAGTGTGAACTAACAACTGGTAGGAGTCATTGTACTTGGTAATGGATGGCATCCTGACTTGTTAAAGTGTATGACCAGTACTTAATGGTCATTGAGATAATATACGAATAGGGTAAAACTTAATCCCTGAAGTGAAGAAAGGGATGAAGTGGGTTTGTGAAACGAAATACGTATAACAGGCAGATGAATGGAAATTGTATTTAATAGGAAAAGATCTGCCTTGTACTACTAATGCTGAAATGGGGCTGCGATGTCAGAGTGGTTCAGGTGTCAGACTTGATTTACCTCACTAGAAGTTTTGGGTTCGAATCCTGATAGGGACAGCCAATGGAATTTTATTTGAGGTTTACTTTGAAAAAGTGTTGTAAAGTGGTTGGACCCCTTTCGCTTGTCACCCGGTAGTGGGTAGTTTAATGGTATGTCATAGTAAGCCCTCCTGTATGACAGGAATCACTAAAGTTAGAGAAGTTAAGAAAGATGAAATCAAGCTCTTCTTAAAAAAAATGAAGTTATTACTCTGTATTAAGATTTAAAGAAAATTAAAATATAAATTAAATTAAATTAAATTGATAACTCCTGAGTCTTTTATTACCAGGAAATGAAATTTACAAGTTACACTTGCAATTACACACAGAGAATAATTTTATTATTCGAGACCTCTTTTATTCTAATCCATCAACAATCACACAGACATTTAATAGATATTTTGCATATTTCGATAATCGCAAAGTAAAGGGGGACAAATGAGGTTAACTCTTTTGCGAAACCTGAAGGAAAATGAAGACACACTATTATTGGAATACTGCTTGTTGTATTAATCTAAAGTTTAAGATTATCCTTTTGGTTTTAATCACAACAACAATTTAACTAACACTCATCTCCTGAAGTTGATAGGGTGTTGATACTTACCGGCAATAATGACACGGGCGGTATGACTAATTTGGCCCTCACCATTCTTTGCTATACATGTATAATCACCAATATCTTCATGCCTAATATTGGATATCCTTAGCTCAGTGCCATCATTAAAGATGCCCGATGTGCCGGCTGGCTCGACTAGGCTTGCATCCTTGTACCACTGTATCGTAGGCGCAGGTGTGCCCTCCGCCTGACAATTTAGAATTATTGCATTTCCGAGATTTACATATATTACATCTTCAGGTGTCACGCTAAATCTCGGTGGAGCTGTAAGAAAAAACCCGTTGAAAAAATAATTTAAAAACAAAATTAATGAGACTTACCGTGAACATCTAAATGAAACCAGGTGCCATTCTTATGTGTACTTGGTGAGCGGTTTAGGAACACTACTTTGCACTCATACCAGCCCTGATCGGACTCCCTTATGTTCGTCAGGTTGAGCGATGCAAGGCCGTACGGTGAGTCTTGGGATACTCTGGACACTCTCCCTTCATAACCCTCACCAGAGTGTGTTGGGTAACTATCGTACCATATATAGATCGGAATCTCCTCACCCTATTCACATCATAATCAGCAGATAATTGTATATTCTTAAGTTTTACGCCAAGCAAGTTTCCAGCTCGGTGATCTCATCAAAAATTAAAATTATAAAAAAAAAAAAAAATAAATAAATAAATAAAGCATGCAGAAATAGAAATCATTTCTCATTTTCTTTTTCTGTCAAGTATGGAGTTTATTTTGTCTATTTATTTTAATGGTTACTATATTCTAAATCAAAATTTCTACATGTAACATTTACTTTTTATTTTATTTTTGTTTTTCATCTTACAAAAAGCTTTCTAAGCCTGTCTTTTAGGTTTTATGATCAGCTGTATAACAGATTTTTTCCACATAAAAACAAGAAAGTTTCATTTCTTATTTTAAAAATTATACTAATAAAAAAAGTCATTGGTTTAACTACTCAAAACAACAAAAATTTTGATACTTCAATCATGCAATCAAATCAAAATGTATTATATAATAAATATAACTTAAAATTAGGTTGTTTTCCAATTGCAATTGTTTTAGAGTTTTGTGTTTGTCTGTACGTGTGCATGTTATGTGTGGGTATAGTTTTTAGAGTATCTCTCTCATATTAACTCAAATAATTCCATTAGAAAATATATCAATTATTTTGATCCTCTACATTAGTTATATACAAAAGGAAACAGTGGTTTGTGTGCCACTTTACAAATTTCATATTTGTTTT
Organism: Cimex hemipterus; assembly: GCA_039619505.1. NCBI lineage: Eukaryota > Metazoa > Arthropoda > Insecta > Hemiptera > Cimicidae > Cimex > Cimex hemipterus. The sequence continues at coordinate 11,002,782 of CM077114.1, read as the reverse complement.
CATATTAGTTCCTTTCTGCTTCAGTTTGTTCAGCAGATATTTTAGCATATCTAATTAATTTTCATAGAACAGAAATATAGGTACACTTTGAACCAATTGATTAAAGAAATTATGTGTAAATCCATGCTCCAACAAAATAAAAGCGTTTTGTGAATAAGATCAAAGTGACAGAAAGAGTTTGTTTTTATTTATTTTGATACAATTTTCATTTTGCAAGAGTATTTTACATAAAAATTTACAATAACAAAATATGCCTATAGGCGCATCACATTTGACTGTATAGTTTTATTTATTTTAGTACAAATAATTTACTTGTAGCTTACATATATATATATATATATAT
>CM077114.1:10910934-10923602 GCA_039619505.1 Cimex hemipterus | reverse complement strand
ATATATATATATATATATATATATATATTCAAGTTATGATATAATTGAAGGACTACAGTGCGAGAATGGGTACCCCAATTTGTAACTAATGATATGTTAATGCTGATTCCAAGCACTGCCCTCGGATTTTTCTATTTTTCTTATACTCTGAACCACCAATATGAAAATTGCAAATATAGGCAAAATCAGTTAGAATTTTTCATCCTTTATTTTCCCATCTTCATTTAATTATTTAAATAAAGGTTATCATATGAATATGAAACAAAAAGTGAAAACCCAATATTTAGCATTACTTCTTTTAAAAGGTCCTTTCGATGACATGCTAAGATCTACCATACATTAATCAATAATGGATTAATTGATCATCAATAAATTCATGTTTGTTAATCCCCTCGACCAGACAAGATCTCCGAAGCTTGAACTCTTGAACTGTGTAAATTCGATGAGTAGCAAATACAAGCAGATGTACGCAAACATTCGGTTAATCTCTTCTAATGTTGTTAATCAATCAACATTCAATCACCTCATGAGCAATCAAGATAAACAAAGCCTTATCTTATTTTAAAGCTAAAAAACAATAAAACCAGACCACATATAAAGTTTATTTTATTCAAAAAAGTTTAAACAATTGTATTGTTTGTAATTACTAAGAAAATAAACTTTGTCAACATATTAACAAATTTAAATTTTGAAAACAATCAATATTTGAATTAACCAATAGCAAGCCAAGCATTTAACCAAAAAACAATTATCTACTCTTTTCCAGTTTATCTAGTTTTGTTATTTTAATTGTGACGCATGTTTTTTGTTTGTTTTTTCATGTCATATATTGGCACATTCAATTATTTGTGTATTGTAATGAAATAATTGAAATAAATCAACGGATCATCAGTAAAGGGCACAAATGAATAGCTTTGACCTTTGACAAGTAGATCTCAATGAGATTATTGATTGGTATAGCCAGCTTTGAAATATTTGAACCCCTCTTCACATTCAAGGGGTGCTTAGTTTGATTGCAGCCAAAAATGATGGTCAATTATCTTCAGAAGGGCCAATAAATTGATCAGTCCAAATGGCTGAAATATGTTAATTCTCTCAGATCAGAGATTTTCTGAGAAGTTTGCCTGCACAACAAATCACTTCAAGTAGGATGATCGGGATAAAAAAACTTTAGACTTTTTAAATGTTCTTCCCTCAGTGAAAAGATAAATAAAGAGGATTTTTGTTGATCAGTAATAATCACTTATGTAAATTTGCATAAATATTAATTCACAAACATAAGTTGCCAACTCCGAAAGCTAGGGAAAAATGGAAATACAATTGATTTAATTATTTCCATGAATATTCATAAGCCATGAATAATGAATTAAACCTCCCTTATATGCATACTCAGAGTTGAGAGATTACGTAAAACAATTTTGTTTAATTACGACATTTTAAGCCTATTGCTTCAGAAATAAATTAGTAAAGCTTATTTGTATGCATAAATATAAGTGCAACTAGGCCGGGATGCATCTACTCCAATTTTTTCTGAAAATTTTCAATGGTTCTAAATTATTTGAGAGGTTTGGTTTTGTGCCAAGTCCTCATCCTCATCCTTTAACACAACAATTCACTAAAGGAAGTACAAATATTGGTCACTGGCAAACATCTACATAGCATGGACATATTCAACGACAACCACATTATAGTTTGCATTAAGGAGGATGAAACTGCCATCCACATTCCGTACAAAGCAATGCCTCAATGGACACAAAACCTATGGTATCAAGAAAACTTGGAAAAAAGAATTACAGCAATGACAGTCAGAGCGTCTATTTCTTAAAAGAAGGATTGACTGCATTGCACTAAATGAAGGAAGTAGGAAATACAAGCCAAAAGGCTGCAGTGCTTGGGGATCAAACTCCTGCTTCCTAGTATCTTCCTTTTCATCAAAGGGAAATGAAACTTGTAAAATAAACATTTTTCAAGGCACAAGAAATTATATGCTGAGTTTTCCTCTAGTTCTTCCACTACTATCTAGCAGATTAATCTTTCTTTGTTTCCATATCTACCATATTATACTGAAAAGTTACTGCACTTTTTAGGGCTCTTCTTTACTTATTTAATCAGGAACCTTTTCTGCACAGAATAAAATTGATCCTTATTAATCAGCTTTAGAAATGCTAATGTTATTCAAGTTGCAAATCAAATAATGACTTAAGTTTATCTGCTTCACTGTGTCCTAAAATATCTAAAAATTGTGGAAATCACCCTTTGATATTTCCATCATCTGCATCACTATTTTCAAGAATTTTCCTTAATTCTTGCCTCCTCTGTTGGGAGAAAGGTTCATTTTAATTTTCCTTGTTGAGATGATGGGAATTTTTGGGGGCTGAGATTTCTGGCCAGGCCAGAAGGATACACATTGACTTTTCAAAGCTTTGGCATCTGGTAAAAAGCTTTATGATGCACATTAGTTCAATATTAGTCATAAATAGGCCAGTCATTTTAACCTGAACCTTAATGAATTCATCTAATGGATCATTTCTTTCTCCCTCAGTTTGTTCAATTGTGATTTTAAATGCTTTTGAGTGTGGCAATTAGCAGTTCTGTTCAAAAGGGTCTAAAGCTCCTTCATTTGTTAGTTTGCCAGCCTGTTTGTTGTCTTATACCCTCTCATGTCATGGTGTCAAAACTTGAATTTGTTTATCCAGGAGTTCGAATATTTTAAGAATTTTCCTGAACAGCTTTGAGTTAAAGGTAGAGTCTAAAGCTTCAGTACTATTTGGCCATCTGAGAATATGCTTGTGAACTGTTTAACCTCTTCTTAAGTTTTTCTGTTGCATACAGTTTTACAGCATAGATTTCAACATGTAAAATTGATGTTAGAGGTTTTACTAGGGCAAAATTTGAACTTTGGATTCCAGACCATACTCGATATTCCATTGGGTTCATCTTTATACTATAATATTGTAATGGTTTCAGGGGTTTTATTCTTCCAAACTGAAGGGTTTATCAAAATATTTTAATTTCGTTTTTTGATAGTCTCCTAAGAGACTGCACTTTTGTATGCTATCTTTTGGTTTTATGAATGTAGCAGTGGCAATCCCAGTGTTAATATACAACCTACATTACAAAATACAATACATCCAATGTTGAAATTTGCCATGTATACATTACACCTTATAAATTTTAACAAACCAATAAATTTGTTAACATAATTTCATGAGAGATTATTTTTTAATAATATTTATAAGTGTTCGAATTTTTATAAGACCTACACAAGGCAAACAGCTGTAAGAAGCTGATTTGGGTTTCTGTAAGTTTAAGAAATACACATTTTTAAAATACCTATTTAACATTCAACAATTTAATTTGTGTTTTGCATGCAACATGTAGCATTCATTTGTTTTTTTACGTATTGTGGAAAAAACATAACTTTTCCTTTTTCTAAGTTTTTATTCGATTTTAAATTTGCTGATTCAATATAGTTGATTACCTGATATGATTTCAGCAATATTAAAACAAGCCAATATTGCCAAATAAACTAATCAATTTAAAGGTCAGCATTAGAAATCCATGCGAAAAGCATTAAGCGATTATTACAATTGTGATTAACTTTGTTTATAAAGCATCCTTTTTTCCTGTTCCTGATTTCAATCCCAAATCTGTCTACAGCTCGCAACATTAGTTCTACATTAGCCAAATATAGGTGTATTGTTTACCTTAAGTCAATTTTATTGAAATTATTTTAAGGTATTTCAAAAGTATACTTTTTTGCTGTTTCCTTTTTTTAGTGAACAATTATTATTTTGCTTACAAATGTAGTTACAAGCTAAAAAAACAAAAAACAAATAAAAACTTAATACATGTTAATAGCATGAAAAATTAACACAAACAAATTTATAATGGATCAAAATAACTGATATATTGTATTTTGATCTTTGGTATGAAGAGTCTAAAAACAAAATAAAATATATGCTAATTAATTAAGCCTGTGCGAGCCAAGTCTTGAGTTGGTTTCTCTTTTCTTTTAAAAAGTTTCCTCTAATACATTCTTCATAATAAACTTTCGGGGGTTGCTCACCCTTGCTTTCCTGGTGCCATTTATTGTGCACTTAGGCTGCTGCATTGCCAGTACACAGGGGAGTAAACTAGGCAAGGAAGGACAGACGGGTTTACAGGGAGTGACACCAGGTCAGCACAAACTAATTCACAATGCATAGAGAGAGATATAGTATATGTGTTTTGTGTTTGCCTACCGTGTCGCCTACCTTCTTCTCCCATTGCAGTACGTACGGGACTGGGTGGTCTTGTGGAAAGTCGACAGGGCAGTTGAACACCACCGATTCTCCCAAAATAGCAGTGATGTGCACCGCATCCTGGGGTCCGCTCCAACCTCCTGGCCAAAAACAAAAACAAAACCCTAATGAATCAAGAAAAAATAGGTTGATAAAAATGTCTGATCAAAGGGTTTTGGCGAAAAAATCCCATTTTTGATATGAATCAGGGTCGATGAGATTTGAACATGGGATTTTGAAAGTCACTCTGTAAATGCCATAACCATTGGCATTTTTGAAGTCATAAGATTTAAAAAAAAGCAATATTTTAAAGTGTTTTATGTCTGTTAAAACAAATAAATGTTTTATATGAAGTTTCATAAAATTGATAAAGATAAAATGAAATTCTATAGTTTGAATTTATTTGTCCCAAATTAGCCGTGAAGTACACCACATTCTGGGTTTGCTCCATCCTCCTGGTTAAAACCAAAAACCTAGCCCTAATGAATCTTGAAAAATAGTTTGTTAAAAATCAGTGATCAAGTGATATTGAAAAAAAGGACCATTTTATGAAATGTGGGTTAATGAGATTTGAACCTGGGACCTTGATGGTAATACCTTGAAGTTAACCAATATTTCAAAATATTTTATGCTAATAAAAATGAATGTTTTATTTGAAGTTTGGTCATGAAAAAACAGATAAGATAAAATAAATTCTATGGTTCAAAGCTGTTTGTCCCAAAGTAAGAATTGAAAGTACTGGTACTATTTCATTTTACAAATTTATTAGGACTTAAACAATATTTTTGATCTATCGAGTAAATGAATATTTTTGGAATAATTTGCTAAGGCCATTGTTTATAAATAGGTACTTCTTAAGCCTAAGTTGGGCTATAGAGGAAATAAGTGATCAGACAAGGAGGATTAATCACATCGACCGTACAAACGCGAAGATTTGGTCTTTCACCCAAGATAGGCCTTAATCTGGGATCTACCTTTCTTCAGCAGCGTATTTCTAAAGGCCGAAGGATCGATGGGGCCTCACAATTTGAATCGGGATCGATAGTCCTTAGGGAGGGATTCAAACAAAGCCAATTCGCGATTCAAAGAAGATTGGTCATAAATCGGAAGCGAATGCGAAGCGCCGTTTTCTTGTTTACACCGGACAATTTTATCCTATCTGTTATTTGCATCGGACGAGACTTTATTTTAAAAAAAAGTTTCGGTCAACAGAAGCGAGACTGGCTTAGAAACGTTAACCTCATCTTGATGCCGTTAATCCTCACCATCCTGTTCTGGCAGATGATTTGTAAACAGTAGAAGGAAAACTTATTTTCTCTTTTAATTTCAATATGATACGATTTAAGCTATCTAAACTACGATAAGACTAATATTCTTACTGAAAGATTCAATGAAAATACGTTTTGGTGACTTTAAACCCGAAATTGTTCCTCTAAATGGTCACATAACTCCCAAAAAAGGATAGAAGGCCGGAAAAGTATCCAGACTTGACCATTCGACGAACCTGTGATTTCAGTATTAAGCCGGGTCCAGACGAGTGTAATGAAGAAGTATCGACCACTTTTTCACTCACGAAAACTTTGGATCAAAGTGTGGCATTGAAGAAAAAAAAAGCAGATTCAGGTTTTACCTCCAATCTTACGGCATATTTTAAGGTCATCACCAGGGTAAATCCATCTTAAATATGTCCACAAGTGCCATATTCAAAGCTTTTTACGGGCAGTCTCAAATTTCTTTGAAAACCGACTCCGTCCTAACCTTGCCAGGAGTCCCCCCCTTCAGTCGTCTTATGAAATGATAGGGGTGGTTTCTATTGGATAAGGTTTAGGCAACTCGATTGGGGTGAGAGGAGAGTTATTGTGTAAAGTATAAAATGCTTTGGGGATTTGGAAGTCATTGTGATGGTGATGTTGAAGACGTAGGATCATTATCTACAGTCCTGAGGTCTTTAGATTGGAAGGACTAATTAATTGGATGTGGAAGGTTTATCGGTACCCCTCAGTTCTAGTCTATCCAGATTGGTGTTATTATTGGCTAGCAGATTGTCAGTTTTTCATGATTATGATTGTCAGTAATTTACATGACACTAGTATGTATGGTACTGCTGTTTTAGTCGTGTGTGTGTGGGTTCTAGGTCAGTCTTCAGTCTAGGTAGAACCAAAGATAACGGACGCAGTCTGTTTTTGGTATGGTAGTATTATTGAAAACTTTTCTATGACGTGTTTTGCTCAGGATATACTTCAGTGTTTCCTTCATTTGGCTATTTGCAGGTCAAGTGCCTGGAGCTCCTCCAAAGCAATTGTGCAATCGGATCAGACGATAGCAGAGCTATGCCGGTTACCCTACTATTCTATCCCAACTCTCTAAAAAAGCCATTATCTTTATAACATATCTCTTCAACACTGTCCTCCGCACTGTCGTATTCCCGCTCCCAGAGTACAATAGTCAGGCTCAAGTAAATTAACTCATAACAAAGTTAAACAGGGTTGATTTTCAAGTCGGATACTGATAAATTATACAAACCGACACATTCATAAAACTCTGTACACAAATTACCGTTCCACAGATCTAGAGAGATGCATCTAATTCGTTGAACTCCAATAGTAGCAATCCATACCAAGTCTACTTTTTTTTTTGCCTTGGTTGTAAGCTCTATACTCTATCACTATTCATGCTCAATTGTCACACAGGGCATCACTTCAGGCGTGAAAACTAAACAAATTCAGCTTATCTCCGATATATTATTGGTCATGTGTCAATCAAGTGGTATTTGTTCTCACTTTTCAATTCCATTTGATTTGAAACCGCAGTTTTCAAAATTGTCAATGTAGATTCGTATTTGTTAGTCCTTTAGGTTATTAATTAAAGTTTCGAAACATTGATGAAATGGGATATATTCGTCGAAATTTGGTCGTGGGTACTCAGTGTTTTCTTTCTAATTGGCCTATTTCTCTATCAAGCTAAAACGAAAAAATAATTTATCTGTGTCTTCATGACAAGGGTATTTTATTATTGAAAAATTAACCCTGCTCTGACACACTTTAGGGTCATGAGAAAGCTATAACAATAAAAATGAACGTATCGTTTAAAAATTTAAATAAATAAGAATAATGCTTTTAGGTATAAACATATATTTTACAATTGATGCAACGAGTAAAAATGCATTTTTTTGGTAACAAAACAATGCCTTACAATTAACTTGAAATTCAGTACACAATCTTACGCAGCCTATTATAAATAACTAAAATGTAATAATATTGAGTATTTGAAGAAATAACAGTATAAAAGTTGCATAAAAATGTTATCAATTTCCAAAATGTTGTATCAATAGAGTTAGATTTTGAACACAAAATTGATTTAAAAACATCAGTCTTATTAATGGACCAAGTGAGGTGGAAAATAGCTCTTCTGTTGACAATTCAGGACATTTTATAACTCCAGCCACGAACAACAAAAAAGGAGAGCTTTGATCGCTAGTAGATCAGTCGGAAGAGGGTATGTTTGGTCGTGAACTTCAGGGAACCTTTTGAATTTTCCCTCCTTTTTGCCAATTGTCAAACGTCGTATAATTAATTTGATTCTCGTCAACAAATGAAAGGGCCACGGATAGCTTTAGTCTTATACTTCATTATAATTTATTAAATTTATTTATTATCGTGGTCCGCTTGACCAATTAATATTTCAAGTAGTTAATCTTTGTGTAAGGTATTCGTTGAGATAAGAAAAGTCAGTGTTACGAGCGGGATTCGAACCCACGACTTCGGCTAAATACGCCGCTGCTCTACCACTTGTGCAATCGTGACTTCGATCCACTCGGTCACCAACTACCCATCTCAACCTCACCTTTTGAATTTCCCCTCCTTTTTTGCCATTTTTCAAATGTCGTGTAATACATTTCATTCTCGGCGAAAAAGTTCTATCTCAACCAATACCAATTAATTAATTGAAAATTGAGGTTAGGCACTCGACTGTGGCAAACGACCAACAAGTTCACCACCCCGCAGAACTCTTGAAGAAATCCCACGATACATTTTTTAAATTTTTTTAAAACGTCGAATTGCAGTTTATACAATAAATTGACAGTAGAAAATCGTGAAAGCAACTGGAAAATTCTTCCGAGTACCGATTCGGAGAACAATTATTTCCTGATCAGAGGTAGGACCGGAAAAGACGAGCTTTGATCAAAACCGATTTCAACGGTTCATCGATTCACGAAGGGCATAATTTAACGTTGATTTCATTCTGACAGTGGAGCTCAGTCCAAAAATAATTTTGACAGACAGATTGGCTAAGGAATTCGATAATCTCCACTTAATTCGAACCGAACGCTCTCGTTCAAACTGGAAACAGAGTTTGTAAGTTCGTCCGTTTGGTTTAATTGACTTAAGCAATGCAAACGATGACCTTCAACACTCGATTGCTAACGTCTCCGGCTATAAACGGAACAGTTTTCAATCGTTTTAACTGACGGCTTCCTGCTGATAAAAAAATTGACCCGTGTCGTTTATAAAACGAACTCCCTATTCCAAAGACTATATTCTTAAAATAGCAACCTATAACATTTCTTTTGTAGATATACACCAGGCGTACTTCTTTTGAGGGGGTAGTCGAATAAAGATTCTAACCTTCTCTCCACTGTGACCTATATAGGTCTACTGGGGAAGTCCTTTAATTAAAACCATACCATGAAAAGTGCGCTTTTTCCCATAAAATGAAACATTTTCCTCGTTGCCACTTTGCGCACTATCTTCATTTTATTATTGCCTTACCGAATTAGTAATTACTTATGGAAGAATGCTTCACATTCACAAAGGATATGTACTGATGTCTCTCCTTTCTCTTCACCGCATCAGTATGTTTTTGTCACTGCCTTACTCATTTTCTTCACGTTAGAGAATAGTTTCATGAGATTTGAAAATCTCTTAGCTCAACCTGGTGCTTTTGTGTAAAGCTTTAGATTTTTAAATCATTTTCACGAATTTTTTCTTTCCTTTTTCCTTCCACTTTTTCCAGATCGACTTTGAATTAGTTTTTTATTTGATAGCACTTTATCAAAAATTATCATTTTTGGTTAGCTAATCTATAGACTTAACACAATATTACGTTGGAGTCTTTGACTATGACAAAGCGAAGCAAAGCGGATCCACTGACACTAAAAAAGTGTTGTGCAGTATAATAATGATAGTTCAATCGCCGAATGGTTAGGGCGTCAGGATCATATTTGCTTGCGGTTCTTGGTTCCGGCATTTTAATTGAAAATAATGTGTCAAAATATTGTAAAATGGAGGTTTTGCGCACTCTGACGTAAAGGATAGCAAATTAACAAACTAGACGTTATAATTTTACTATCATTTCCTAAAGGATCCATTGTTACTAAAGTCTGTATGTTTTTCTTTTTTCAAAATTATCTTGTGAAGCTCCTTTTGTGGAAAATGTTAGGAAATAGTTCAGGATTTTAAAAAACATTTCGACGAGGTCATCGGCTCCCCACGATTCCTGTTCCCTTATCCGCTTACTTTTAACGATCACGATCGTGAAAAGATTTTATTGATAGTTGGTAAAGTCGCCTTGCCGGTCTGGAGGTAGTAATTCCCTTTTGAAGAAATCCGGGCAAACATGAATATAAAATCAAACGCATTTTTTCATGATTACCAACAGCTATTACTTTGCTAACAACATATTACCATTTTTAGCAAAAATAAAATAATTGGAATTTTTAATATACAAGCTGGAAAGGTAGAAAGACATGAGGAAAATCGGAATGAGAAGTTCAAGTGAAAAGTGAGGACTTGAGGAGACGTTTAGTTGTGGGAAAAGTCACAGAGGGGTCTACCAGAAATGTGTGGGGTTTCAAATTCATTGTTTTTCTTTTGATGATAATGAGGGGAAGGTTTAAGAAGCTGGGCGACCCAAACCCTGCAGCCATTGGGTTTATTGTATTTCGCTATTTCTTAGTCTAGTGATTTAATTGACTAGATTCTTCTTGTAAGAAGTCAAAGGTTGAGGGCTCTTTAATCATTAGTTTACTAGGTCTAATACCTTTAAAGTTCGTTTATTTATCTCTTTGTTTTGCATGAGCCCAATCTGAGATTGAGGAGTCTGTTTGATCGGGTTATTAAAGTATCTGGTCCTGTAGATGAACTTGCAGTTCCTCCCCTCGCCAATTTGCGCGCTCTTAGATCAAAATTTCTTTGTGCCCTGACTTTGTCTGGTTTTTTCCACGTTTTGAAGATTTTGGACATGTGCTGTTTAGAAGCTAATGCTTTTATAGCTGCTTGGCTGTGAATGATCTTTTGAGCATTTTTATATTCTTACTTTATTCTTAATTCTTAATTTGGGCTTGCACAGATTACAAAGATCTGAAACTTTGGATAATTGAATGAAATCTTTAAAATATCGCGTTACAAATTTTGCAATAGCGTTCCACTGACAATTGTCATAAGTTACTTTTTGACGTTACGGTATTCATTTCCTTGAATAAATATTATTACCGTATCATTATCATAAAAAGTTGTATAAAATAATAATACTAATTTAAAAAAAGATGCAGCAAAAATTATAAAAATAAATTGGACGTAATAGTCAAAAAGTGGGATGGAAGAAAATAACTATTTGACTTTCAGATTAATACAAACTAAATAATAGATAAATTATATCAGCTGACTTGTTCGTGTCGTGTAGGCGAGGAAATCACACTTTATGATTATATTATGTTGGAAGGCAAAACGACTGCAGAAGACATAAATATTCAAAATAAAATTCCAATAGCGTTTTTATGGTTTTCTTGGAAATATTGGCGTATAAATAAAATATGATTTTCTATTTTAATGTTTTTATGGGATACTATTATCACAGTGGAAACATCTGGCGGATTATTTTGAATCTGCAGGTTAATGAACTTGGTTTCGTTGATTTTGGTTTGCCTCTCTGTTTTGTTCTGTTAGACGAATTTCATCTTTTCGCAATTTCCATTGTGCAAAAAAACGACATAAAATAGATACAATTGATCAACTTAGTCCAAAACCATCCATTAAAGAGTGTGAGAATACATAAGAATGATAACTACCAAACAAAAAGCGCAACAGCGAGGATAGAAAATCCAAAATGATCGAAAAAGACCCAACCGCAATTCCGCCTGCTATTTCGACTCTTACAAGGCCCGTAAACATACCTCGCGATATCTACGATCTATCGATATCGAGGGCGCAGACCAAAACTATTGCACCTGTACTAGTTTATTCTGAAACATTTAAGGCCCTGTGGGATGCTATATATAATTAATTATTGTTGTATGAATTTGGATATTAGATGGATGAAGGAACAGTTAGAAGTTATCAACATTCCTAAACACATTGTATATACAAGCTGGTGTAAAAATGGCCAGGGACATCAACAACTACCCTGAAGCTTTTAATAAGATGCACACTGAAACACTTGCATATTTATGTATGATATTATTTAACGTCCTGGCAGCATAACATCTATCATAGACTACACTTTTTTTCTTTTATTACGCGGGTTCGCGACAGCAGAAGTCATATCATCCTCAGGGTTTGAAAAAAAGCCCATTTGGAAGTATATCGGGTTCGAATGAAGGGCCGCTGGCTTCGAACCCGGGACCTTTACTGTGATCAGCGCCGTGTCAACGCCCCCTAATGAGGCCTATTACACTTTTATGGTAGTGTTATAACAGTTCGTTTTATAACCTACTACTGTTTGTCTTGTACAGTTGATGAATTGCTTGGGGAAAGACATTGCCAAGTCTAGAAATGAACGAAATTCTTTGACTAATAATTAAATTATTGAAAAAACTTATAAAGAAAGCTAGGTTTAAAATAGTGATCTATGATATACCTATATAAAATTTAAGAGATCTGGTGGATATATCCCAAGTAAGTCTCCATTTATGTTATGCGTCACACTCGTTAATTTCGACCAATACAAAAGACAACAGGCCATTCCTAAAGAAGATTAGTGTCTGGGCATGAAAGTGGATTCTGCATAATAATACAATTCCCCAGCGATCAAGGGGAAGAGCCAGATGAACCGTCATTAACAATCCCTAAAGGCTGACATCGCCAGAAGATCATTCTAAGGGTTTGGTTGGTCGGAGAGAACTCCTTTAACCGTGGAAAGGCCTCTTGAAACCCCCCCCCCAAAAAAAAACAAAAAAAAACCGGACAATTTAACCCTATGCTGTAGCCGACTAAATGCACCTATCAATAAAAAAGTGGTTCCCATTATGAATAGAAATGAAATCTTTTGGTTTTAGAGCCGAAAAAGATCAAGGGAGTAAACCTCGGTATAAAACCTGATTGCAACAAAAAAAAAAAATAAATAAATAAAAATAAATAAATAATATATATATATATATATATATATATA
>CM077114.1:10840128-10906127 GCA_039619505.1 Cimex hemipterus | reverse complement strand
AGATGTGTATAAGTATATATATATATATATATAATAAAACCTGACACTTTATTTATTTTCAGATATAACTCGATTAACTTTAAATTATTAATAGATTAAATATTAAAAACTAGTTGTTTACATTTAAAGGTGTAATCATTTTACACTCTTATTATAAATAAAGAAAACCAGTTCAGTTATATCTTTTCCAGAGCCAAGTTGAAAAGACAATTTGAGTAAATTTAATTTCTAATAATTAAGGCCTGGTGGAGAAGACCTCGTCAGGATGCTTTGGTCAACGACGGGCGGAGCGTCCGTTAAGCCTTGCTCTCACGGCATGTGGCTTGGCGAACATGGTCTGAAGTCATACCTCACAGTCCGTAGGAACATAAAGATTCTATATTACTCGTGGTGGTTCGGTCGTTCCCGTGTATTGTGGGCTCCCTTCAAATTCAAAACCATCCGTAATTTAAGGCATCAGAAGGTATTATGAGAGTAGTCTCTAGTCGTTCCGCATCAGGTGCTCTACTACTGGAGAGGCTTCGGGTGGAAAAGTGTCATTTGCAAATCAGCGTCTCGTTTGGACACTTGAACAATGGGGGGGGGTGTTAACAGATGACCGTGTGTGGATAGACGTAGAGCTTTGTTTCATGTGCCTTAAATCACAGACGTTCTAAAGACAGTGGTGTGCTGGAATCAAAGTCAAACTGATTATCGTGCAGAATGGAATCTTTGGTAGCACTAAGTTACGTCGTGGACGTTCTTCTGGTATCTGTGGTACCATTCGCTCCATCATTGAGACAACTTCTTGTTAATGCATGATAGCTCGGGTTGTCACCCAATACCTGAAGGAAGTAGGGATTACCACAATAAATTGGCCAGAATGTTCTCTTGTCATGAAACCTATGGAACGCTTAAGGGACATGATAAAGACATGAACAGTTTCAAATCGCTTTTACTTAAGCTACGTCTAGAGGACTAAGACGTTTAGCGAGGTTATTAAGACAATCCTAGGATTAGTTAAAGAATCAATTTTAATACAACGTCTGTCTTGCAGTTTGTTTATTTTCATAATAATAATAATAATAATAATAATAATAATAATAATAATAATAATAATTAGTCAATATTTTTTAATTTAAAAGAGGATAAAAATAAACAGTCATCTTTTAAAAAATTGACAAATTGTAAATTCCGAACCTACGATCTTAATTTCAAATTTTGTTAATTTCTCAATATAAGAATTGTTTACTTTTAATATTCTTTTGTTTATTATAAATTCATTTATCTAAACAAGGAAAAAATTCACTCCCTCGGGAAAGGAGCAAATAATAGTGCAATACACTAAATGATTTCTTGTGTTTTGGTGAATTTTCTTTCAAACCATCATAATTAGATAATTTTTTAATTAAAACTCATGAATTTCTGATCGCGTTTCATTTGATTTAAATATATTTGTTTCATGTAGTATGAAATAAATTACAAAATACGAGTGATTGGTTTTTCGCCTTTGATTGTATATATTAAATCTGAGTGGGGACAATTTTAAAATTTATTGTTTAGTGCAGAAACCTACAGAGAAAACAAACGGTTGATCAGAAAGCAATAAAACCTTTCTTCAAATATTATTAGAACACAGATAAATGACAAAGCCATGCTATATTGGCTGGTTTTGTTGATATTTCCTTCCATCAGACAGGGAATTCAACTACGAACGTTTTCCAACGGGTTTTTCTCGTCAAAATTTATTCTTTAACGGGAACGCCACCCCATAAAATAAAAGTGTGAAATATTGAAAAAAAAAACTAATAGGTTAATTTCGCTTTTCGTGGCGTTGTGCCAGAATCCATTTTAAAATCCCCCATCATTCATCTATTTAGAATAGTTAAACCGTCGGAGTGTCTTAAATTGCTGAAGTTCACTCGACGAATGTGTCACAGAAGTATGGCCAAGTTTCTGTAAATTACAAACCACACTTTGCTTGTGGAACGTCGAACAACATTCAGTCTCACGTTGGTATTCGAGTTTTAAGCCAAAAATCATTTGTATACTTTATCAAAAATAAGGCAAACCTTTTAAGTTACTGGCGTGCCCTGGGAATTTTTAATTATTGAACAGGGATTATGGCTTTAGTGATGATAATGAAAGGAGACTAGGTTCCGGGGGTTTTAGTTCCCCAAGCCATCCTTCTGGCTTATTCTACTTTCCTAGTTCCATAGTCCAGTCAATCAGCTCGAGCTTCTCTTGGTGCTAGGTCATTGACTGTCAATGCCACAATTAACATTCTTGGCTTTCTTTGTATCCCAGGCCCAATATGGAATGGGTGGTTGTTTCTTCCTCCTCTTTCATAACCTACATCATTGAATAGCCCGTATTATGTAGATTTCTCAGATGCTAGAGACCTGTCAATAGTCCTACACTCGCTGAGTTTGGCCCTCTCTAACTGTAGCAGTAGGTTTGACAGTTGGTGAGTGTTGTTTTGGCATTAACTTACTTTGTCTAGCACCTCTAGAATTTATAACACTTCTCTTTTTTGGTTCCATTCTGTGATTGAGGATTCTGTGTTTATTTTAGCTATTCTAAGGTTAGGTTCAGGACCTATGTTAGGTCTTGTGAACAACCTCTGACCAGCGTATTTACCTTTTCGTTACCCAAAATTCCCTGGGTAGGTACGCAAAACCAACCATCATCAGGATCTTGTTTCCCAAGGTTTTCGAAATTTTGTATGGAGTCACTTACCAATTTTGATGTGATTTTTTATATGTCAATGCTCCAATAATTGCTTGGCTGTACGATCTTAAGGAGATTTTTGTACCAGGGTACGCACTTTTAAGATTTACAAGGCACAAACGTTCATGGCATATATTTCAGCTTGAAAAACGAGAGGTACTTCCATAATGAGTTTGATTGCTCATTGTCTCAGTACCGGATCTTTTCTAAGAATGTGTCTCTATTGTATAAAATATTTCAACGTTGTTGTGTGCATAGAGATTGAATGTTCTTATTAACGTAAATGTTTTGTGTGAGAGGGACGATGGTTAATTAAATACGTGTAAAGGGTTGCTGGAGGAAGGTGCTGAAATTTATTTAAACTGTTCCTCCTGGACTAATTTATTTTCAAAATTAAACAGTAAACATATAAAAAACGAGTATAATGAATTACTGTAGAAAAATCTCAAAAATATATACCCGAGAAAAAATAACAATGTCACTGTTATTTTTCTTAACAGGACCTAAAACAATATCAACTTTCTGCAAGATTAGCAAGATGTTTAAAAAATAATACTAGTCCTAAACGTTCTATTCTGCTAAAATTCCTACTATAAAAAAATAGCATCTTTTTTATATATCCACTCATTAAACAATTTCAATTTTTGTAACAAAATGACTATTAACCCAGATATACTGAGAAAAAAATGTCCCTAATAAAATAATGTGAAAGTGTATAAATATCAAAGGAAATTTTGTAACTGTACTTGCGTCGAGTTTTGACAAATATGTGATTTTATAGGGAGAAAATTAATTAGCTCGAGTTAATAAAATTAGAGAAAATTAGATTGGCCGAACTTCAACAAAATTGGAAAACGTCCAATCACTGTGTTTAAATTTCTCTGTATTGTCAAACTATTTCTCGATAATTTTGGTACTTGTAGTCTCGTGGCTTTTATTATACAATCCCTAAATATATCACCGAACATTAAAAACTATTTAGGCATGATGTCCTATTTAAATTCTTCGGATTATTAATTTTTTTTTTAATTATTCAGAAATCGTCGGATGCGGTGTAGGTTACAGAAAAACATTTTCTTTATCGTGCTAATGTCTCGAACTTAATTGAGATCATCTTCAGTGCTTCAAGTGTTTGTCTTCGATATAATGGTGTCATTCTTGCGTGTCGTGTTAAGAGTGCCACGACACGTAAGAATGGCACAATTACGCAGAAAACAAACGCTTTGAGCCCTGAAGATGATCTCAATGAAGATTGAAATGTTGGCACGATAAAGGAAATGTTTTCTGGAACCGCATCTCACGATTTCTGAATAATTATTGATTAACGGTCACTAACACTAACCACCACACATATTTTTAAAAGTTTTTATTATACGATATTTAACACTAAAGTTTAATATTGAAAAACAATCTTAATGTATAATAATTTGCTAAAATTACTAATTTTGCCGTCGTGAATTTGGTCTTGTGACTTTTATTCTGTCATATTTACCATCCATCAATCACCACTGAAGACCGCAGTAGTTATCAGCGGTGAAGCAGCCCCTTCCCTTGGAAGGTGGTCCGCTTTCTCGCTTATTCTAGTCCTGCATACCTTTGAACCCAGCAGAGTGCAACTTTATTTTGCACAACAACCTCTTTAAGTGCTGTGATGCTGCCCGGCTATCTAAATAGTTCTTGTTTGTTCAGGTTGATCTGATTGCAGCTCCCAATTGCGTAGTCAGTCTGTTCGTTGCCATGGGGGATGAGTGTAACAAACACTCCTGCCCACTTAACTTCTTGTGTTCTCGATATATCAATGCAATAGCAGATGGTGCTTTTGGTAAATAATTAATATTTAATATCCATTTTTTATGATCTTTGAAAATAGTGCAATACAGGTTGTTTTTACCGATCATGGCAGGAACCACATCAAATCAAAAGGTGTCATTTGTTTTTATAAATATTTAATTATTACCAACCAGGAATAAAATAATAGCAGTTTATTAAAATTATTGACATGGTGAATGACCAAAATTTGCCATTCTGTTTGTATTTCGATTGTAAGGTTTCCGGCCCATTTGATCCGTCGCGTCGGGCCGCGTGGTTTGCTCAAATTTTGCATTCTATCTGTAGTCGACACTGACACGGCAGACATCCAATCATTTATTTTTCCCAGGTGAATATTCGACTAATCTGGTCCTCCGGGTCTCGCGGTTTTCCTCTAACCACATTATACGAATACAATAAACCAACTAGCCCTACTCGTATTTGCTAAGCTGGCGATTTTGGTTTCAAATCATACTTTTAACTGAGAATGAAATACAAAAGTATAAAAAACAGTAAAGAGGTTGGCCTTTCTTCCGCGGCACTCAATGAATAGTTGGATATTAAGGTACTCTGTAAGACTGGAATGACATCACTTACTACTAACTTGCTCGATTTGTCCCAGACTGTAGAAGTTTGCTTTGACTCTTAACAGAGAGCGTGTAGAAATGCTACCGACTTTAAGGATGTTTCTTGAGCAGCAAGTTTCGGTGTCGCCTGTTCCGCATTTTTGAAGAACGTGTTTTTTTATTGTACATAAATCTGCTTAATGTATTTTGTTTTGGTTGTTTGCTGATGGTGAGATCGTTACCATTAAGGAATAACAAGTACTTCACCGACTGAGTGAGCGCATATACATACATAGATGGGAATGTTTTTATTTATGCGACTGTATTATAAAACAATTAATTACGGTTTTTAGTTGAGATGAAAAAAAGTTAATGGCACGAGAGGGATTCGAACCCACGACCTTCGGCTAGATACGCCGCTGCTCTACCACCTGAGCTTCGTGACCTCGATCCACTCGGATATCAACTCCCCATCTCAACCTCACTTTACGAATTTTCCCTCCTTTTGCCATATATTATAAAAGTTCGTTTCAGATTATATTATAGTTTGCATGTGTGGGCTGAAATTACCTCCCGTTGGGTGGGAAGCGACGATCTCAGGGGCATAGGGCTTAAGGGAAATATTAGCGACCCAGCCGCAGAAGAGGGATAGGATGACTCCCCTGAGGTATAGATCCTAGGATCAGAACACCGAGAAGGGACAACCCTTTGGGGTGAATGTCCTTATAAGTTCCGGCAAATTAATGAGTTAAATCTCATCTCCGTATAAAATTAATTGCATATGCCAAGTCAGGTGTGTTTGCTTATTTCATTCGCTTTGAAAATTGACTGATGCATACAGACATCAACTTCAGCTGTCGTGAACTTTTTCATACAGATTTCCTCTCTTAGTTTTCTGATAGAAAGTTTTGAAATTCACCGTTGGGAAAATAAAACCGACAGCTGCCGGTCCTTCGCCGGTTCTAAAATTAAAAACTGGCCGATTCGCGTGAGGCCGGCGTAACTTTTCGAGGCCGCACGTGGAAGTGAATATTTAGCCAGCACGCACTAAAACACTTATGATGAATTACGATGTGTAAAGTCAAAGATTTATCGCAGAGATTATCTTTCTTTGCCCTGGCTATCTCAATAGCCGATAGGGTGATGGGGATATTCATTTATTCAAGGGGGTTCACCTTGAAATTTGTAAATGTTGCCTAACGAAGGGTGGTATATATGGAATTGTAAATGCGAGGGTTAAGAAATAAACCACGTTGACATCTAAAACTAGCAACATAATTCAACAGTTAATAGTTCAAAAGTATAAGCCCATTTGAAGAATGAAAATAATAACGTTAAAATTTTGCCAATTTATTTAAAACAAGTTCAACCCCACTTCAAATAATTGCCGTTTTTTGTCTCGGAAAAGGAAAATGTTTGGACTTTGACGTAGAATCATTTCGAGCGATATCAAATTACATCGGAAAATAAAACGAAATGGACTGTCACTGAGGGGAGAGAGATTAATGATGGATAAATTACACTGGCAAAGCCGTTTTCCATTTGAATCGTTCGGCCTGACCAACGTACTCAAAAATAATATCAGCTCATGATTTATGGATCGAGTGAGAAATAAAGCGCTGGTTGTTTAAGTACCCTTCACCTAATCGGTGCCGAAGGGAACCCACACACTAACAAAAAAATCCGTAAAAAATAAAATCAACTTTTAACGTTTTTACATATTAGGCACTACGTAGATATGTATCATATTTTTGGAGGGAGGGCAACGGGAAAGAAAATGCCAGGGTATAGGTGGGGTGGAACCCACGACCGCGGGGACTACGAGTCGGGTCTTTCACTCTAGCAATTTGGCAGTGCCCAAAGTTAAATTTAATTAATTAAAAGCCATCTCATTATTGCTCTCTTGAGCAACTGGAAGTTTAGTTAATGAAGGAATAAACTTGCTAAAAGACAGTTGTCACCAATTCCTCTCGCAAAACTAGAGTCATCAATCTATATTGTTCGACGTACTTTGGACATTGACATAGTCTATTCGTTTTTGTTTCTGTACAAACAAAATTCGAGTCGATCTTTATAAGTATGAAGTGTTTCATAACCAAGAAAAAGAAAAAGCTCAATGTTATAGGCTCATCGCAAAGTACTTGTTTGCACCTCGACAATTAATTAATTAATTGTAAGTTAGACATGGATAATAGAGAAGTTTGGAAGAAAGGTGGCCCCAAGTTTCTAGAAGTGGCGCTAAACACCAATGGATCAAAGATGAAACAAGGAGTAAGCGCAGAGATAAAAGGGCCGAATTATACCCTTGCAAAATGTGTTTTGTACAAGAATTGCACAAGAATTACCAAAGAAAAATATGATAGTGAACAAATTTACATATTCTCAGACATCTAGTTATTCATAAAGGCACTCAAAGCCTATCTTTTCATGTCCAAACTTATCTGGGAGTGCCTAAATTGTCTAATGATTCGGGAAAAAAATAAGATTACATTAATGTCGGTTTCTGGACATGAAGCGTAGAAGGAAATGAATAAGTTAACCAGCTAGCCAAAAAAAGGTATAACCCGGTCGGCTGGAAAAATGGCTCGAGAAAGAAAAAGTCCATCAAATTTATAAATATCTCTAAGACCTTCCCTCTCCCAGTAAGCAGAATTTTAAGTAATTTATATAATTACCTCTATATCTATTAATCCTAGTTAACTCTCCTAGATAGTCCTGTTAACTATCATCCAAAGTAGATGAGTAAAGCTGAGACGGAAAATTGCCGACGACTGTCGTGAGAAACAGAGACATCGACACATATCCTTTGTACTGCCATTTCGGTTAAGGCACCCATCAAAATAGGCTAATAGGCACTATGACTGGGAAATAAGGTAGTCTTATAATAAAAAATGCCCTTTCCAAAGTATGGCTATAATTTACAGGGGTTCGACAATAGATCTATTTAGGTGGCAGTGAATTTTTATAATTCTTCATCAAGTGTCCAACATATTAAAAAAAAGTAAATTATTCTCTGCAATTTGTGATCACGTAATTGACCCTTCGTCCTGTTATGTATAAATTTAAAACAAAAACCATTACAAATCAAGACCTTATTTACTTGATTTAAGCCCCGATCGCGTGACAATAAATGGAACCTGATTGCTGTTTTGTCAACAGATGTACATGGCAAAATTATATTTTTCTTTGCGACACATTGTGTCATTTGACTAAAAATTTTTAGATATTAGTTCTTGACTTTCTTTCATAAAAGAGAAGTAGAAGAGGTTTATTATTGTATTTTTGTTAAAACTTTTGAAATTATAATCATTATCTAAATCACCTACTTTTCCTTTGTTGTAACATAACTATAGTTAAGTATTCATTTGGTTTCTCGAAAAATTAATTATGTATATGGGCACGTTTCGGGGCTTAAAAAAATACGTATAAATGCAATCAGAAACAAAAGTTTTGTTTTAATTTAATATATTTATTAGAATCTGTAACGTTATACGCATTACGTAATGAGTTAATTTGGAATTGACCATGTGTCGCGTAGGGGGTTAAAAATACTTATTGTTCTCCCAATTATACGCGAGGGCTTCTCTTCGTTTAGTAGGTCGAGAGGCCATTTTTTAGTCTTCTGGTGGGGTTATAAAGGCGGTTTCTGGATCAGGGATTGGGCAATTCAATTGGGGTGTAGTAGAGTTTGTTGTGGAAAGCAGAAAATTTTTTGGAGGTCATTTTTTTGCAAGGAAGGGGTTTTGAGGTCATTGTGAAGAGTAATGTTAAGACGTAGTTAGTATGGCATTAGGTTGTACATGAAGGAATGTATTGTTCGAATGCTGGAATTTTTTGGCGGTGCTCCACAGTTCTAGCATATATGTCCAGATTACAAGGTTTTAACATTGCCTTGTGGACTGAAAGTTTTTTTGTGGAAACGGGATGAAATAAGGATATCTGCGTTTTAGAGGAAAGTCCAGGTACGCTGCACTGAGCTACTCTCTCTCCCAGAGAGTAATGGTCGGAGTACGCCTATCTTCACACTCTTAGAAAAAGAAAACTGCCAGGTTGGAAATACTTTTGTTATTGTATATCTCGAATACCTCGTTTTCCTTGATGTTTGATCTAGTTATATTTAAGTATTTAATTAATTGCCCGAACAATTAATTAATCGATTGTTGGTTCTACATTTCGGGGTTAAAAAAATGTATGTAAAATAAATCGTGTACAAAAGGTAGGACTATGAGGTCCAAGACATTTGTTAATGTTTTCTTTGCGTAAGGTTTGAATTCTTCAAAAAGATTTGTCTTCTTTTAATTTTGACATTTTCTGTAATTTTAACATTTAATTGTAATAAGATTTCATGTTTAAAATGGAACCTGAGACTCGAAATGCAGAGCCAAAATAAACTAATTAAAGATCGGACAAGTTAAACGAAAAGTTTTGTCTTATATTTTTTTGGGTTCATAAATCCGTAAATAATTTCCTGTTGACTTCATTTCATAATTTTTTGTCATTTGTATTATTCTGGGCAGTATTTAATGCAGATGAACCTAACCTAATGAAAAATTCTTCAGAAAAACATTAGATTCTAAAATTCTTACTGCATCTATTGTCTGCTTAGGTAAACAATTTGGTGATTTCAAAGTCTTTCATGGGCTTTCATAATCGCGCATATGATTACATCAATTGAACGTTATTTTATAGTTTTCAGAACATATTTAATATTTATCGAACATATTGAGCAAAGATAGCTATAAATAAATTAATGTAGAATGCCATTCGAAGGTTTGACAAGTGCGAAAACGAGGTGACAACAAATATGGCGGGTTGGGAAAAATTGAGCTGCTAACACGATTGTTATCATCATATCACCGTGGATGACAGATCATACAAACGACCGTCTAAATATACAAACCATTTTGACCAGCTGAAACATCTACCTTCCGAAATCGGACCTAGGGGAAAAAACTCGAAGGGACAGACCAAACAGGCCTATGAAACGAAAATTGTTCGATCGATATTTCTACGGTGACAGTTTATCACTTTTTCGTTTTTAAGATAAGCAAAATAAGATTGTATGTTTGAAATGATACTGACTGTGTACGGTAGCTATGAAGATGATGACCAGAGGATGGAGGACTGCCTGCATTCCCATCCCTGTGTTCCCATAGTCACTCCCCGCCTCCTCCCACCATCACTATCTGGAACAGAGAAAAACACTCATTAATTAAATTGTTTTAAAAATGGTATTAACAGCAGTCGTGGTCTCTTTCGAAGACGAAGTTTGACAATTGATTTACATTCACGTTGGTACATTTACGAGACCTGAGCCTGAAAAATATTTGAAATTCTGTTTGAATCATTGCTTGGCTGTAGTGGTTGCGATAGCGTGGAACAACCTCGTTACGACGGCGTTTTATGGTCTGGGTTGAAGTCTCATTTGAACAATCATAGTAATTGGTAAAATCGGACCTAATTTTTTTACTTTAAGAGAAACCCTCTATAATCCACTTGACAACGCCAGCGATAAACAACTTCAAATCGCTGTTTTTGTCCCAGACAACGCAATTACTGACTCATTCGGTTATGGAATTTCTTTTCAGCTTACCCGACCGTTCCATATCTTAATGTTCGCCATTTTTCTCAAAACCCTTTATGACAGAAATATATTAAATAAATAAAGCAGTGGCCTGTTTGATAAAACAAATTGATAATTTACTATTTTTGACGATTTCATCATCATTTTTCAACAACCATGGTTAGGGATAGGGATATATGAGGCGGCCACTAGGCCTTCCGAAACTCGCCCAGAGTAAGTCTATTGTGCTCTTTTGTTTATATGTTTTTCTAGCTCACTGGCCATCATCAGATTAACCTCAACCTCCACAGCCTTGGTGTAGGATCTTGCAGCTTTTCCTCTCCTAGTTGAAAGATTCTGCACCAGCACATATACCCTCTTCTTCATGGCAGTACTTGGACTATGTGTTTTTTCTGTCTGTATTTCTATCCAATGCATGGGCCTGCTTAAGCCCTACGAGAAACCTGGTTCTGCTGTGGTTTACCATTACTTTCAGTTCACATCACCTTCCAGTAATTTCTTCGAAGGTCTTGCCTTTGGCCTATGGCCCTTCTATGAATCTGCCAATACCCGAAGTGGGCAACTCTCAAGCTGTGCGGGTAATTTATTGAAATTTATACAATTTGATTTACCGGTGGACGGCGAAAAGTGTTAGGCTCAATTCTGTACACGTGTGCGCATATGCGCATGTATGAGCAAACTTGAGTTTATATAAATCAGAAATCAGCAAACAACATACTCCAACTTTCACGCTAATAAATACGTAAGCTCAACTTACACATTTTATTTCAACCAACGTTAGGCGGGGTTCACTATTTGCAGATATTGAATATATGTATGTATATATATGTATGAACTTTTTATTAAATTCAATATTGCCTTTTAAAAAATTATTCGAAGCCACGAGCAGACCCCAGCACATCCCTCGCACTACGTTAGCCAGGTGGAGCCTTTTTTGGGTGTGTCCTTTTTCTGCCAAAGTGATCGACCATACTAGAGTTCGAAGCCTCTGACTGGTTCGTTTCGAGCAAGCGTGTCTACTTTCTCATTGCATCTATGACCCGAATGCGCCGAGAATCATGAAAATGCCAAGCCATTGGTGTATTGACTTTACCATTGTTTCCATACACATCTATACGATTTTTGGCTTTATACTCGTGTGAGGATAACCCTTAAGGGGGATTCATGACGGTAGGAGAAAATAGCAATCGTCCTGGAACGTGCTCATATTCGTTTTATTTTTTGGGAGGTGTTAAATTGCTATGATTTCACGACCTTGTTTATTTACCGAACCTTAAAGTTAGTTGTGGACTTATGACAACGAACTCTGGTTGACAACCAAGCATTCCAACTCTAATTTCAACCAAAAGTCGTAAGATAAATAGGTAACCTTCCTTATTATTTACTTCATCCTAAACCGGGAACTTAATGTTCCCTTTCTTCCAGAAGTAGGAAAAAAGCTATTTCAAAAAATTCCATCAATCGCTTTTCACATATCCCGCATAAATGAGGTTCACAACTGGGTGGGTTCCCTGCACATGTTTTTCATGTCAATTTTGTTCTTACAGCATTTTTACTGTTGTAATTGTTCTACAGAGTACAAATTATTAAAAAAGTTTTTTTCGCCTTTGATCCACTAGCTTCACGCCGTCGTTTTATGAGCGGGAGTACGAGCGAGAAACTATCGTGTAAACGGCGAGACCGAGTGCGGGCCTAGGCGCGTTTTTGTGTACCGGCCTCTCCGTAATGATACTCGACGCAATAAGCCGGATTACGACAATAATACGGATTTACGACCCTGTAAAATAGGCCGGGTAGAGTAAAGTTTCCAAGATGCGATGGGAAGGGGGGGAACCTCTCAAAAGGATGAGGACAAACTGGGGGTAACTGTGATTCACGCCCTTCTTTTCAGAATAAATGGAAGGGCAAAGAATTAATGAGCGAAAAATATTAGTCCCTACAATTTGACTCTTTTTTTCTTTCTTTTTTGTTAAAATTGAATTATTGTCATATTGACTTCCAAATTATTTAGCTGTGGGTATATTTACGGTCAACGCAACGAACATAATTATCTTTTATTATTATGCAAGGAAGAATTTGATTGAAAAACGAGTGTCACAAGCGGCCTATATATGGAGTGTCTTGAGGAGAGACCATAGCTAAAATGGTAGAAGTGCCAGGGTACTGATCTATAGAGATTGCGGGTTCGAGTCCTGCACGTGACACTAACTTTTCAACTCTACTTTACTTTGTATATTAATTAAAGGAATTACTTTGATTAAATGAATCAAATAAAAACATATAGTTTAGAACAGCTGATTTTTATCCAAATCTTCATAATTAAAAAATAGAAGTGCATAATAATCAGTATGGAATTCTTTGAAATGTTCAAAATAATAATAGAACTTTAAAAATGCCAGGGGTGCTATCTTCCTCCAATCCATTATCGGCAGGAAAGGCTTGTTATCGAGTAAATGTTGGTTTTCTTGCAAAAACAATTGGCAACGTCTAAAAGGGTTTGAAATAAAGTGCAAAATGATAAATATCAGCTTTGTAGAAAAAACCCGCATTTTAAAATGGAGTGGGAGCCTCTCCTGCTTTTTTCGACAGGATTTTCAGTCGTCCCGACTACTTGACCTTTCGCTCTTGTTCAAACGAATCGAGAAGCGGGGTTTGGGTAAAGGGGTTGGGCGAAAAGGGGTTCAACAGCACTTTGAGAAGAGAGGGCAACTTATTGGAAATACATTTGCCCGTGTCGAGGGTAAAGGGCGCCGGCAGAGGAGTAGGCGTCGCGGTGAAAATGCTTTTTTGACAAAACTCTCAAAAACGTCCGGACTTAAATGAAATCGCTACCCATTTGACTTTTGCGACACTTATCAAATTGATTTCACTAAATGATAAGTGATGGGTGTTTATTTTTATCGGGCTTCTAACGCTTACAGAAAATTCTGATAGGATTTCCTCTTTTTCGAAGGACTTCCTTTGTTTATGGATTTTATTGATAGAAAATTAGCATATCAAACCGGATCGTTTTTTAGCAATCCCATTTCCTTTTATCAGTAGTTGAACGGTATTAACCTTTATTTTTTCACCTTTTCCCAAAAGATTTTTAAATCCGTGATTCTCATCGCTACTCATGTCTTAATCGATGATGGCATATCGCCAAAACGTACTACAGAAAGGAAATCAGAGAGGCCAGGCGGCCGCCGCACTATTATCGATACTTCAATAATATGGGGCGACTACAAAGTTTTTAAATACAGAACTGACGGTTTATTGAGCACAGAAGACTACTCTGTATATTACAAAAGGCATCCGTGTTTTGACAGGAAATACGATCAGAATTGATCATTTTCCCTTCGTTTTGGTAGTTAGGTGTTTAAACTAATTTGTACACCACCACATCTATGTAATCCACAGTTTAACATACTAAAATATTAATTGACTGGAGATGAATAGTCGTCAGTTCTACGACTAAGGACGATAGCTGCACACATTATGTTGCTTAACTCATTCTTTGTCACAACAACCAGAGGAGCTTAATGTAAATAATGACAATGATTTATCAGTTGTTGAATTGATAGCTATAGCTATATTGTTGATACTAAATCAAAACAGAAAATAAACTTGAAGCGAATCAGCAATTTTATTGGGCTAATAACTATAGCTCCTCATTTTAAGTTACAAAACCAGAGGAACAATTTCTTGATAAAGCTATTCGTGCAGTTACATAATTGTACTGGCAAGATCTGCTGAACTTATTACAGACAATAAAAACAGTTGATTTATTTTTGTAATGATTGAACAACTATAGATGTTTGGTATAAGACCAAAAATTATTGAACATGGCCATCAATGTTTTCTAAAAATGATTATTCGGAAATCGGGAGATGCGGTTTGGTGTTTGGTGGTTTGGTGTGACGTTTTCTTTAACGTACCTATGTTCCGATCTTTATTGATCCCTGAAGATGATTTCAATAAATATCGAAACGTTGGCACGATAAAGAAAAGCTTTTTCTAAAAGCTACGTCAATTGACCGCTTCACACGACTTCCGAATGATCATCAACTAACGGTCACTAATCATCACGACACGTTATATAAAACTTAATTAAGGTGAAATTTCGGTGGAAATTAGACCATAAGAACTTAAAAAATTAAGCGAATCTTTGGTTGTTATTAGGATATTAAAGTGATAGTTGTAGCTGGGTTTTTTCCGTGATAGCAACCGCAGTTGTAAACGAAAAATAGTTTTATATATTTTATTATAGTAATAATGATAGCTGCCCACTGGATTTATTCGTGGTGAAAATAACCGTCAAGTCACAAAGGATTCATCCTGCTACTATATTATATAGAATACTAATAATAAATTCGAAATGAAAGTAAAAACTAAAAACTAAATTTAGCGGTATATATATAAAGACAGACGGTTTGTTTTTGATTTTATTAATGGTTTTAGGCGAAAAACTTAAAAAGTCTGTTTACCCGATTTTGCACTCTAATTTTTACGGTAAGGATATTAATTGACCTTCGAACCTCGGTTTAAAATAATAACATAACATTTTGTTTGCCCGTGGAGAGTCTTAAGACATTTTCTCCATTAATGACTAAACATGCCGAAAGCCGAGTGAAATTGCTAAATAAAAAACGAAAATATGAAAAGACTGGCTTATACTTAAAAGGGGCTACAATGGTTTTACTTTAAGATGTCGGGGAGGGGGAGCTTATGATTAAAGAGGCCGCCAAATGCTCAAAAGTGCAATTATTCAAGGGGTCGACGAGGCGGACTCCCTTTAAAAGAAACAAAGGCGAAAAAGAAAGTTTCTTAATTTTAAATTACACCCCTTAACGTGTGTGTACCCGCGTATGTGATCCAATAAAATACCAAAAAAAAACTAATTTAACAATCAAATTGTAATCATGGAATAAACCTAAGTGAAACATCTTTAAAGTCGCAGCAGTGGGCTTGTTTACTCATAAAATCAAGCACGAGCCTTTAATGGCCTTCGGATGTCCAATTGTTACTGTTGGCAATCAACTAATGGCCCTCCTTCTGATTTTCATCCTAGAAATCCCCTTCTTAGATCAAGTTTTACAACTCGATTTCTATCTTAATCCCTTAATTTATGTTTGGAAGGAGGTAAAAGGACGGCGAAATTAGTCTATTCACAAGAAAGCAATAATCATAAGTTTCCTTCCTTGAGTTAACTTTTTTTACTACCAAATTAGAGTTATATAGATGTTTGTATTCTTATCTTTCAAGTTCTACAAATCTTCTATAGTCTATCATATCTGCCTTTTCTAGTTTTCCATTTTAATTCGATATTCGTATTGTGTATTGGCTTAGTACAATCCCACATGAATTTATACAGAACTGATTCAAAAGTTAATTTATTAAAAAAATATTCGAACGTGGCAGTAAATCAACAACAGCTCATAATGGACTGACAATAATCGTAAACTGATTAAATAACTAGTATAAAATTACATACTGGGTTTAGTATTATTCCATGAGACAAAAAGATTTAGGACAGAGTTCAAAAATAGCAAATATAACAGTAGATTGATCAGCAAAACTCTTAAAAACGCAAGTAAGATTTAAACAAATTCATAATAGTTACATATTGTGTACAGTGTTGGTCTTAATATCTGGCCCTATGAAACAGGTCTGGGACTTTTAAGTTATGAAATTACGACAGATGCGAATTGACCCGAAATGAAATCGACTGCAAGTACAGATTGATTAACTGCAACTGATAATAAACGGCAATTAATTGTAAATGACCGTTAAAATTTCATATTGGGCTTAGAATAATCCCATGCGATACTTCCCTAAAGTTAGACCATTTGATAGTCTCGAATTGACTTGGCAGAAAATCGAGTATAACAGCAGGTGGATATATGATAATAAGTGACACTTCCTTACAATATTATATATAATAGAGAATATTGGGCTTTTAATGATCCCGTGCGACACCTCGGTGAAATTGGAAAATATTTTAGCAAGTTTTGAATTGGGTGGGTTAATTTGGAGGGAAATTGTGTATAATTACAGTTAGACAAACAGGAACTTTAAATAGAAATGATCAGTGATAGAGTGAGTGTGGGGTTCAATCCTTTTAAAAAGATAGTTCCTACTCACAGTAAGTTGTTTTGCAACGATCCGGATTTCGAACCTTTTACTCATCATCGGTTGAAGGACTTCCACAACCACGTCTATCGACATGCATTGCCAAAATAAACGCGCCATCACCTCCGTTAACGCGACGTTCCAATTAACAGCTGATTTTTTTTAAAGGCAGTCAATTTTAACTAGCGAAACAGCTCATTTTTTTAATGGCGTTCAATTATAACGCGGAAATTATAATAAATAAATATTATAATAGTAAATATTTAATATGATTAAATTACTAAGACGTTTACTACTACATACTACTACGTAAAAAAGAAAGCTGTTTGTTTGTTACCAACAACTTTACACAAGACTCATAAATGGTGTTTTGAATAGTGATATCAATTTTTATGTATAAAAAATATTTTTTTAATCCTTGTTTTTAAAAATTAATTGGTACCATGTAGGTTTAGAGGTTTATCGCCTTCGCGTGTCACATGTGAGAATTTATTTTTCTCCTTAGCGTTGGAATATCATACTTTTCTTCCCCTCGATAGGGCCTTAATTATCGAGCGTGTTCGTTATTGTCCTTTTACTGTAGGGTTTTTTCCCCCCGACGGTGAGTTATGAAAGAACGGTTTGATTATCCGCCTAATACCAGAGCGTTAAGTAAACGGGGCGAGAAGTACAAACAAACTGGATAAAACGCCCTTTCCCCCGAGCGAATTGTCCGCTTTGGAAAGAAAATATGTGGAAATGCGGACAAAGCTATTTGCTTTGCATATGGTAGCGCGTTAATTCCCGAACAGTAAACAGTGGGAAGAGCTCAAAGGTGACTTAACGATGAAAATACACGCGATGCCCGGGTCGACCGGCTATCTTTTTTCATCACCATTGCAAAAACTAACACTCACAAACGTTATTTTCTTTTTTACATTTAAACATCCTACTTCCAATCCTAAATTTTAAAAATCTGCATAATATATAATATATTTTTAATTTATTGTCCTTAATGTTCATAGAGAATTCATAATATTAAATAACACGGTGTATATATATATATATAAAGTTTCAATCGCTAACCCATTTTTTAAAATGTTGGGCAGGTCGCAATTTTAGAAAAACTCATTTGTTTCTAGTTTTCATGTAAGGCCGTTTTGGAATGATTTACACGCTATCTGAAATGTAAAAAGCGTGATATACAAAAAATAAAGTCACTCAACCTGGCTATTTTTAAAGGGTTATCGTGAGAAGATACAGTTTTTGGCAAGGGGACACGGTTTCCACTCATTCGCCACATATGTAAGCCAATCAGATAACATTACAACAATTTTTTCCCCTCCTCCAATCACAATTTTATTTCATCCACTGGACATTAATCAAAATTTAAAACAAATGATTGAAAATTAGTGTAGTATGTATTATTATTTGTCCACACCCTAAACTCACTAGGGTATGTACGGTTTTCTGATTTCTATCTACCAGAATGGTTCGGTTTCAAAAGGTATAGAAATAGCTGCCATTTGCAAGGAACAGCGTGCGACTTGTTCCCCTGCGAGTGCATACAAGCAAGCGATGCAGTGCCATCCCATATAATTACTTGCACGAAGTATTACACCTACCACTATTGGAATCATATAAACAAGAAGAACCCCAGGAAAAGCTCTTACAGACTCCTAAAATAAATAATTTGGATGAAAACTAAACATTTTGAACATGCAGCAATAATTAAAAAATTAGGCGCCCATGTCTACAGTTGGCCAGGGTAAAACTCCTACATTTAGGACACTGCCATCTAGGAAAACATTTAATACCATATAAGTATATTCAATGAGGAATAATTTTTAATGTATGGAATAAAAAGGAAGAAAATGCCTCCCAGATCATCTTCAAATGCAAAGTTATCTCAATTAACAACTAACTAGAAGTCCCCAAGAAGACACGGACAAAAGATCTACAACAATGACAGTCAATGTTTTCGAAATACGACTTATCTGAGTCCCCTTTGTTAATCCTAACCTTATTAAAAAAATGATCTAGGAAAAGAACAATAAGAGAAAAGCCTGCGAGCTTGATGAATACTAAACCTGTGCTTCCTAGTATCCATCTCATCACCATTATCATCATACCTACTTCATGATAATCTGTAGTATAGGTCCGTTTATACAAGACTGTCTTGGCTGACTCTTGTCCTGGTTTTGTCCTTTTGGTGACAGTTAAAATTTTTGAATAGGATTCGCGGACTTACAGTGTGGTAGAGTACCATTAATTAAAAACACCATCAATGCTGGTTCACAATGTGAGTTCTCGGACCATTCGTTTTTGGTGATGGTCAGGATAGGACATAGCTCATAAACCTTGAGCTATACGGTCAGGATGGATTAAAAGCTTGGCTTGGAACGTTTGGAAGAGAGGCCGGATTGATGATGTAAGTTTTGACGGTTTGTCTGACGACTTCTGATTGGAAGAATTGGATGCCTGGAATTTGAGTGGATTGACCCGACAGTTACGTATGTCCAAAGTAGCAGTAGCGTCTTGTGTAAAGTTGAGTTTTGACAGTCAAGCAGATTTCAATCTTAGGTCTTCTTTTCCCAGGCATTCGTTGGTAGAGTTTCCATAACAGTGTGCTGTCTAAGTGTTAATATTTAACTAGAATGTAAGAGGGTACCTCCTTTGCTGATATACATTACAGGGCAAGATTGTTTTTACAATATAAAAAACAAGGTGAAATTATTTATCGGATGGTATTGTTAAAAAAAGGCTAATTATAGACATGTGATGTCAGCCATATAATAAAAAAATTTGTAAAACATATTTTAATTAGCAATAGACATTAAAATGTAGATATTTAGAGATATATTTGATAAAACGCAAAATATAAATTTACAGAACGCAGAATCTAAAATTGCCAGATTATCACAGAAAGCAAGCGGCTAATTTTTCAACCAATTTATTCCTCATCGTCCGTGAACTATAATAATAGAAATCCCTTTGTTCTCAATCCAATGTTATGTGAGGACAAATTGAAAGGGAGTTATTGCTTTTTAATTAAGAGAGGGAGCAGCTGTCTTAGGTTCTGCTTCCGCCAGCTGCCGTGGATTATTACAGGTCACATTACACGTTTTGACAACCACAAACGCTCAAACCAGTGGGTAAAGGAATCCAAGATTTGATCTTAAAAATTGTCGTATGTCAACAAAACAAAGGTTTTTCAACGTCACTACTTCAGGTATGACAAATCCCCAAGGGAATATAGGCTGATTTTAATCGAACAATTAAACCAGTTGAGGTTTTCGTTTAATGAATCCCTCAGGGCAAACAACACTGTGACCAATAATAATTTCTCTAATGATCATTTTCGCCTTTCTCATGGAGTTCATCTTGGTTGTATTATTATAAATAAATGTAACGATCTTTCTTTTCTCAAATTTCTAAGGGCACCCTTTAAAATTTATAATAGTTAATTCTTGTCGAAATCTAGAGATTCTGTTGGCCAAAATGGATCTTAAAAAAATGAAAGCAAGGAATAAATAAACAACATAGTTATTTTATTCAACGTATAACATTTCAATCGATTTGAACTCTTTATTTTTCACGGGTACTTATCTTCCTGATATATTTTCGCTTTTAAGTGCTCTCATCACTTTGGCTTTGTCAGCCGACGCACCTCACTTCGTGCGAAGGCTTATACTGTTTGAAATGCAACAGGAGACAAGCGAGACTGAGGGAGGCAAAGATGGCAGCTGTCAAATCTTTGACACGACCACATCCTCTCTCTGGAGCCGCACATCAGCCGCAACAAACCTTGTGTATACCTTTCTGATCTGTGTATTTTTCTAAGAACGATAAATTTTTTATTGCTCACAGTAAAAACATTGATACAGTTAACAATATGTTGGCAGTGACCAATAAAAATTTGACGGGTTAGACTCTGAGGGAGAAGAACCGCCAATTAATGGAACTACGAGTGTTTAAAAGTTTTGGTTGATTGGTTTGGGGTTGTATTAGGTCACGAGGCCACTGTCTTTATAGGGGCCGTAGATGATTGTTAGAGTGGGACGTTGTCGAGAGATTTCCCTAGTGGATTGCTGGGAAGTAGAGACTGTAGTGATAGTCGTGGAATGGTGTTTAGATCATGTCCATCACGAATGGGATAACTAGGTCTTTGTGAATGATTTGGTTAGAGACTCGATTAAAAGGATTGGTTGGATGTTGAATGGCTTGGCTGAATCCCACTGACTACGTAAGTCCACTCGTTCTTATTAGGGTCCTGTATATCGTTAATTTATTATGTGGGTTTGATCTTAATCATTGTAGATTTGGGCCCAGGTAGGCGTCTCAGTTGTCCTTTTCTTCGGTTCAGTCCTTGTCTTTTTTGTTTTAAGTATGAGTTCCATGTAAGCGTGCTATCCAAGTAGAACTCAAGGTAACAATTTGGTTTGATAATTGCAGTGTATATGTGCACTGGTGAGCTGGTACTTTTTCTAAGAGTGAACGTTCTTTTGTTTATTTGGCTTGATGTTTCACCGACTGCACTAGTCTACGAAGTCTCGGTGACTTTGGGTGGCTTTTGATGCAAGGATAATGAATGTGAGAAGAGGTTTGCTGTGTCATCCAAATAGTTCATGATTTGATGTTAGGGTGTGTAGGTATGTCAGCGGTGTAGACTCTGTAGAGGATTGGTCCTTGAATGCTCCCTTGGAGACCGCCGGCGTTTATGGGCTTGGTGTCTAAAAAATCCGTCCAGTTATCTGAGAGGAAGGACTTCAGGATAGTATTGTAATTGTATGGAAGGATACATTTTTTGAAAGGAGACCTGGTGCCACTCGTTGTCAAATTACTAAACTAGTAATAAATAAGCGACCGACACGACGTAAACCCGTCTGGAAAGAGTTAAGATAGTAAAAGAGGAAATTAATAGCTTGAATGGACTTAAAACTTAAAATAATCATGGGTTTTATAGATAAAGCGGAGAGGTCACGTTGCAAATTTTAGCATCCGTTGTATTTTAATATCCGCAGAATGGAAACTTAAATTTTAATATTTCCACGCCTTATTCCGTTTACTTTAACAGTTTTTATTTTTGTTTAGACTAAACGCCTGAGGCCGGTTTATGCCCTTGCCTCGGCCTAAACTCATTATGACTCGGAACCGTTTCCGTTTTTATTGCTTCAATCTTTTTTTAATATTTTTTTTTACTACGAATTTCACGTGATAAATCTCGCCGAGGAGATTTGCCCTTATCTCTCGACCGGTCGGGATCGTGACAAACGTCTTCTGCATTTGAATCGATTTTAATGGCGTAATACATCTTTTTCCACCCCTCGTCGTTCCTTCCTTCTCGAATTTGCTGTTTCGCCTCCCGGAAGGAAAGGTTGAAAAGGAGGAGGAAACGGAATCGCAACCTTATCTTATAGGACAATTGGAAACACACGGAGAATAACAGCAATCACTGTGTCATTTATGACAAAATCCCTATGCTTGTAAAGTAAGCAATAAATCATGTAATTGTTCCCAATAAATTTTTTTATTTTTGGACAAAGTTAAAAAAAAAGATTAAAACTTCACATCATCTATCAAGCTTTAAGGGTTTAATCGTCGCTTTTAATTTCATTGGGCTAGGCAAAACTTTTATCACGCTTATTCATTTATCATCAAGTATTAAATAACTTTCATTAATACAATAAATGTCAGGAGCATGTGTATTGAACAGTTTATGTAAGTAAACCATAAAGTAGAGAAATTTCATACAATATCGTTGGAAAACAGTACAAACTATTTGGTGTATTCACGATCATGGTGTTAACCATGTTAACTATGTTAAATTCGGTTAAAACGAGAAAAATGATGACGTAAACTTGTAAGAATCGGCTAGTTAATTGCTTGATCCATCTGACCAGGGGCAAAGTTAGATGTTAGATCGAAAATGCTACATACTACCTTCATTACTATCCGTTAGGTCTTAGGTAACCAACATGGAACCTATGAATACACCTGTTTTTGTTTACTGTTATTCTTACATACACATTATTTAAATTAGACCAATACATTTCTTCTGTTAATTTCTGACCTGTCCTTAAACTCTCATTCATAACTTAACGTTTAACATGCTAAGAAAAGAAGAGGGCAAACATTTCTTTATTTGAGTTAACATGAGTTAATATTTTACAAATATCTTGAAAAACCCCTTATATCGTACCAGAGTAGGAGGATATGGATAAAAGAGGTGGCCACACTCGATTCACTCGGACAGCAACTTCGCATCTCAACCCACGTATTTTCCCTTCTTTTTTGCCATTTTTCATAAATACATTTCATAGATAAAATTTAATTAATTGAAAGAGTTAAAAGTTAATTGGTCAATCGGACCACAAACTCAAATCAATCTAAGAAAAATAGTAATAAAATCATATTTTCAATAACAACAGCAATGTCACCATACAATTAAGAAAAAAAATAATGTCCAAATTAAAATGTTTATCAGAAGTAAACTACTTGAAAATATTATAGGGTGGCGAAAAGCATAGATAGAAAGTTTCTT
This sequence comes from Cimex hemipterus, assembly GCA_039619505.1. Taxonomy (NCBI): domain Eukaryota; kingdom Metazoa; phylum Arthropoda; class Insecta; order Hemiptera; family Cimicidae; genus Cimex; species Cimex hemipterus. Next base: position 10,882,825 of record CM077114.1, on the reverse strand, counting down.
CAATCACCTTTAAAAAAAGGCCTGAAAATAAGCAAAATATAAATAATAATTTCTTAATAAGAACAACGAATCTGTGAATCATGATTATGCCGTTGTAAAATATCTATAATTATATTAGTACGGTTAATGGTGGAATATAATATGCCATCTAATAACCAGCAGGACGCTGGCCATCTTGGTTGTTTGTTTTTTACAAAAAGCATGCGTTGTTAACATTCACCGAGGAAGGGGGAGTACTTCAGCCATTTTCCTGCAGAACCCTGTTGTGGTGTTTATGTCAAGCATAAATTTTTTGATTGTAGCATTTCATGATTGTCGGAGTAGAAGGAAAAGACCCCCGTCGCCGTATATCCACCGAGTCCTAAAAAGATGCGGATGTTCGGCGTCAAATTGGACCTTTTTCGACAGTTAACTATTTTTGCAGACCGTTTATTCGTTCATTTTTACATCTTGTTTTACCTTCTCACTCTTTCTTTTAACACTATAAGAAACAGCTCGTAAATTTGGTCAATTGTAGACTCATTTTTCTTTAGAAAACAGACAGAATTTCCATATTCAGAATATAATTTTTGCCTTGCCTTTATTATTCTTGAATAGCAATACTCTTTCCGGGTGTTTCAAAAAAAAAAAAAAAAAACTTATTTGATCATTGCAAAATTGACCCATAGCGCGTTTGCGGTCTTTTTCTATCCTATCACATCCCAGTATTTCTCCTGGCAATTCCTCCTTCTCAATAAAAAATAAAAAGTATACAGACAGTGATAGTCTTGGGTTTTTTATATTATTAGTTGAGGATAAAAAGCAATCCGTTATTTATTTTTTGTCTTGTTTATTAATCGCCAACCCAATCACTTTTTTTAACTGTTGAACGAAAAGACAGTAGCGCGCTGTAGTTATCTAAGAACGCTTCATCACTTCTCGAATGATAAGGTAGAAGCTAAAAAGTAACTGCGTAAACTGCAGGAAACAATTGGTTCAGCATATGTGTCAAGTCTTTGCCAAAGGAGACGGATAGCATAGTCTGGAGATCCTACACTGCGATACAAATTTAGTTAGGGAGGTTGTCTACTTTGGCTTGGCGTAATGGAATACCAAAAAGTGTTTCAGAGAGGTTATCCTACATGAACCCGTATTACCCACAAGATATTGAGACCCTCCATGTTTTTAGTCTCGATGGCAGATCAAATGATATTGTTTGTGACGAATCAGGAGACAAGTTAAGAACTTTTGTCAGAAGGGAGTTGCGATGATAATATTTGAAATATATTGCTCAGGAGCGTTGATCTCAGTGGTTTGTCGGCCCCTTGTAAACCTCCTACGTTATTACTATTGCTCAGCATCCACAGTCTCATATATATATATATATATATATATATATATATATATATATATATATATTCATTTGGCAAAGTTGGGCACCCCGGTTTACTTTTAAAGCTAAAATTTTTCACCTCCACACCGACTATCTCATCCTGAAGTCTTTCTTTGATTGATGTTTTAATGTGAAAAGTGGCAATGAATTTTCAGAACTTGCTTATTCAGATCGGCTTGTACAAGGGCATATATTAGGTTTACATAGCTGATATACCCATCTCCTCACTTTCTATTACTATTATACCAGTGGAAGCAGATCAAAACCGGGGAGGTACCTCATTATAATGTTCTGTAGCGCACTGCGCACTTACTTTCAGTTAACGACGGTAGAAACGTTGCATACAACTCAGATGCCAATGTCGACATATTCACAGTTTATACAACAAAAACAGCAATATACAGACACTAGTTAGAGCAATTAGAGCAATATATAGTACCGAGTCGAGATTACGAGATCAGCCAAACCTTTAACATCCAAAATTCAAACTTCATCAATCACAAATCTTGGTTAAATCCTCAACGTTTCCTTCTACTCATTAAACTAGAGGGACGTGCTCTGAACTTCATTCCTTAACATACACATTAATTCAAAAGACTTTGGCCTCGCGACCCCCTAACATAACCCAAAACCAACTTCCACAATACTGAGTGTTTTAATAATGGCCGGCCTCTCTTCTTCACCTCCTAGGTATGACAAGTCAATCACAATGTCAATTTTTGTGGTTTTATATACATAAATAGACATATACAAAAAGAAATTAATGAAAAGTAAAAAAAGGATCAAATCGCAAGAAAAATGTTTGCTGTAAAATACTAGGGGGTTGAAAGGCTGACTTTTTCTAAAATAAAAAAGTTCTAATTTATTCAAAGTGAATACTACTAAGATCACTAAACATTTAATTACTTGACTTTTATAAAGTGAGAACGAATTTCAATTAATGATCAAATTGGCGATGTCGAAGATACGCGTTTAAAATTTACCATTAGATATTTTTATTTTCCTCGTTTAATAATGAAACAAAATGTTCGGTTTTAGGTTTCAGCCTGAAAGAACTCGTTGTTTAATTGATTTTTTCCGTGTGATTGTGATGAAAGGCGGCCATTTCAACGTTCGGGGAAATATTTATTGACTTACCACCTCGTTGTTTGTGCTCGTCCGTATATCGGCTTTAAATCATCTTCCGTGAATGTTTGTCCGCTGGCTATTGCTAGCTGTGAGGAGAAAAAATCAGGTTAAGTTATTTTTCAAGATTTGCCCAAAATAACTGTCGGGATGATTAATTTGGTTGGTAATTTACTGTAACTAATTGGGGCACGAATGGTGTAGAAATGAATATAGGAAACACTTAGAAAAACCCGTTTTTCTTTCGGTAAGACGTCAAAGTATCAAATAAAGAACTGTTTGTTGAACTCATCGAGTGCCAGCATATTTTGACAATGTTTTGTATTGTTCGCACAAGAGTGAATTTACTAAACTAAATTGCAGTCGGGCAATTTGACTTGATGGCTCGACGCGACTACCTTCGGCTGTTGTTCTGAATTTAGATCTTGAGACTTTTTTGTCTCTCACGATGTCACGTTTTTCCCATAACCCGCCCTTTATGTTCCAGCATACACCCTCCTTTAAACTGCATGAATTACCTGGAAATTTCCTCCCTCGTATATTCTTTAAGCATCCCCGAACTTTTCTAGAGGAAGGTCTGAAATATGACGTTCAAACCTTGCACGTTTAGATTTGCTGTAGAGCTTGAAAAGAGCCCCTTTGTACTTACATTAACGATCGCCAATCACGAAACAGTACGGAAAATAAACCATGCATTATCTAAAATTTTTCTTAAGTTCAATCGAAGTCAAAAAGTTTAATTTAAACTAAATTGTTTGTATATACACTTTATCCTGAGGAAGAACAAATTGTAATTTTGCAAGCTTATTTTTTAATTACATTTTGAACTTGGTGATTCTCATCAGGCAAACTTTGTCTTTTGGGTTAAAGCAAAACATGCATTTTATTCAAAATTAAACAAGAACCATTCATTTAAGCCAAACTTTTAAAAATTGTTTTTAATACATAACGATTTTTAAACATCTGCTTTAGTGTATAAGATATCTGGGTTTTCTGTTTCCTCAACGTTGTTCTGTATATTAAGGTTGAAAGTATTTATTAGCGTGAATGTGCACTGCAAGAAGGTCTATTGTTAATTAGATAAATTATACAATTCAAAGGGTCATGGGGGAAAAATGTAAAGTGCTAGATGTTTTCACACTCGACTAGCTGGACGTATAAATTTGGGAATCAAACAAATTTTCTAAATAAAAAATAAAAACAATGCCATAAACTCTGTACCATAATAAAATACACTAGGAAGCGTAGGCTGGGTATTCTTCTAATACTGTAGTCTTTTTTTGCTAATGATAATTTTCATAGTTCCTATGTGATCCTCGATTTGAACTTTTTTAAAGAAAAATAGTAGGTATGCTATTGACTATGCTGCAATTCCTTTTGCAGGTCTCCTGTTCTCAACAGAAAAAATGCCTTGAATACTCTAATTTCCTTAAAAGCTTCCCTCAATTGACCCATATTAGTTTTAACCACAATATTAGTTTTAATTACATCCTATTTACCGCTCACTTTCCTATCAGATGGGAAATATTTCCATGACATCTCTATTCCTAAAGCACACAAACTTACACGTAGACACCCATCGGCCTATGTTGTTTTGACGTTCAAACTGCTCAACGTAACCCTTTCTAATATTTAATATAATTAAAATAGAACCTAGATTCTTATAAAACCATTCCTTCTCACCAATTCGGCTTCTGTCCACATCAATCTACGACCCAATTGTTTCCAGATGTTTCAGTCATTGATACCATTTCCTGTGGTGCTTTACTGAATTCCTAACCACTATATTGGGATATTGGATTTCTATTTAATCCCTGCTCTCAGAGTCATAGGCAAAAATGAGTACTCAGGTATCAGGTCAGTACAAGCCGGCGTCTAACAAGGAAGCATTCTTGGTTCCATTCTGTTGATCATTTACACTACTGATCGTCTTACATATCCGGACACCATCATGCCCACCGAATAACATCGCAATTCTGTCTTCTAACTTGAATTCTATCATCACAAACATCCCTTGTGGCAAAAGGCCAGTGCAAAAAGTGAAATTGCAGAGGAAAAATATGTCCAGTGAACACTTGCTTTGTGAAAATTCTCAACTTTCCCTCAAATCAGATATTTAGTATTTAAGAGACACCAACTTAAAATAATACCTGAACCACTATGAAGTATGGTAACGCTCAACTTCATACAATACATTCCTGTGGCAACTTAGATGATTGTTAGTGTGGAGGTCATCCATATACCATATCAGCGCATCCATTTCTTCGCATCAGAAATACACTGTATTGCTCTCTGTACATCAATAACACGGAAGACATTGCTTATGTCAGATAATTAGGATTACACCTACACAAGCGAAAGTATAATTTCCACACGACTAAATACACAAATTAATAAAGACCTGGACGACTACTAAGACTTTTAGGACCAAACTCCCTTTTGGCGGTCAAAATGCAACCAATTCAGCAGTGGCTGTGACCACTTTCGAACCACTCCAGTCCTGTGGGGTTCTGCTAAGCGATTCAATATCCAGATCATCTAATACTAGCAATGATAAGTCCTCAAATAAATTGTAAAAGCTGCATACTGCATCTCAAATGAGTATCTACAACAATCTTTTACCGTGCAAATAAAAAAATCAGTCTTTTGTACATTCATATCCACGTTTCATTAGATAAAATATGTAAAATAGAAAAATATTATACCATAAGGGAAAAACAAGCTGCTAAAAGATTTCAACGATTATTTTTTGCTAGGTGACCATTTGTCTATATGGATAAAATACATCGTTATAAGTTTTTCCTTTATTATGCAGCATAAATGGCACAATGAATAGATTTGGTATGACTAGAATTATTACGTATAAAGTTGTTAGTAGTGTTTCTTTCCAATTAATTTTTGTTAAAATGGGCTTTTGGAAGGTGTGTTTTGTACGAAATGGCCCACATCCTCCATTTTTCAGTATACAATCTGCCAAAGCTATCTACACATGTCGATTTATTAATTTACATTTTTTTCTGGGGAGTAATACAAAAAAACCTTTCTTCCGCTTATATTATTACTCGTATATTATGAACTTATCGATTATTAGAAATCAAGTAGTTGCCACTACGAGTTTCTAATTTTTATCGATACTTCCGTGAAGAAAAATGTTAACTGACGGATTGGGAACGCTTTTATTTTATTGAGTCCCCCATCATTTTATTCATCCGGCCTGCTGGATTACGCTATACCGTTCTACACCGTCACGTTTTAGCATAACACCCCTTTATGGTTATTCTTACGGCCCCCGGGTGACTCAACCCGCTTACAAATTCTCAATAAACGTTCATAGTCGACTCTGTCCACCGAGCCTTTGTTCGATTCGGCCTGTTTGCAGTTATTAAAGTTAGACGACCAATTATGCAAGTTACATAATTTGAATAAAATTCCTAAGAGTTCAAGTCCTTAGAAACCTTGTGCAAATTCATGTTACAAAATCAGAGACCGTTTGATTTTAATAAATATTATTTAACGCAATGGCCCGGACAAGTGCTTTTTGAAACGAGGTCTTTCTTTATAAAGAAAAATTTAGGCTTTTCGTGGCCATTTTTGAAAGGGGAATACCTCTTGGGCCAAAGCCGGGTTTATTGGGACATATGTTGGCATTACGGTTTTGGTCCATTTTCTTGCAGTTTCGACAAGGGAACGGCACGGAGGATGCTTAAAAATTTACCATCTAAAGGATAGATCCAGGGAAGAAGCACTATCATAAAAGAACACTGGGATTTGATGGGAATTGGCTCCAACGACTGGGGGAAAACCAAGATTGCTCTAGAGCCAGTTGGCTGATATTTCACGGGAAACAAACATTGTAAAATTTCTAAGACCAAAAATTCTTTGCCGAATAGGACACAGGGGTATATAAAAAAAGAAAAGTAGATTAATGCCCTACTAAATTCGATTCAAATGAGTTCAAACAAAGTTTGTGGAATTATGCCTAAATTTCGGTACTGCAAGTTTGCATTTATGAAAAATGTCCTGTTTTGCGAAAAAAGGCTATCCGTTTTTGAGCCTTGTGAATTGTGATGAGGAGTGGTTTCTCCGTGACAGCTGGAGCCGTTCTCGACAAAGGCCGGACAGAGATGAAGCACCGAATGTTTCTCAAGCCTCCGGGGGGAAAAAAGGTTTATGGCGACCGTTTGATGGGCTGTTTTTGGAATCGTCTCTCATCCATCTTCTTGGATCCTGGTGAAAACAATTAACGAGGGACAATGCAAATGGAAATCTGGGAGGGACGTTGTTGAAAAATGGTGCGAATTGAATTCGGATACGGAAACGCGCTCAATTAACAACAAATCGCACGTCAATAAAAATGATGGAGCGAGTTTTTAAATTCAATGGTTGAAAAGTATAGTTTTATTCACAAAAGGATTACAAGCAGTAAATCACCATCAGAATATGCTATCTATACCATATCATGTAAAAGATGCTGATAATTTTTATCTGCAAGAAATCCAAAATACTGCAAATCCATCCTTTTGAACTATTGCAGATGATACATGTCGTCAAAGACTATTCCAGTTCAAAACTCTGATTTAGTTTCTTTATTATCATTATATGTTCCTACCTCATACTCTACAGATCTCTACTCATCCAAAGAGCACAATCCATAATTTTCAGAAAAGCCCTTAATGCTCCCTTTTACGTGCCGAACGAAACTACCCACATAGACCTAAATATTCCTTTTATCGAAGATGTAATCCACTCTCATTACCGAAAATTTTACACAAACCTCCCAACCACTATAAAACTCAAATTCAAATCCTCTCAACTCGACGAATTCCTTCCAACTCTCCTCACCGACTAATAAACTTAGGAGTACTACCAGTGAGCAGTTTCTCTTTGATATCGCAATCTTATTCTCTAACTAGTATCCTATCGAAGCTACATCCAATATCCATGGACGCCTTGAATTTATCAAAAACGGGTGCAAAAAGTAGAGGACAAGACAGAAGGACGAAATATGAACTCACTGAACATTTTCATTGAAAAGACAGTACATTACCAAGAGGTGCAAATACTTAAGACTATACCTAGAATACTAGACCACTCACAAGACCTTAAGAGATAAAATACTTAACAAACAGTTAAACAACTGAGAAAAATTCTAGGACGGATTTTTTTCGACCCTCACCAAAGGCCAGTAGAGGAATGTTTTAACAATGATATTGTTATATATTACTAGGCATAATTTTTAAATAACATGACACTCCAAAAAGAAGTACCAACCATCCTGAATTTCGTCCACCAATTTTTTTTCAAAATTACGTGAAATAACTAAAACCATGCCATCATCACTTATGCGTTAGAAATTTTAAGTTTAAGATCGGATAGCCAAGCAACTATTAAAGCATTAGCTTGTAAAACATTCAAAATCTGGGGAAATGCAGTAATCTGTTATATCGGATACGAGGTCACAAGAAAATTTGGGGTGACAACAAAAAATACAATAACAGTCTAAGCAGTTGAAAAAAAAGCTTCCATGGTTATGTATCAAATGGTTTTCAATATGAAAATATTGAACAACGTGATAAAATGTCAACTAAAATAATCACAACTCTGTACTTCTGAAACCTACATCACACCAGACCGCATCTCATGATATCTGAATAACTTACTGTACAGTACTTAAAGTACTGTTAACCTCACTGTACACAGAATACCCGAGGGATTTGTAATGGGTACTATCCTATTTTTACTACGCCTAGTACTTGTCCTGGATTAAAGTGGATAAATATAGAGGATCAGAACTACATAAATATATATATATATATATATATATATATATATATATACATGGTTGGTCAATTGATGTACAATCATTGCTGAAGTAACCATTTTTCTTTAACATTAGCTTTTATTTGATGTTTAATACTATTAAATATTACAGATATACATTATAGGATACAAAGCGAGCATAAAATTGAATGATTTTGAAAATTTGTAACATTTGTGTCTTTTTGTCTTTCTCGCATGAATATACTATTTTATACTACGTAATAATAAATGTGGTATTTTATTTGATTCAATTAAAATAAAATTCACAATACAATTTATGCTAAACCTTGGCTTGGAAAATTCTTTCATCTGCTTGAGGTCAACATAGAACCGGAATTGAAATAATAATGCACATGCAATTTGTTGCCATTCATAGCTATAATATTTTATAAGGGATCGGGTCAAAGTTTAACGCGATCGTTAGTTCACTTATCGGCAGGAAACAGCTATGAATCAGACGATTTTTTAAAAATGTAAATCATGGAGGATGTGAGCACCCTTTCTTACATGTAACGTACAGAAAAGTCAGAAGATCCTTCCATCCAGGGGGTGTAATTTGAGTTAATATGGCTATTAGCTCGCAGCTCATGTTAAACCACTGCAAATCGCTCAAATTCAGACCCATATTAGAATAGAATAGAAATAGAATTAAAAAGGAATAGAAAAAACCAGAGTTACAATAAAGACCTTCATATCGAAAGGGGAGTTACCAGAAAAAACATAATAGATGTGTCGCCCACTGATTTTTTTTTTTTTTTTTTCAAAAAGTCCGTCACCATTGATTTTAGCGATATCGAAATTAAGTGGAGTGAAATAATATTTCACAATTCACCGGCGATAACCCAAAATTGGACATTCATAGCACACGAACCTTGAAGCAGCATAAAATAGTAAATTTACTTTCCACTGAGGCATTTTTATTCGATATAAATGTAGGTCAAATTCTGTTAAATCACATCCTAGCTGCAGATGACATTTGAAACAAATCTTATTGGAATGAGAGATGAGGCGTAACCGTACATATAAAGGTATTTGCATTATTTGACAACAAACTATGTTTTAACAACATATTTGACAACAAACTGTGTTTTAACAACATATTTGACAACAAACTATGTTTAACAACATATTTGACAACAACGCACTGACTTTTTCTATATTTATTTACTTCTTATTTTGCAAAAATTATGATTAGGTGTTGAAAATGAAAAATAAAACTCTCGTTCCTATGTTTCACTATAAGGACTTTCTAAAGTTATTATTACCTATAAAAAGTTACAAGTTACACGAGTGTTACTTTATTTATTACCTTTTTAGACGTGAAGTTTTGCCAGTCGAGTTAAATAAAATGCTGGTCGAAAATAAAAAAAATCATTGATTCAGGAACCACCACATAAAAAGAAGTATAACAAACAAAAGAAAAATAAACTGGGCTGTACGAAAAAATACGTAAAAAGTTCATTATAATTATTATTGTTACAGTAAAATGTACAATAGCATTTGTGCATTTATAATGGTTCATAGATATCAATCTCTCCGTAAAGAATATTGTACTATACTCTAAAAATAAGAAGTTACAATCGAAGACCGGAAAAATATCTTTGATAGTGGTTTATATTATTAAGTACTTTGGAACGAGTTGTAAATGGAATGACTTTCTAACTTTTAAATAATCTGGAAGTTTATTTTTTGCGTAATTTAAAGTTTCGAATTTAATCGGTCTACAAAATTGAAGTAATTTTTACTCCACATTTACTCAATTAGAGACAGTTTTTTTTGTGTTTTAAATTTAAAATTGGTGACCCTAACCATTACATTTATAAAACCAGTCACAAAAAAAAACAACAAAAAAAAAATGAATAAATAAACGTATGCGAAAATAAATAGTAAAAAAATGGACAAACCTGGCTGCTAGGGAATATGTTTAAAAAATATATATTTATATCGAAGATTCTAATGTACTAAGAAAGACTTTTTGGATCAACAATAGATCTTATACAACTTAAAACTTGATTATAAATTTGTAGAAAGGTAATTTTAAAAAGACCAATTAATTGATGTTGGATCTTCATTACTCTTCTCGATCGTTTTCAATCCGATATTTTTATTCATCGTCATTTTTGCTGAATGAGCTTTTAAATCAAAATTTGGCCATCCTAACTATCTAATTATTACTTTATAAAAGCTAATTACAAACTCAGTAAATATGTACGAAGCGATTGTCAAACATTAAATGTACCTTGGTGTTATGAAATTTTTTTTATAGAAAAATATAGATTAATTTATATCAAATTGTCTAATTCCACTAAGATGACATTTTTGGGTCATTCAGATATCTTAGCTAACTTAAAACCTTGTCATAAGTGCATGGAATGAGGAAGCCATTAATTGCAGTCAGATCATTGATTATACTTCTTGATCATTTCTGTTGAACGTTTTTCATCTCCAAATTTTTGTATTGTCCAAATCGCTTTATAATCCATATCATCTAGATACCAGTCAAATCGCATATTTCTTTTTTCCAGTGTTAATTAATTCGTCATAAAACGATTTCGAATACCAGATTCCATCCGCAATAATTTTCCAACAATTTAGCGCCATTTTAAAAAGAAAGGACTTATTCGGATTGACATATCGCTCTTTTAGAGGTTCTATAAAATTTGACTATGGGAAAACCTAAAATTTCCCCGACAAACGGACCTGTAGATGAAACCTCGAAGTTTTTATAGTATATAGTATTTTAACATTTAAATCTGAATACACTTAAAGTTAATCTAGATTAATGTTGTCTATAATATAATATTGAAGAGGAAGCCGATCATTCCTTATCAAGAGCGCACGATATCCATACCGAGAAATTATAAAACTAAAATCAACTATTTACTAGGTTTCAATATTCCATTTATAAACTATATTATTTGTTTTCAGTATTAGAAATATCGACCACAGTTTCGCTCACGAACATTCTGGATGAAGATATGATCTATGGTAAGACCATACCTTGGATCCAGTGTTCGTGATATTTGTTCGAAATAGGTTTTGTTAAAAAACGAGAATGCTTGTCAAATTTGAATCTGTAATCAGTATTCAAATTCCGGGGAAATTTAACTACCAATATTTGGCTTCGTATCAAAAGTGAATCTGTTGATGACCGTGAACCTGTGATAGAATAACAAGAAAAGGCAACATTGTTGCATGAAAGAAATTCAAAGGTTCATTCATCGCCTCGACGAACGTTCGACAAACGGATAAAACTTTTTCGGTTTGGTCGGAAACGCAATAAAACGTTTTGATGTATCAATTTATCAATGACGTTGCCGCTCCTCGTTTCAAAAAATTCACATTGACATCGGTTACGATTTGACTATTATAATTGTAAATGAGATGTAAGATTTTTCCAATAAACAATAATACAATTATATGTAAATCATGACGTTTTTTTTGTTTCGTTCATCGTAAGAAAAGGCATAGTATAATGTCATTATAAAATCATAATAATTGGGCATTTTTAATCGATGTCTCGTAACTGAAAATTTAAGTTGTGCATACTTCTAACTAGATACTTTTTGTGATTAGAACACTAAAAACTTTACGCTGGCGATAAAATGGAATAAATACTTACAACCTTTCATACGTACAACTGGATTTTTTTTAAATGTTGTAACATTTATTGTTTAGAATTAAAAATATAAAAGTAATATTACATACAAGATTTTTTCCGTTTGAAGGTGAACGCCCTAAAAGTTATCGGAGAAACTATAAATTGACCCATGCCAGAGATAGATCGTTGCACGACCGAATAAAACCTAGTTCTGCATCTATAATGTTAATTAATGTATGTGTTGTGAGTGGTAAAGTAAGTAGGAATTAGGTTGTATTCAATTTGTTATTGGATCGTAACCTATTGTCGTAGTTCGGCCAGTGGAGGCAAGTTTGCTAAAATAGGTCAGCCCAGCGACCGCGTTGTTGTGTTTTTGGCAATGCCCAGTATGTATTTCCTCCATCTTAAAAGGGACGCATATCAAATTTTTAAGAAAGGCTAATAATCGGGGAAGAAAGAGCCAACCGTATCATAAAAGTTATACAAGCTGATTGTTTGCACGGTGGCGTGGAAATCAGATATTACAATTTAATTCGGTAGTTTTTTCTGTAAGTCGTGCGACATGCTAATGGCGTGAAATTTTGGGCTTTTTCTTTGTCTTTTTTTCTAGACGGCTGCTTAGAATTGCAGATCCGGGTCAATATCCCCCTTTAGATTTAAATATTATCAATTACTTGTACTCCGGCAAGAAATGAATTCCGGTGGGTCCTTATTTTCTGGACGGTGAGGGTCGATAGCACCGGGTGCTTTACAATCTTCGACGTCCATCGCGATATTCGTTGATATTAAAAAAAAGCGTATCCGGCCCACTGATACTTGTATTATTTATAATTTTAGATGATGTCAGTTACGTGTTTTTTGTAGAACGAGTGTTCAGATCGTTCAAAACCGACGAGGGGTGAAACCATCGAGAGGTTTTTCGAAAAACCCGACCAGATCTGAACCGTAGGAACAAAAGTGCAAAAAGACCTAGGACAACCGAGGCGTTATCCGAAACGAGGGCGGGTGTAACGGAACGGAGCTTTTGGATATTTAATGAGCGGGTGTCAGGGAAGATATGTTTACACCACCGCATAATTGCAATTCAAGGGATTTCTGTAAATTTTCTTTAAAATTAAAAAAAATGACATACCCGAACGGTGATTTGGCGGGACCAACTGTCCGTGGCGTGCAGGCAGGCAGATGGAGAGAGAGAGAGACAGAGAGGCAAGAGAGAGAGTGAGAGAGAGATAGAGATAGGAGGTAGACCCAGGCACAACACTAGGAGGAGAGGCACTAAGGGTTGGTCCGGGCCACAACCCTTGGGCGTAAACCTGCGCAAACTCCCAAACACTGTTTATATATTGATCACACACAGTCCCTGCACAGTCCCGGCAGCCTCCTGCTCCCCGCCAAATTCAAATCTACAACCCTCGCTGGGTTATTATATTATTACTGGCCCCCAGCGGTCCAAGGGGCGGGGTATTATCGGGAAATGACAACCTGGAAAATGTTCTGACCCGAATTTCATAAGTTTTACAATCAATTGTTTATTCGATTCTACACCTTTAACGTCCGGCCAGTTCAAAATCGCCGAATCCATCAAATATCACTATGGAAAATAGAAATCACAAAACAAATATATTATTCTCTCATTAAAAAAAAGGTCCAACGTCTTTATTGACGTTTCTCCAAATCCAAATAAAAGTAATGGATTAACTCATACGCTATTTATCAGTCGATCCTACAAGTTTATTATGCTGTCAACTCCATTCTGTCCGGGCTTTTTGAACGAAAAATAAAATATAGATATTATATAACTAGGTAAGACGACTGTTATTATAGATAGATTTTTTAAAATTCCATGAAAATAAATGGCTTATTGTAATCCTTTCTGATGTAATAAAAGCGAAACGTGACCTGATGTAATGTTTCCTTTCCACTTAAATAATTTCAATACTTTCGAAAAAATTAAACATTGAATCTTTATCGTTAGTTGATCGTTTCTCATTTGCCTTCGTTTTTCCATCCACCCCCGGAACGGTTATTTTAGGTATAAATAAAGTTCAGAATTCCTTGCAGTAAAAATTTGAGAGTTGCAGTTAAAACTTCGAAAGATAAAAGTACAGCCATTTTTGAAGTACAGTGTTTGATTTTAGACAAACCCATTATTTCTCAATATATTTAATTCAAAAAGATTGTTCATTCGAATTACAATTTAAAATCGAATGAAGAGGTCGGTGTGCGATCGTGGTAAGATTTATGGGCAACCTGGTATGACATTTTCTCTTCTAGACCTAACTTCCGCAGGCATGGACCTATGTCCTTTTTTACATTTGTAAAATTTTGCAGTGTATCTTTCGTTCCGGCGGATTCCATTTTACAACTGAGTTAGCGGCTCAATTCACACTAATAAATCCCATTCACTATTTTTTATATACATACACCAGAGTACTCGATATTACTTTTATGTGGGAATAGCTGTGTCAGTCACGCTAATAAGTAACACGCACACACCGCAATTCATTCACACTATTCCATGTTGTGATTGGGCGGGGGGGTTAATCCTCTCCATCCACGAAAATAAACCCATTCGTCGAAATTCATTTGGGATGTCTAATTTCTTTCTTTCTAGACTTAGTTACCTGCTATCTGTTATGATTTGTTCTACTGTGATAGGTTTTTCACACAAAGGGAACCTACTTGGTCGCACCCCCGTAGAAGGGGTCAGTATGTGATCTTGGTACGACTTATGGGCAACCTGGTATAACATTTCCTCTTTTAAAAAACAGATTCCATAGGCATTACAGTTGTGTAATTTGCAGGTGTTTTTTCAGTTCCTGCGGATTCTTCATTCATTTTTTTATTGCATTAGCAGTCTTTTGATAAATCCGCTGGATGTACAGAGTGGGAGGTGTCGGTTGGTCTCGTAGATCTCGCTGTCCGATTTGCTTGATCGTTTCATGTGCCAAAGAATGCTAGTACGGCCTTTTTGCAACCAAAAATCCTTTCAGTTACTCGACTATTTTTTATTATTATAGGGTCTAACAATGCTCCTCTTGAGTTCGTGTGTCGCTCTTAGGGAGAATGTACGTATAAATGTATTTTCTTGTTTTCTTTCGACGATTCCTATAGCGAGGGATATGGCTTTCATTTCCGCCGTGTGTACACTTGCTGATGGAGGACTGACAGCATTGCTGTCTGACTCTACATGCAAGTGGCGGCCTGTCTGTACAAAATTCTTGCATTAGCGAGCGGAGTTTATTCTTAGTGGGGGGGGGGGCTGTGTTTTTTATTTTTATCTCATCGGACGAGAATTAAAGTGAATGCCATGATGATGGTCCAAGAGGTTTTTCCTCAACTCTATTAAATTTGCCTTTGTAATAAAACGTACTGCCATCTGTTTTTAGGACCAACAGGTCTTGTTTTTCTCCTCGAAAATACAAAAAATGCAATTTTCTCCAATAAAACCTTGAAACATGCAAGTCCTTATAAATACAAAACTTGACTAAACCACACAATCCGATTTGATACGAATAAATAACTTGCTCTCGGCATATTCAGAGTAGCCGAAAAAAGATGCGATTAAACGGGAATCCGAGCTCGACTTATAATCCTTTTTTTATATCCATTCATCATGATTGCCATTCACGTTTAAGTATTGATTGCATTGTACCAGCCAATTCAAGCCTACAACCCTGAGATCGTTATTATTTTAATTATTATCCCCCCAGGACGGTGAAGGGTAAATAATTAATGATAATTACAATCAGGGTTAGTAATAAACATAGAAACGTTTAAATTTAAAAATAAAATACCTGTTACTAACAAAAACCTTTCCAAAATGTCCAAAAATGATATACTAAGAAAAATGGTACTTCCTACGATTAAAATTAGCCTGAACTTAGGAACAAAATCAATAACGACCGTTGAGGTATGTTATGATAACATAATTGGAAGAATAGGAGTATACCAGTAAACTACTAATCTACTAATACTACAGTACTAATAATATTGCAATACTTGTTTTCATTATTATTTTCGGGCCTTTGACGTTTGACATGCAATAAAAACCATTATTAAAAGTAAGTAGCAGTGTCAGTGGGCTGGATCGGCAGAGAAGCTCTCTTGAGATGAAAAGGACTGTTGATGGTGGTGATCACCCGATTAAGAATAGGTCTTGCGAGGTTGACGCCCGGAAGCCTACTTTTGAGCGGAAGCCCGCGTATCTGTCGGCAAAGTGTCTCCTTTCACGATCTATCTATATATCTCTTAATATGTCTGAATTCTATTTTACTTTTCCCATTCTGGGGGTGTCTCCTTCTGGATCCAAAGCTTCCTTTTCTACCTTTTATTCGCTCCTTCTTTTTGGCTCATTTTTTATTGTGGTTCTCCTTCTTTCATTATCATTCTTTGTCTATTTCTTCCTATCTTTTCTTTCTTTCTTTCTCTCCCTCTCTCTCTCTCTCTCTCTCTCTCTCTCTCTCTCTCTCTCTCTCTCTCTCTACATATTTCCCTTTCTCTTCACTTTTCCCCATTTAAATTTATTTTTATCTATCTCAAACATTTTCAATGTCATTGTTTTTTCTTTATCACACTTCCTATCTTTTTCTACCTTTTTCTTTCCCTCCTCTTTGAAAAGTACCTAGGTATGAGCCGAAAACCGCATATTGGATATTTTCTCACTTTGAAATTCAATTTATCTGAAAATTTTACTATTTTTTCAATTTTTTACGTATTAGCAATAAAAAAATCGCAGGGCGGCGAAAGGCCGACCAGTTGAATAATAATTTAAAACACTATAAAATCACCTAGAATAACATGAATTCGGTTATAAAATATAATAAATCATTTTATTGGGATATCCATCTATTCTCGTTTTCTGGGCATATGTGCAAAGGATGAATTATACCTGCCTATTTATTTACTGAGTACTTTATTTATACAAACGACGGCGGTATAAGTATTTTTTTTACAATATCATATTGGAACCACTGCTGTCTTCGTATGATTTGTGGTCACATAGACGTCTTAGGTCATAAAGTTACTGGTGTACCATTCAGTATTCATTCTGCTCCATCATCTTAAAAAGTCAAGTGAAATACTGCGACAATATTAAATTATAAAATAATGCCAACGTTAAGAAAGTTTAGGTACGAGTTGAGCGTATATCTTAACATGTTATGATTCTTAAATGGCATATAACAGGGCCTGTGCAATGTGGGTTGTTATAAACTTGAGGTTTTGTGGGCCGATTCCCACACTACACGGAAGTAAAAAAAGAGAAAAAAACGAATCATCAATTTTTGAGCGACCTTTTGACTATAATAGATGGTTTTTCCCTTATCGAAACTAATTCCTTTATCACTTGAGAGGGGAAATTCAAAACCCCGGTATAATAGTAAAACGTATCGTATATCGTAAAACCGATTTAACATTTAAAGATATTCAAACCGTTTCTTCTTTCTGAGAATTACTATCTCACATTTCGATAGTTTATCTGCGGTACTCGAGGCCGCCTCGGCATTTATGGATTTATGACCCTGATTCATAAATATAAATGTCAAGGTCAAAGGTTTATAAAAATTATTCTAAATTTGAACGTGCAGTACGTTTTTCATTGCTGTCTATAAGTGATATTTATTTTAAGGTTTCTTTTGTCCATTTAACCAAAGCAATTCCTTTTAATAATTATCGAAAGTATGGCTGAGTTGAAAAATAAGTGTCACGAGCGGGATTCGAACCATATACCTACGGATCAGTCGAGCTATTGTGCCTCTGTCCTCGAGACACCAACTAATTATCTCAGCCTACAAAAAGCACCGGAGCACTGACCTCCAGTGACTCTGTGCATACTGGAAATATTTCTTCTTCTGCAGATAATTCTTCTACATTTTCATTACTGGTGTGTACTTGGAATAAATTTGCTTGTTTTAAGGGGCGTTTTAAATGGGAAAAAAGTAAATTGCATACAACCAGATCAATCGATATAAAATCTAATTTGTAGGGTAGTCTAATTGAATTGGCTTGTGCATGGATCGTTAAAAGTCCGATTTCAAAACGTTGATAATGCCGGTTAATTTAAAAACTGAATCCATCAGGGAAAATAATTCCGAAGTCACGTTAAGACCTACCTCAGAATCGTTTTTATAATTTAAAGGCCGGGTAATTAATAAAATATCTAGGTCCCTAGACTTCCGCACAGTCTTTGAAAGGGGTGTAAAATACAATTATGAAGACTAATTCTCTTTAGGTGGTAACGCCGAGGAAGGAAATAAGATGCAACGCACGCGTTCGCCTCAATAATCCCAACTTCTTACCCCTAAGTTTTGCTCATCCTTTCAAACACTGTTTCGAAAAGAAGAGGTTCCTGACTCCGTGTTGTGCTCAATTTTTACGTCTCCCTTTCACCACTTAAAACTTTCTGTGTTTTGACTTAAAACCATGACGACAATTGTACAATCTCCTTGTTATGTCTGGTATGAAAAGAATTACAGTGATTAGTATAATCGCTTGAAGCCGTCTTCGTAAATAGAATAAAAAAGGACAACGCGCAGCACTCCCGGCTAGTTTATGTGAACGGTCAATAATCACTAAATATTGAAACTTAACAAAACCGATAAATTGAAAATTGGTTAGGTTATTAGCAAGATTTATATTTTTTTCTACGGTTTGACCTCCTTTGATCAATCTTGTCCATCCATACACGCGGTTTACGATAATTTGTTGATGGATTCTTGTTATACTGCCAATCAAACAACACGGAACACTGTACGCCAAAAAGGTATTGTGTTATTAAACGAAACAAGATTTAAAAAAACAATTGAAGACCCAAACTTACACCCTCTCTTTCATTCTTTATTCTTCCTAACTTTATCTCTCCTTCATTTCTCATTCTTTCTATATTACTGTGTGTGTATTCGTGTGCCTCTCACCATTTTTTAATTATTTATTACGTATTTCCTCTCTCTCTTACCCTCTCTCTCTCCAATTTTCTTGTCCCCATTTCCCTCTCTCTTTCTTTTGCCTATTTCCAGTTTACTCTCTCTCTTTCTTTCTTTCTCTCGCCTATTTATTTTTTACTCTTTCTCTCTCTCTCTCTCTCTCTCTCTTCCTCTCCCTCTCTTTAAGGTTTTCTTTTTTCTCACTCTTTTTATCGTTTCATGTCTTTTGTCTTTTGTTTCTACTTTGTTTATTCGACAGTTTCACTCTCTCTTTTCTTCACACTATTTATCTTTGTCTTTTACCGTCCATCTCGTTACTTCTCAAATTATGTACTTCGCCCAATCTATCCCACACGCTCTCTCATAATCCTTCTCTCTCTCTCTCTCTCTCTCTCTCTCTCTCTCTCTCCCTCTCTCCTTTCTCTCTTTTTCGTTATCTTCTTCTTTTACTTTTTCTCTATCTCTAATTTCCTTTACTATTTTTTCTCTAATTCTATTCCCTCTTTCAATTTTCTCCTTTCAGTACTCACTCTTTCTTTATATCAGCTTCGCTATCTTCTTTATCTTCCCTGTTTTGAATTTGTTCTTTTTTGTTCCCTCTTACTTTTTCCACGCATGCACACACACACACACACAAAAAAAAACACTCTCTCTCTCTCTATTTGTTTATTTATTCATTAGATTCTATTTAGTTCGTTAGTTCTATCTAAACGCAGAATGACAATATAAATACATATTTATATACTTTACTGCTTTGTGTGCTTGGTGTTAACGATTTCTGTCAATTAAAAAAATGTAAAACATTCCCATAAGAGAAGTGATGCATAATACAAGCGTATATGAAACGGAAGTACTCCTCGAGCAGTTGATCGATTGGAAGGGAAAGCCGCCTGAGGAAAATTCCAGTATGCAATTAGGCTCATTCGAAGATCCCATTACGCCTGAAACCACCAGGCGGAATTTCTTAAAAATAGGGGATGGGCAGTTAATTTAAACGTCTATGCCTATCAGGCCGAGTATAAGGCAGGAGCGCGCATACGAAGTTTTGTTTGGGACAGGGTGTTATCATGGAATTCTACACAAATTCATCCAGCGGAATAGATAATTTATACTCCAGAAGACACTTGATGTTAAGAAATCAATACCACTTCTAACTTAACCAACCAAACAAACAAGATAAGACGAAAATGTAAATAAAAAATCAAATGTTTGCCAAAATAACAGTAGATTTTTTCTAAATTTAGGAAAATTTTTTACTTATATTATTAGGGTTTTTTAAATTTACCTTACAAATTTTAGTAATAGTTGAATTGCGAGGAAGTTTCTTTTGAAAATGCAGTTGGAATTTTCTTCAACAGAGTTCTCAAAGTTATGGTGATATGTAGATATTAGTGACCGTTAATCGAAAATTTATTCAGATGTCGTGAGATGCGGTCTAGTGTGATGCAGGTTTCAGAAAAATTATTCTTTATCGTGCCAACGTTTCGATCTTTATTGAAATCGTCTTCAGGGCTCAAAGTCAACACAACACGATAGCACAAGTACTCAGAAGACAAGCACTTTGAGCCCTGAAGATGATTTCAATAAAGATCGAAACGTTTGCACGATAAAGAATTTTTTTTTCTGAAGCCTACATCACACCAGACCGCATCTCACGATATCTGAATAGTTATGGTGATATCACATATTTTAGTAAAAATATAGTTTATGTATTTGTTTTGTAATTATAGTTCTCTCATTTTTTTAATAAATTCAATTTTAAATTATATTTTGCAATATGTCTTGAATAACAGTTTCATTAGCAAGATGAATTAACAACAAATTTCGACGTTAATCTATTTCAATGTTTAAAAAAATGTAATTAACAAAATTGGATTGTAAAAGCATTTTTATCATTGCCGACCACAATTACATAATTCTACTTAATTTTATAAAGTAATTATTTTTGTCCAGAAATCCAATTTTCCAGTGGACTTGTAATAAAAGGCTTATAATCGAAATAACAATTGGTTTAATTAAAATTTGGAATTTACCTTATTCTCGGGAAGCGTTGTTTAGATTCCTGGAACTCGTGACAGTTTCAGTAACGAAATGTTATTTTCGAACATTATATGACATCCACAATAAATTCACATACTTAAAACGTACGTTCTGATTCAACTCATATTTAAATTTTTAAAAATGGTGCAAAATAAAAAACCAACGGAGTGAATCAATAATTTGAAAATCAAATGCTTGCCAAATGTATTAATTTATATTCGCCTCAGTTCTGAAGTTTGTACATCGCGGATTCCAATTTTTCAAAAGAATAATAAATAAAAACACGAGAAATTACAGAAAAGTGGATTTTAATTGTCCATGGCTGGACCGGTAGCAGCTTCCTTCCTCCGGGATGAAACTGACCCATCCCTGTTGTTAAACCATAACGCCTACAAACTTGCTGGTTTGAGAGTGAACAAGCAAAATGGACAGTTCTTGACAATAATAGGCCCGAATTAGTCGCATTGCTTAACTATCATAATAGGAGAAGCAGGGGGAAAATCTTACATTTTGTCAAACCATCCATGAATTTCAACAATTCGAAATTTAATAATCGAACAACAGAACGATTTTGATAATTTCAAAGAAGAATTGAAAGGAATTATTCTATAATATACACAAAAGGTTTCCCCTCGTTTACGTTTAACAAATAATAGTCAGCTGATGGAAGAGTCTGATAAAGTCAATTATAACTTTTCTTTCAATTATTAAACGCAAATTTCTTTTTTTGACTTCAAATAATTTTTTTAAATATGATCCAATCCTTTTTTAATTTCCAATTAACCATTCTCAACATCAGATTAACTTATTGTATTTTCAAATTAAAAATTATTTTACTGACATTAAAAAACTTATGAGGCGAAGGCGATAGTATAAAAGAGAAGCATGTAAAGAAAAATTTCGTATATGTGCAATTTATTTCAAATTGAAAATATTATGGCACTTATTTTAATTTCAAACTTGTTTAAAATACAAAATCGGTTCTTATGTAAAATACAACAAAAAAAAAATTATAATTAAAATTAAATGTTATATAAAATTAAATACAAAAATTGGCTCTTCTAAAAAAAATCCCGTTGAAAATAAAAAACAGAGATTGTTTGTAAAATAGAGTATAGTAAATGGAATGTAACGTATGGCATGAAAAAAAATCTACATTATTGCTTAAAATATTAATAACTTTTTGTGAACTAAAGTTATATTAAAAAACGTTATTATTTAATAATTTAAAAATGTTTTAAAACATTTAATAGAGTTAATTTGAAGTTCAAAAGGTTAATTGAAAGTTTATTAGACTTGATTTCAATTTTAAAAAGTTCATTCAAAGTTCAGTTAAAAACTGGTTAAGATGTTAATTTTAGGTTTAAAATTTTTTTTAATTGAAGAGAGTTGATTTGAAATTAAAAGTAGTAAATTGAGCTTTAAAAAAGTCTACAAAAGTTTATTTGAAACTACAAAAAGGATAATATAAAATTTAAAAAAGTTCGATTTGAACTTTAAGTTAAAAAGGTTTAATTTGACATTTGCCTATTTGACATTGAAAGCTCACCCCGACAACTTTAACGTCGAAAATGTTACAAAATATAGTTTCCAAAATGATCCTGAATAAAGAAAATTACAGATTGTACACCTGCTTACAAACATCCATGCTTTATTAAGGACAGAAATGAATAAATAAAATAGAATGTTATTACTTACGGTTTTTAATGTTTATCGATAAAAATTGTTTTTTGGTGAAGAAATCAAATAAGAACACAGACCAGACAATTCCAACTTTCCCCAAATGTAAAACCCTATGTGATAAGGTGCGTTGGCATACTAAATTTTAGGGTTTGCTCTTTTTGTGCGGCCTTTGCTTACAACAGTAAATATTGTACAATATTGAGGTTATTGGCACATCCACTCACGAACAACTATCCTTTTATCTTCCTTTTGCGTGTACATATAATTTATGAGACGCCCGCAAAATTAATAACAAAAGAGACATCTCAAAAAATAGGCGCAATATTTTATCTTTTTTACAAAGATAAAAATTCTGGTTTGAATGTTTAGATTATGAAACTTCGTTGAAATCGCAAGGGAAACGAATCCACAAAGGGCTGTATATTTGAGGTAAAAACTTTGATGTCCGGTGAAGGTTATGATAAGTAAATATTCACAAACGGCATTCCTTCTCGCATGATTTATTTTCTCCTTTTTACAATTATTATTCATAATAAATCTCTTTGTGACTGTCTATTGAGTAAATCCAATAATCCGTGATAATCCATCCGAGAGAAAAGGGATTCCATTGATACGGACGTAATGGGTGTGAGTCGAAGAAGGCTTTGTGGCATAAGTGATGCACGGCTAAGATTACAAGGAGGGTGAATTACTAGAAGCAACCAGTGCCACTCAAGTACCACTGAATTAATAATGGGACTCCCTTCGATATGATCATCTCATAACAGCCGACACCTAGGCATTCCGTGCTCCTTGTGCCCTTTATGGCGAAGGGGAAATATTCGTCCGTAAAGGATATTCAAAGGGCCACCCTGAGCAGTTCTCGGATCGATAGTAATAAAACCTGTCATCATTTTGTTTTCAAATAATGATATCACCTTATGCAAATATTAGGTCGTTGTAAAGACCCTGGAGCATGAAAAAATATTTTTTTAAACTAAAAAGTAAATAATTAATGAACAATAAAAAACGCGTTTGATGTGAAATAATAGGGGGTTGAAAAGTGAACATTTTGTCAAATAAAAAATTCTAATTTATTCAAAATGAATACTTATTAAGTAATCTATATCTATCTATCTATCAATATAAATATATATATATATATATATATATATAACATAAAGTTTAAAGTCTTTTGGCCGTCGGTGGCCTCAAGGTTTAATCTTTGACACGGCGCTCATCACTGTAAGGTATAGGTCTCGGGTTCGAATGCAGGACCGCTGGATTTGAACCCGACATACTTACAAATGGGCATTTTTTCAAAAACGGAACCCTGTTTTTTTTTTGTTGATAGATATCAGGGACTGGAGGAGTTCCCTCCTGAGCACTGCAGCTGTACAGGTATTATATCCCTGGCTCCATATTTTGGGGGAGGGCTCGAACACAAATGTGAACCTGAGCCCCCGTTGTACCATTGTTCTTCCATCGAAGACACTCATTTTTGAAGGGAGTTAGGACCAAATTCAGGGTCGCTGAGATCGGGTCCCGCCCCTTCCATTGATGGGGAGTGCTAGGTCAATTTCTTTCAGTTGCAGCCACCGGTCCCCTTAGGCATCAGAAAAATTCCAGAGGCGACTGTGGAGATCGAACCCCGACCTCGGGATCTACTAACCGAGAGTCTGACACCTTAACCTTAACTCGGCTACCGCGGCTCCCCACCCTGAGGGTTTAGATGACCTCTGCTGTTGTGAACCCTCGTTAAAAAATTCTTTTAATGGCGATAGACATGTGTAAATTTTTACTGTTCTTTTAGGAAGGCGAAATATAGAACGATAAACGCGAAAAACCTAGTCACTGACTGACCACGACGACTCATCGGAAAGGTGCCTGCAGTTCAGTATTACCAGAAAGGAATAAACCAAAACAGTACTCATCATATCATAAAATAAATTACCTCTGCCAATCCCTAACTTTTTTTCGTCGCTTTTAAGGCAACAAGCAAATGTTCGCAAGAATATCCAGCAGAATTATATATATACATAAATAAGAACATGGAACAATGCCATACTAGCTTGACCTGAGTACCTACTCACTGCTCAAGTCTAGAACCCGCAAGGGGCCATGAGCCAGTCCCCGGACACTAAGCCGACCTCCGGGGGATATGTTCAAAACTTTAATAAGATTATTGATAGGACTCCGTTCCCTCATTTACAGGCGTTTCAGGGGGATGTAAACAAAAACCATTTACAATGTCTACAGTAGCCATGGAAAAGTTCACATCCCGGGTCTAACTGGCCGAAGCGTTTGGAGACCCGCTCCAGGGGCCCAATCCCAGAGCGAGGCGCGTCAAATGATAAGTTGTGTTACACACTAATATCACAGTCTTGGATAAATAAATATATAAACTTATACACCTCGTCCCTACCAGACACGCGCAAACTTTCCCAACTAATTACCAAGGTTACCTCTTTAATTCTGTGTACTCTGTCCAAAAAAAATTTCCTTACTCGCCTCGTTCTTCGAGCAACGAAAGACTATTTAATATCTCTGGTTCATCGTGTTTCGCAATTTTGCTGACTCTGTGCGTTTGATTCTTTGGAGGTCCACGATTTGTACACCTCCAGCGCTCCATCTTGATGAATCAGCGACGCCATTCTTCTATTCATTTCTTGCTAAGAGCGTTTCGAGTTATTTATTTGTCGTTTAATGCCAAGATAGTCTTCTCACTCTGTTGCTAGCTTTGCCAGTTGGTCAACTTTTTCAATACTAGTAACACCGCAATAACCCTTGCTAAAAATTATTTTCTTATTCATGGGCTGAAGTATATGGACCGTCTCTATTATTTGTGTCCGTAGATAGTCGCATTTTACGTTGTGGTTGAATATTTTACTGCGCTCATGTACGATCTAATGCCGAAGTGTGTGCCTTCTAGCGTAATCCCGAACTTTAACGCTTGAAAAGCTAACGAGTTGTTAGTTTATGAGCTCAAACATGCGATTTGTTTATCAATAATAAACGCGAGTGCTATTCAGAGTTAGTGGTGCAGCTGAAATTGTACGTTCCGCCACGAGAAAACAAAAACTAATGCGATTGAATCAATAATCTCGGTTTAATAACAGTTGTGCAAGGCACGAAATAACGGCGGGGAATCAGAGCCTAATGCTTGGAGGACCCTAAATGGCCAATTGGAATTGGAATTTAGTAACAAGGGTGTAGCACGACAGCCGACAAACAACAAAGGCAGCAACCGACCGTTGCTAACAGAAGGCAAGATCTGGTAATACTCCAAGCTGCCAGTCCAAGAAACTAATCTAATCGATCTCTGATAAGGTGATTTGCTTTGCATAGTTCGAATTTTCGCACAACGCCCTTTCCACGGTTGAGAGCGTAATTTTAAAGTGTTAATGGATTTTTGGGAATATTTGCCTCAATTAATTCAATTCTGACATGGAATGAACGGGTTGAGGATCTCGTTTTACTTTCAACTCGCATATTTACAATGGTGAAAACATAAATTTCAAGTCTATAGGATTTTCTCGTTAGTTGATCTTGTGAATTATTAATTGTTTTTAAAGTCGTTATGAAGGGCTTTTATTCAAAAAGCGATGAATTAACTGTGTGCTTACGTTCCTTAATACCTTATATTTTAATATACAATTATAATATTAATGGCATGTATCAACCTAAACACGCTGTGATCCACCGAAAAAAGAGACGTTAGAAAAAAATACAAAGCAATTTCGCGAAAATATTTCAAAAACAGATCGGAAACAGACATTTCGTTTTTCTACAAAAATATATAAACTGTACTTATTCAAGGGGCGGGTATTGTTAAAGTTGTTGAAATCTTATTGGATAAAGCGCCAGTGAGTAAGGATATGTACATGGCTATGTATATGGATACAACTTTAATTGTCAATAAACCATCGAACCAGGAGTTCCACAGAGATATGTACTGGGTCTTATCCTAATCTGAGATTCAATGACTTGTCCCAAAATGGCTCGAAGTGAATAAATGTAGAGAGACGGATCAACACTTTTTTTATGAACTGATTTTCATATAAACGATCAAATTAATTTTGAAATTTTTAGTTTTATGGTGGCAGCCCTTATAAAGATTTTTTTCTAAATATTCCAAATTTTCTGTAAAAATTACGTTGTTAAATAAAGACAAGAAATAAACAATAAAGTTGTTAATAAAATTGATAATATGTTTTTGACATACATTTGGCCTTCCAAATTAAGCATTTTAAAAGGTTAAGGTAGAAGGTTTAAATGTAAGGGCGTGAAATAACCTTAGCCGATAAAACACCCTCAAAATTAATAATAATCACTACAATGACGTTCTCTAAATAGAAAATGTGTTAATTTTTTATTGCAAATTTAATTCTTTCTTTACATTTTGACTAACCCGGCTCAATTTTCAAATTTTCCCTCAGGGATTATCTTTTCTAAAACTGAAAGTGAATTTTTTTGTATTTTATTAATTTTTTGGGGAATATTTGCATAAAAAATTAAGTTCGGTGTGGAAAATACGGATTGTCCAACTTTTGGAAATTTTAGTGATTTATAACCACATGTGAAATATTAATAATCTTTTGAAAATACTGATTAAGATGAAAACTGATTCAACAGTACTGATTGAAAGTAGTGATTCATTGAAAGTATGCCGAAGGATGTGAGAATTTTTCTTGATTTTTTAATTGACCTTATCCCTGAATTTTAAATACAAAATTAGCAGTTATATTGAGTTAATTTTAGTTTAGATATATGTTTAATGTTGGCACGTACAGTCTTTTATTGTTTCACAATCATAAATTGGTCGGAACCTGTTGAAAATCCCACAAAACTTCACGCAGAAAAATAAAATTCAATTTTCAGAATGATTTTAATGAAATATGAATCGCTTAACATATTTCCCAAGGGATAAGTCAAACGTTAATTTTTAGACAAGATCTAAGGGAATAATTATCATGTGGAAAGAGGCGGGCTCGTGGGCAGTGGGAGCTTCAAAAGAAAGTGCGAAGGGCGGAGGTAAAGTTCACGTCGCTGTCCGTAGCCCTCCGCTGGTTAACTAGCCGGAATGACTTCATCACCACAATGCTAATTACTTATTCCACACCCACCATCGGCCTCTTTTATCTTGCCCATCGCTAACAAACCTAATTATTGACCGGAGGCTGAAAGCCTTTTAGCACTGATTGCCAAACGATCGGCGCCTCTTTTAATCCAGAGGCCGAGACCCATATTCAATCGCGTGCCCTCATGAGGCGTCAGTCCAGTTTACCCGACGAGAGGAAATTTTGTGATTTACGACATCAAAAAATGAGAACAAATTGGAAGAAAAAAGCCTGGCCGGACCTAACACAGGCTATGACAAAATATCGTTTCATTTATCAAGTCACTTTTATCTGTATTTCAATTAGACCCCCCTTTTTGAAGAAAAAGCCACAGGTGTGTTTTACGCCGTTTTATTTGAAAAACCCCTTTGAATGGGCCTTCTAGTCTTTTGGCTGAAGAACAACCGACAAACGGTGAATAAAACGAAAAAACACTTGTAGATTTACCTAACAAGCAGGAACCAGTAAAGAAACTTGGCCCTGGAAAATTGCCCCTCAAAGAAACGAAAGTTGCGTTTATCTGAACCTTATGGATTTAGCATAATACAAAAAGAAGGATTTTTTTTATCAATAGTGATAAAAAAAAAACCTGAAAACTTTCTACGACCCTCTATTTTATGTGTTTGTAGAGCTCATTATCGAACGTACACATACTCATACAAAATAGAGAATACCGTTAAAAAAAACCCACAATAATCTCTATTGGCCTACTGCCACTCCTTGCAACTATTAAAATCTATTAAAATGCCAAGAATCCTGGCTAAAGATTCATAGATAATTGTTTTATTATGATGTGAGGTTGTTTAACCCAGCCTGAGGAATATCGAGTACCCGTTAGTATGTATCGTCTGGACAGTAAAAAATTAATAGGGAGAATGGAGTGGGTTCAAACTCGCCTAGAAGAAAATGTAGAATTTCAGGGGAAGGGAATGTAATCGGACTTCTAGGTTTGTGGAGATGCATACGTTCTGGATCTATTGACAACCTATATAAGGAAGGATAATATTTTAAGATATCGACGTAGTAGACATATAAAAGCAGAGTCAGTAACGAGATTTCAACAAAAGGCAATAAATCTTTATGTAAGGTATTGGTTGAAATGAAAGCGTTTGTGTCACGAGAGGGATTCAAAGTGTCTGAGTGGATCGAAGTCACGATAGGTCAAGTGGTAAAGCAGCAGCGTATCAAAGCAGAAGATCGTGGGTTCGAATCCTACTCGTGACACTAACTTTTTCATTTCAACCAATGTTTTACATAGAGATTAATCAATTGCAAGAAGTTATTTGGTCAATCGGACCACGAAATATAATGGATTTAAAAAATACAATAAATTAGGCTTGAAAGACCAAAAAGTTGAAGTTTCATTGAGGGTCAGAGATGACCTTAGCTCATTATCGGCCCATAAACCTCCTGACCAGTCAGCGAGGTCCTCTATAATGTACTAATTTAACAGATTTTAAGTTGTATTACTGTAATATGGTGCTACTGATGAATTGAAAAATTGACCAGAGTAGTAGATAAAAAGTTCCCCAGATAAAAAGATGAAATAACAGCTAAAAAAGATCGAACAGTTAGGAAGATCTTGTTGGCATGGGTTTCTGATCGCATAGGGATAGCCGGGATTGAAGAAGCAGACAGGATAGTGAAGGCGCCAGAAGAACAAACGTCGCTTCCGAACCTGTACTCCCAGCGGATTTAAAACTATTAATTTGAAATACATTAAACAGAAAATGGAAAAATCGCGGGAACTTAAACATGGAATAACCCTGCTAGTTGTGGCAGGTGAAGAAAGACGTCAGTCCCTAGTACATAGAGAATGGTTCAAAAAGGGAAAAGCCAAAATGACATAGGGCATAAAAGAATAGCTTACGGGCACCTTCTGGCCGGATAGCGATCAATAGGTCGATGTTTTGTCCAGTGACCATGCAATATTTTGATGTATCGTCGGGCCTGTGCGTAATCGTAGGGCACGTATATTTCCGGTACCTCAGCGCTCTAAGAATGTTTAAACGTACGCAGTGTTCATATCAATTCTTTGGTATGAATGTAATTTATTAGCATGAAAGGAAGGATTTTTTTAATCTCCCCTCAAGGATAATCGAATACTCTGGAATGAATGCATAACCAGACTGATGTTTGTATTTTATAGAATGGCGTTGTATATGTCAAATGTCTGTTCTTCAATTGACAACTTGAGGTATAAATGAGAGGCTAGCATTTTAGAAATATCTTTAGAAATAGTTTTTATAAAAAAGAAGAAAGTCAGTAACTTTCAAACAACTGTAGGTTGAAAAATGCGCGTGAAAGACCACCAAAAAGTACAAGCATCTGCCCCTAAATTAAGTACGTTATTTAATATGATTATTTAATACGTTTTAGTTCCTGAACCTTTAATTTTCATTTTTGTTGTACTTTAGCAAATAAAATTAATAATAACAATACAAAGGGTGCCTACGTTTATGCGTTGACACGGCGCTCATGATTGTAAGGTAAAGGTCCCGGGTTCGAATGCTGCTGGACATAATTAAAAATGGGCTTTTTTTTCCAAAAATCTGCGCCCTGAGGGTTTATACGACCGAGTTGTTGCAAACCTTCTTAATAAAATAAAATGGGTGAATTACCATGTAGGTAACCTAAGATATAAATATAGGTATAGACATCTCATTAATGTATTTTTGGCCTGTCACGTAATGTAATTGCAAGCAAAAATAATTATTAAAAAATATTTATATTCCATATAAAAGCCTAAAAAGTCTGGTGAGTTGGTCGAAAATAGGACATATCCTAAGGAAGTTAATAATTTGGTTTAAAATCAACAAAAGTGTTACTTTCTTGTGCTTTTAAGTTCACACACAAGAAGTTGTAATAAGAGTCTAAATGGCCAAGCTTTAATGTGAACCAATGTTTTAATATAACCGAACAACCCTCACCCTAAAAAAAGGAACCAATAAGAAAAATTTACCCAATCCTCTTGTCGTTCGCAAAGGAAATTCGGCGAGATAATTGAATTTTCAAATGCGAAAGCTCCTCATCACGAAAAGGTTTGCGATAAGGAAGAACTCAGAATATTTAGGCAGAGATAAATAGATGAAATGAAACTCAGATGAAAAAAGGCTTCTCTTATCTAAACCATTTTGACCCTAATTAATCCTTGAGTAATTAATAACCGATATAAAATTGGGGAGGGAGGTGATAAAAGAACACCGCGGAGAGGCAGGAAAAGAAAGAGCGCTGGAGGAATAATGAATGAAGAAGGTAAAATAAGTGTTGTGTGCTTCCAGACCACTACCCCGGCTTACAGAGCACATTTCCTCCTTCGCTTCCTCACCGCCCCTGATATCTCAATACTTTCCGCCAACGGATTCCAGACCGTCACAACGCATTCCGACAATAGAGGGCGAAAAACGGCCAAGAAGAACTTTTGGAATTGTTTAAAAAAGCTCCCCGCCCAGGTTATTTGTTTATGGAGAATTTTATCTTGGTTGGACGGAATTCCAACAGGGAAAAGGCCTGATGGTTTGACGTCTCCCTTGGCATTTCTGAAAGACAATCTTGGCTAGACGTCCACCGGGAAGGACTATAAATCTTTCAGATCACAGGCTGAATAGCCTCAGATGTTTTGATTTCCTTACATTTTTCCTCCTCGCCATATAAAAAGTTGCTTAATACTGCACAACAGTGTTTTCCTTCTTATTATGACTACCGTTTTGTCATGGAAGGAATTTATTGCTTTATAAATATATTTTTTTAAGCATAAGATAATTTTTTTACAGTGGAAATAAGTTGAAGTAAAGCTATAAACTTTATATTTACAATTTTAAATAAATAATAACCCTTTTTTTAACTTGAAATTAGACATTTTCAATTTTTAATGATCCTATTTTAATTTTCGAATTAACCTTTACCTTAAATCACATAAAAAACTTATATGATATGAAATAGTCAAATGTAAGAACGTAAGGAAATATTTCTGTATATATTTTTAAAAGTTTAGAAAGAAATGGTTAATTTGTGGCTAAAAATGGTAATTTAAAATTAAAAAAGCGTTAGTGTAAGGTGTAAAAGGGGCTAATTTGTATAGCAAAATAAACATCATATGTTATATTATAATAAACTTATAATTAATCAAAGAATCGTTACTTTTTAAATTAAATTATAAACAACATTTAATTTCAAATGTAATTGATTTGTACATGTTTCTTAAATATGCAATTTAAAAAAATTTAAAATTAAAATAAAAACCAAATTAATTTTAATTAAGACAAATTACAAATAAACAGGAATCTTTCTTTACAAGTTTATATTTCATACATCTTCTAATTTTTTAATGCTACAAATGAAGGGTTAATTTTAAATGTAAAAAAGTTTGATTAAAAAGATTCAATTTGAAATTAAAAATGTTAATTTGATGGTAAGAAAACTTAATTTAACGAAAAAAGCTATAAGGCTTTTAACAAAAAGCCATATTCGACTTTTGGTTTTATTCAAGTTTATTTGTTTTTTAAAATAAATGTGCGTTTTTGCGTGATTCCTAAGAAATAGAATTGAATGTTTTTATGTAGTATTTTAAGTAACAACCAATTTATATTTTACAAACAATCTCAAACATAGAGGAATTTGTCAGTGCACGCCTTTATTTCATACAATTTCCCAATTTTTTTCAATACTTAAGAAAGGAATAATAGAGATAATTTGAAATTTAAAATAATTAATTTTTAGTTAAAAAGGGTTAGTATGAAATTGAAATGGGTTATTTTGAATGTAAAAATAAGTTAACTTTAAGGTAAACAATTAAAATTTATTTTTTAAAAAATATTACCTTAATTTAGTGATAAAAATATTTTAAATCTAGATGTTGGTTATTTTTTTAACTACGCAGATCATTTATTTTTATACTACATATTTTAATTGCTAATGCATTTTGGGCCAAGTTCCTGATCCCTATTCAGAGCAATTCACCTAAATAGAACACACCCAACAGGGTTATAAATCTACAAAGAAAAGTTTAATATTACTAAAACGCTTCTGATGTCATCAATAAAATCCAACAGGGTCAAAAGAAACGATATAGACGGTACCAGTTTTATCCAAGGCTGATGAAGATCAAGGGGTGACGATTTAGATTAATATGTCAACAGCTCTGACAGACACTCCGAGGTGAAATGTCGTTTCTAGAAGCCGCTGTAAATCCTGCCTGAAATGAAATCTTGATAAACGAATACACTTGTAAAAGCCGTACACGCACAAAAACATTTAAAAAAACTGTAAACGGGAATTGTGTAGTGAACGAAAGCAATTAACGGACATATCGAATCCATCCGACCGTGAATCGTTTGTGAACTCTGAAAAAAAAAATTAAATAATTTTTATTTTTATTTTACAAACTTTTTGTTATTGCTTAAATTTTATATGGTTAATAACAAATTATTAAATATTTAAATGTATGGTTATAGTTGATATTTTTATGATTGCACCAGTATGGTGTCAGCAGTGGAAGATTTCATGCTTTAAGTAGATCGCGTAGACTCTTGCTCAAAGTTAATAAATTTATACTGTTTGCAACGGAAACTATAGTAGTTTGTAGAAATTAGGTTGGTGAAGTTAAGGGCAGAAAGGGCCGGCGGGCTTATCTACAGTCTATTCCATCCGAATATGTTGTCGCTGGGCGATAAAACGGCTATACCCTGTACTCGCGTTACCTTCTATACCACTCCGTATCGACCTCCACCGGCCACTTTGCATGGGCCGGCCCTTCGCAGACTATTAATGAGTTCGTCTAACTCTAATGCCGGCTTTGGGAATTAAAGCCCTGGCATGTGCCGAAAACGCGGCTCACGTCGCCCGGATATCACGGAGGGGAAATTAATCCCTGAAGAAAGAGATATTACTTTATGTATGGCGTCCGGTAAAAAACAGCACGGTCCAGCTGGCAGGGAAGAAGAACTTTTTATTACCTACAATTAAATCAACTTTGTACCATTTTTTATAACGTTTTATTTAAGGGGTAGAAATAAAAACAACTTTAAAACCTAACAATTTACGATCTATTTGCCAGTATGTAAAAGTATAGTTCATCAAATATCATTTATTCGGGTTAAACCCATTGCATTTCTTGGTTCGATTGACCAAATAACTTCTTTCCATTACGAATATTTATGTATGGTATTGGTTGAAATAAAAAAGCTAATGTCCGAGCGGGATTCGAACCCATGATCTCCGACTTGACACGCCGCTGCTCTACCACTTGAGCTATCGCGACTAAAGTTCTCCGTGGCCATTTCATTTGTCGCCGAGAATCAAATAGATTACACGACATTTGAAAAATGGCAGAAAGAAGTGAAAATTCGAATGGGATTGGAAGTTGGTGTCCGAGTAAATCGAAGTCACGATAGGTCAAGTGGTAGAGCCGCGGCTTATTTAGCCGAAGATGGTGGGTTCGAATCCCGCTCGTGCTATTGACTTTTTTTCATCTCAACTCAACCTTAATTATTTGTAATGCATCATTGGGCAAGCGGACCAGTAAATTAGTGAATTCTATGTAAAGTTGAATGAAGATGTTATGTCATAAGTAATTTTATGTTCAGCGTTTTCTTTGAGGGGATATTTTTATTGTTTTTATTGAAAACTGCGTCAATTTTGAACTACGAGGTCACGTTTTGTAAATTTGCACCTTCATAACTTTCCATAATTTGTTGTAACGATTCCCAACA
Source organism: Cimex hemipterus (assembly GCA_039619505.1). Classification (NCBI taxonomy): domain Eukaryota; kingdom Metazoa; phylum Arthropoda; class Insecta; order Hemiptera; family Cimicidae; genus Cimex; species Cimex hemipterus. Next base: position 10,848,452 of record CM077114.1, on the reverse strand, counting down.
TTACTCCGTCCACCGTGGTTCGATTACTCTGCTAATTGGACCGTTTCGGACACAATTGAATAAAAGATGACATTTGGTTCACAAAGAACTTCGCCGAGAGTTAAAACAGACTTCCCCCAGTTCGATAGATTGGGGAGCCGAGTTTCCGTTTAAACATTTAAAACTTTTGAATAAAGGCTAAATAATCTAATGCAAGTTCAATACGATCTTGGTGAAAATTGCATGCAGATCATTAATGGACGTGTTTGTTTAATAGTGCTCGATGTGATCAAACAATACTCCACTTTTAAAAAGAAGTGGAAAGACTCGATAATTTAACGAGTAGTGATTCATTCAGAATGAAGTCAGTGTAACTTTACCATCTTTGCTTATTACATTTTTGCTCAATTTCAAAGTAAGCCAAAAAAAACGAGAAGGGCCTGGGAAATTGAGAAAGGAACAAGCTATATACGACCATCCAGAAAAAGATAATTTTCATAATTATTCAAATGATGTAGGAAAGTCTAGGTACAGCCGCTGATAAAACATAAGAAATTTTTTTTTCAATAAGTATTACTAATACCAATATTTGTTGAACTGTCTTTGTACAGACGGGAATGATTAGAAATGAAAAGTATTGGACTAGAGGGTTGGGACGAGGGTCCATGGTTTTATGGAGGATGGATGTATCGACTTATTCTTCGTTGAAAAAATTGGACTTTTAAATTTTGTGTGATTTGTAAATTTAGCTACTAAGTAGGGAGCTTGAGAAATGGTTCCAAGGACGATGAACTCGAATATCCTAATTCTTAGGTAGTTGGAACGCTTGTTCGAGTCACACAATTCAATAAAACCGCCTGGATTATTGTAATTCAAAACGTTTTCGTTTTAAATACCCAAACAGGATCGGATATTGGAAATTAGTAGAGGAACATACTTTAATTACTTGGGGGAAGGGGGATAAGACGGAGGGAGAGAGTGTTGGGCTTTGGTTTCGTTGAGATTAGTCCTCCATCATCCTCTAAAAGGATCTTATACTGGGTCTGATTTGCTGAAAGAATGGCGCGTTACAAAATTCTGTGTGCATAGTGAAAAAATTCGTACATGATAGTACCTTTTGGTCAAATAGGATTTTAGGATGAGATTATCTGCGATGTTGTCTATTACCTTACGGTACTGACAGTAATGTGTCGCTTGAACCCGACTTAAAGGAATGAATTCAGGCTTTCATGGGATTTTTGTGTTTTTGGGCGAGCTTATGAAGGATTTTGGCACACTGAAGTCTTCAATTTTCAGAATGCGTAAATAAAACAGTGAAGTGGCGCTAAATTAATATAAATAAGTGTCTGGCTGGGCAGAAACTCTTCAGGGCCCATTGAAAGGTTCTGCTCTTCCTTTATCAGCAGGTCCTCAAGCTCATGCGGACTTATACACTCCAAGTCATCAAGTCGTACAACGGTATCAAAATTGCAAACTGAGATCCAAAGTCGTTACAGTAAACCGCGGCCGTGACCTTGAAAATGAGACCTAAGAAGTAATCCGTAAGTAAGTAAGAATCCGCATTAACACACCATCAAGAAGTAAAAAGCACGTCAATGTTTGTAGAAGATCCAGACGACTGAAACGATCCAACCAAATGACTAAAAAGACCAAATATTAATAAAGTCCCCCCACCTTTGTAGAAATTAGACAGCTTGTTAATAGGGAGATAATTAATTAACGAAAAAAATGCTTCACAGCGTGCAAACTTAAACACAGCGAAGAGCATCAGTGCTTTAATGACTGAGGCCAAGAGTCAATGCCCAAGAGGCAATTCACCGAGACCGGACTGACCACGGCAGAAAATAGCCCGTCAAGTTATATCGAACGATCCTGTTTAAATACAAATCCGTCAGTTCGTAGCTTAGATTGGCAATTGAATTATTTCATTCCGTGTAATGCAGGCCTCAAGTCGTTTTATTTTTTCCACAGAAGAAAACTTAAACAGCGCTATCGCGGAATACTGCAAGCCCGCATAGTCCCTGCATAGCATTCCGCCGCAAATTATTAAGTTTTGAAATTATACGACAGAACATTTCTTTTAACGTATGCAATTCTCGTTGAGATGGATTCTGCTTGAACTAAACGCTTTTTGAATATAACCTAAAAAAATCCATTTTTTGACAGATTTAAATAAAAAAATTACCATCTCTAAAGTAATTTTTATATAATTCGACATAATAAATAATTGAAAATTTAAGGAATTTGTCTCCAACATAAACAGTCTTTTAAATTAAATGAGCTTCCATATGCGAACAGATCACTGGGCCGATATCTTAATATCATAATACTAGCAGTATTGATGTTGCAAAAAATAATAAATTATGTAGTTTAACGGTAAAATCACAAAACAAAACAATAATTAACGTCCATTATTAAATTACTTTAATATTTACTAACACATACATAGGACGCCCAATTCGCCGTACCAAAGTCATTCTGTACTACACATTTTCTTAAAACTTCAGTAACCATAAATCATGATAATCAACTAGAATCTCGCAATTAGACAATATGAAAAAAGGTATTCTTACCTGTTTCCAAATACAAAATGTAATCAGGTGTGCTTCCAGGCAATGAAATTAATCTCTTAGTAAAGTTCTTTTGCTACTTTTTGTGCGTTATATCATCTATACTTTTTCTCTTATATATCTTAACGTTTTACTATTACTTTAAATAGAAAAGGATATAAGAATCTAGACAAGGGTTTTTTGTTTGTTATCATATTCAAAAATACTTTTAAATATAATTATTTACTTAAATTCACTAATTTCGTGGTCACCTTTGACCAATTAATATATTACAATTAATTAAGGTTTTTAGTTTGCCTAGCGCTAGTGCCATTTTTCAAAAAATTCAAAAGGTGCGGTTGAGATGGGAAGTTAGTGTACGAGGGGACCGAGGTCACGATAGCTCAAGTGGTAGAGCAGGGGGTTCGAATCCAGCTTGTGCCATTGTCTTTTTTTATCCAAACTAAAAACTTTAATTAATTGTAATTATGATTTAGTTTGAATGAATATTTAATGCAAAATGAATGTATTAATCAATGTTGTCTTCTATTTTGATCAAAACGTAAATTTTTTCTAATCAGTAAACTTTATAATTTATTATTTGTCATGATTTTTTCGTTCAATATATCATAATTTTTTTCCGTCCAATTAACTCTTTTACGTGAATGTAGGATATTTCCATTTCAAATTAACCTGTTTCAACTTCAAATTAACCCTTTTTAACCTAAAGTTAACAGATTTTAATTTCACATTCACCCCTATTAACTAGGAATTGACACTATTTAATTTAAAATTATTTTTTAATTTAAACAGTGAAAAGACTATAAAGGAGTAAAGTAAACTTAATTATTCTTTAAATATAAAATTAGAAGACAGTAAAAAAAATTAACCACAGTTAAAATTAAAAGTTATATTATATTAGTTATAAAAATAATGGATGTTTTGTTTTAATTCGAGAATATTATTTAAAATATAAAATTGGTTCTTATCAAAAATAGCACGTGAAAATAAATTATAATTAAAATTTAAATTACAAATAAAAAATATTCTTTTTAATTTGAGATTTTTTCAAAATATGAAATTGGTTTTATCACATGAAAATTATTTCCCGATAAAATTCAAAGCTTATCCACAATTAAATATAATAAGAAAGTAGATTTTTTTTCCAAATATAAAATTGGTTCGAATACAAATTTGTTTTTTTATTTAATTGTATATAACGTTTAATTAATTAGCGTATGTTTGTTAAGAGAACAATTATTTTATACTTTAACGTTATTAAATGAATGACACAAGAATCCTATATTTTTGTAATTAATTTTTTATAGTTTTTAACAGGAAATTGATTTGAAAAATTACAAATAACATCGAAAACAAAGTAATGTTAAATTTAAATTAATTAATTTGTTGATTCGAAGTTAAAAACCATAAAAGTGAGCATATATATTATATATAAATATAATATAATAGTAATTTACAATTTACCCGACTATTGCGGAGGGGGTATGAAAAATAGCCGGAAACTATTTCTTTACTAACGAAATACTGACAGTTATGCAAAAATAGTTTTATTGTACTTACAGCGTCATGTAGCCGATCCTTGAAATGTGTTGTACAACTGAAAACAAAACGAAACAAAGAATTATATTAATAATTAATTTTGTTAAAATTGTAATTATTCAAAGCTTTTGAAAACGAAGTTTACACCCAAAATCTACTGATTGATGGTCGAAAAGATTAGAGTTTTATTGATAAATGTTACTAGAAAAATCTAAATTAGGGCAATTGTAAATCGTTGTCGCATAGGTCGAGGGAAAATAAATGATCCGATTCCGTCAAAAGCAGATATATCGAGTGGCGAGCCAAACGCTTTATCATTGTTGAAGGATCACTTATTCGTAGAGAAATCTATACCCCTTTTACGTTGCTCTTTGTGTCCCTTTTCACAAAAGGTTCTGTAGGTGAACAATATTCGCTATCAAGACAGTAAGAAAAATATCCCGGGCTAAAACAGTCATCGGCGCTAATCGAAACGGACGTCCCCTTAGGTGTAAGAAACTCTCGTAATAATTAAGATGTAAAGTTGTGGGCTCGTAACTATTTTAGTACCCAGGCTAAGGCGGAGTGTGTGCTAGGAGCGCATCGTCGGCCCTTTTAGTGCTCTAGGCTTAACTATTAATAAAAGCTGAGTTTAATGAACAAAGTTACGACCTGGCTCTCTTTCAAGGCTTCGTGAGAATTTCCGAGAGGGCCGTTTCGCGGAAAGATTGAGTAGGCCAAAAACAAAAACAAAACAAAAACGAGAGAGAATGGAAAGAATATATTCGGTGGGGGGGATTCAATCAGAGGCTTTTGGGCCGGCCGGGAAAACTGTTAATCGAAACCGTTTCCTGTTTTCTGCGGTTGGAGGAACGATGCTCACCTCGATCCGTTCGGGTCGGAAGGGTTCACTATTTCCAAGATATGAACAACTTCTGAATTCAACTTCTGCTTGTACTCCAGCAATCAAAACTTTTCTCTCTTCACGGCATAAAAATCTGACAAATAGAAAAACTCTTATCAAAAGAAATCGAGCCAATTTTACAACAACTCACTCAATAGAAATATATAAAACCACAATGTTGGTGGTAAATAAGAGTACCAATTAATTAATCTTTTTATGTACGGTATTGATTGGAATGAAAAAGATAGTCTCACGAGCGGGATTCGAACCCAAGACCACTTGAGCTTCTAGGAAATGGAGAGGGTTCAACTACGTTCTGAGGATATATGTGTACTCTGGGAATTTGACGTCTATGCTTATGGTGATTGTAGGTTTCGTATCTTTTCTGTAGGTGACAACCTGACGCACTAACGAGATTATGTTAGGATACCGACATAGGATAACAAAAATAAAGCGACAGTTAACAGTTAGAGAAACTCAAATGTCTTCAAAAATATCCATGGAAATTGAGAAAAAGTTAAAACCTGCATACAGCCAGCGATGACCTTGGCTCTGTGGCTGCCCATATACCGCCCACATCATATATAGAGAAAATTGAGAAATCAAATTCAGCATCAGCCCCCCGCCCCAAGAAAAAAAAGCTCAGCCCTCATACATTCTCAATATAAATTATCAATCAAAAAACCCATTCCCAAATCTCAAATACGTTATCATCTCCCTACGTTCATCAACTTGGTGCCGCTACTTGGCAAAATCATTGAAAGCTCCAATGTCATAATATCCATTAATTCATCTTCAGGCGGCTTCATCCTACGCTTCGACAGTGCCACAAATTTGTAGGTATCATCGGAATGTGACGCATGCTTTTTGAAGATGTGAGCCACATTTCTGGAGTGAGGAATCTTTCCATATATTACTCGTCCTAAAATCATACCTGTCCTATTAGTTCTTTCAACTAAGAAACGAGTGTTGCACGAGGCAGAATCCGCGATTCTCTTTTCAGTGTACACTGTATGTATTCGTAATATGTGCTAACTATTGCCCTTCTTTAACTGTTGGGATTTCAAGGCAGTGCTAGGATGATATCGTCCACTCTTCAATACTCTGCTTCGCATTAGACCATCCGCACAGATTTTAAAATGAAATTTGCCCTTAAAAGTGCAATAAGTCGATGTATTCTCCTCGACAAAGCTGAATCTTCATCCCGTCCTCCTAGTCCAGCACCTTGATTGTTGTTTCATTAACGGCAATATTTCTCTGTATCAATTAATATGCGATGCAGTATATACTGATGGTACTAATTGTGCCCGGCTAATACGTGTCGTTGACATTTTATCTCCTAGGGTCAGCGAATATAATGGTTTAAATTACAATATTTACACCAGTTTTATTACGAGTACAATTGTCGCTTGTCGTTAAATACTCCCTTGCTTTCTAGTTATTATTACGTTTAAAATTGGTTGGTACATTATTTAAAGGGAATGACAGTCTTCATGTCGTTAAGAGAGGATTGTCTTTTAATCTCGCCAAATTTGTAGAATAAATTTGTTTGGATGAAGCCTGCTCTTAAAAGTGGTTAATGGAGGTTGATTCGGTTTCCCTCCACCCGGCCGCTCCAAAAGCCGTATTTATTATACAGCATACACTTTTCATCGTCATTAATCTTATAAGAAATGGATCGTTAACTTGGCATCTTGAAAGCAAACGGAAATGCGGTCTGACGACTAAGGAATAAAGCTGAGATACACATGTTGCCTTAAATGTAAACTATTTAGAACAGTTTATCGTAAACAAACAAGCGCTTAAAGTTTTATGAGTAACTAAGGTCAAGCCAGTTATCTGTTTTAGAGTTCAATTATTATTCCATTAGACGAATGTATCGTTACATGGGTGATGAAGGTAATCAATATACAATTAAATAGTGGAATTGGTTCCTTTCGTTTTGGTGTTTCTTTTACTGACAGCCTGTGTTTCAACCATTTTCGCTTCTCGTTATCTTCACAAGGGTTTAATCCTGTCTAATTCCATGGAATTGTAGGTATTGTGGATTGAAACCAACCAATCTTCTTTTAAGTGTACAAGTTTTTGAAATAAAAAATACTTTGGCTCTTATAAAAAACATCGCATGAAAATAAATTACAATTAACAATAAAAAATTTGTAAAATTAAACATTAAAATAAAAGTTTAGAAAAACATTTGCTTTATCGTATAAAGTACTGTAAAACTTTTGAATTGGAAAAATTACATATATGGTTTCCATTTATAAAGTGATAAAAGAATTGCTTAACATAGCATATTTCAGTTTGGTTAAATTTTTTAAACCATTTTATTGAAAAGAAAAAAAAAACTTTATTTAACGTGTGGTATTTAGTAAACATTAATTACTACTTATTTAGATATCGTGAGACGCGGTCTAGTGTAATGTAGGTTTAGAAAAGCATTTTCTTTATCGTGCCACGTTTCGATCTTTATTGAGATCATCATCAGGAATTGAGATTTATAAACATTATTTCAGTTGTACAAATACATGTAAGATGTGAAAATGAATTTATTACAGTTAGAAATTTTAGGTTTAATTTAAAATTTGAAAGGTGAGATGGGAGGTTTAGTGACCGAGTGGATCGAAGTCACGATAGCTCAAGTGGTGGAGCAGCGGCGAAGGTCGTGGGTTCGAATTCCGCTCGTGACGCTGACTTTTTTATCTCAACCAATACCTTATAAATAACATTCATTCCAATAAAATAACGTAAACAAAACACCCTATACAAATGTGAAATCCTAGTCTTATTTATTCTCACTGGGTACTCGGTCGGAGTCAACAAACCCCTTACTTTCACGCTAATAAATTACATCCATTCCAATAAATTAGCCTAAACTGAACACAGAGAGAACTCAATATTTAAAAATCATTATAGACTTGAGGTACGCGGACAGCTTCCTTGCCTCAAGGCTCTCAAAGGTCCGATGTTTTGCCAAAATATTGTCTATACACCTTGTACAATTTAAAATGTAAACCGTCTGTCTATACGTGCATAACGGGCATCTAAACAGTCGCTTTCTCTATAGAATGGTGCAAAAGTTTGATAATAATTTAAATATTTTAAGAACATTTTTTAGCATAGGACTTCCATAAGATATATCTTATTTTAAAGAGTAAGCACGGCCATCATTGGTTGTATAATGAAATGTTATTTGCTTATCTACCCAGGCTTACTGTTTTAAAGAAAATAGTAACACATGGGAAAAATATAGCCAATTTTGTTTTATAGGAATAATTATAAAAAAGTAAAATATATATATATATATATATATATATATATATATATATATACATATATAGTCAACTCTGGCA